>CM055274.1:26597654-27197654 GCA_029237695.1 Conchocele bisecta
ACGTTCGTTCGCACACACTGTATCAATATCAGCCAGGTATTAGTATTAGCCAAGTATTACAGTTGTAAGAGGGTTAACGACTTTAATTAAAACATAATATAATTATTTGCTGTCTCATCAATAACGCATATACAAATTAATACATTGTTGTGTAAATGATTATAGGGTTAACTGTATTGTAATTTGCGGGGTATATCAGAAAATGATAGGTCGGAAAACCTGTTTAATGGCGACGCGCTAGCGGAGCCATTAAACATGTTTTCCGACCTATCATTTTCTGATATACGCCTCAAATTTCAAAATTACAATGCGGTTAATCTATTTATAATGCACTCCTTTACTACTGGCGTAGGAATATATATTGAAATAGTTTGCGACCATTCATCAACAATGATGCACATGTAATGTATGCCTATCAGCCAATCAGATTGCGCGATAGTTATAGAGTGCATTAGAATCACATTTTATAAATACAGACAATAAGATGAAAACATTTCTAGACGAAGCTAAAGTTGTGTCTTAGTGTCTAGCAAATGCCATATTATATACATTCTGGCTGTACGTGTCATCTGTATGTACATCAACACTTACTAAACCCGTTTGTTGAGATCAGAGGCGTTCGGCCTGGTGACAGGTTAGTATGATATACTGTTTTAGACTTAAGAATAGAATCAAACCCACTTAAGAATAAAAATATGTTTATAACATAAACAACGTATGTTGGAACATATTTCAGACACGCCATGGGATTTTGTTATAATATTTTCCGTAAATGACGTCAACAGTAGAGACAATATTCAGAATATGGAATTCTATCCCGCATGTACTCTGAACATTTTATCAACTTTCGACATTATTTCTGAAACATATTGTAAATTGTGTAAACTTATTTAATGAAATTACTCTGTAGCCTATTTCATCAACATTGCAAAGTATACTTTACTAGCAAAGTATACTTTGAGGGAGAAATCATTTATTTTTCATGAAATGCATTATTTCATATAGAACTAACAAATGCATATATTTCATGATTAAAAGTATGCATAATTCTTATACTGAATTTATTACATTATCACAGCCAAATTGGCTGTGATAATGTAATAAATTCAGTATAATAAAAAATAATAAATTTATCATAAAATTGAAAATTTCTCCCTCAAGGTATACTTTGCTACTAAAGTATACTTTGCAATGTTGATGAAATAGGCTACAGATGTCCAAAGGTACACAATCACATTGATGGCGTTTCTCACTCGTGTATTTTACTGGTGTATACAAGTATAACATACTTTATCCCGTCAACACAGTGCGTATGTGCCGTGAAACACGGTGCCGTGAAAATTTTTGATATCCAGTCAATGCAATTTTTGCATTTTACAGCCATTTGTAGGTGTTGACGGGATAAATAGAATAGTAGGTTAGTGCCGTGAATGGGAAAAAATATCTGGCGCGGCACGGAAACGGGATGTGCTCGGCAGAGCCTCGCCCATCCCGTTTCCTGAGCCTTGACATATATTTGTTCCCATTCACGGCACTAACCTACTATTCTCTATATACCTACAGTTACACCATCCTATCACCTGTGATTTTATCCCGCATGTGCTCTGAACGTTTTATCAACTTTTGAAATTATTTCTGAAACATATTGTAAATTGTTTATTTAATGAAATTACGCAGATGTCCAAAGGTACACAATCACATGGCGTTTCTCATTTGTGTATGATACTGATATATACAAGTATAACATACTATACCTACAGTTACACCAACCTATCACCTGTGGATGATGACGGACATGCTCACAACCCATACCTTTCCAGAGGACTTGATTCCCTTCATCAAGCAGAAGAAGACAATGATCCAGGCAAAGAGGAGACACATGATGTTCTTCAGGCTGATCCCCCCAAGTCCACCGATACCATCTGCTTCATGCAGTCGTAGGACATATCGACTGTGAGGATTAAAAGGTTCGGTAACGATGTAGGTTGAAAAGTTTATATAGCAGAACGCTTGTGAAAGTCAAGGAAGAACATACACAAATGTATGTGTTGTTAGTAAATAGTTTCAAATTCGAAAGACAATCGTAGTTACAATGTAGCACCAAATGTATCGTCTATAATATGGGTTGACATGCGTGCACATACACACTGATCCCACTGTAACACTAAATATATCGTCCATAATATGGCTCACATGCGTGCACATTGATGAACTGTTTACTGCATAATATCGCCTATCACAATGTAATAACAGCGTATTAAATATCGTAATATACTAGAAGACTTAGTGTAATTACATTGTATTATGTGCATGGGTGTATGTATGATACTGTGCTTACAGTACTAATCGGACATTTGTGTTGTTATAATATCAAGCATTTTCATTTAACTCGTTCACATATTTTATATGAAATTGTGGTCACCGCCTTGTTTCATATGAACTTAGTTAACGATTTTAATAAACATCATATTTGTATCCTCACTGATGCAGGATCATACTATTATCTGTATTTATACCGTCAACACAGTGCGTATGTGCCGTGAAACACGGTGCCGTGAAACATTTTTGATATCCTGTCAATACGACCTAATCACTGCGTATGAATATGTGCGGTGACTGGTGTTTTTTTGCATTTTAAAGCCATTTGCAGGTGTTGACGGGATAAATAGAACAGTAGGTTAGTGCCGTGAATGGGAAAAATATCTGGCGCGGCTCGGAAACGGGATATGCTCGGCAGAGCCTCACCCATCCCGTTTCCTAAGCCTTGCCAGATATGTTTTCCCATTCACGGCACTAACCTACTATTCTCTATATCTGCAAAAGGTTTAATTGTATACATACGTCCAGTACTCGTCACTGGGAAGGGACAGCTTCATATCACACGTGGAAAAGTTGCTTTTGAATGTGTCATATGATAGGTTGTATACGCTGACAGCCGCCACGCTGAGATTCTGGAACACCCGCTCAACACAACTGGAATCCTTTAAAGCTGTAAAACAAGCGAAATGCACAGAATGGCACACATATCTAGTAATATTTCCGACCGACCACGAGAACTATATTATATTAGTTAGTGTGTGTCTCCGCTTTAGTCGCTAAGTCAGTGTGTACATTGACATATAAAAGGTTAGCTAACTGGTTGCAATGATTTGGATTAGTATGAACATTCAAAAGGAGTCTCAGTTCGTCATATATGTATACACATAATGGTCATCATTCGATTGGATTGATAGCAAACACTTATTAAAATCATCTCCCTATTTTGCGGAGGTTCTGGGATACTTTAGCTATACGATTTACTACAAATTGGTCAGTGTGTTAGCACCGTTTATGATCATATGCAATCACGATTACAATGTACATGCTAATATACAAATACATGTATTAGAGTGAATCCTGATCAAATTGGTCACGACAACATCATGTCCTGGTGGAGGATCTGTGTAATTATACATACTCAATGAAGCATTGATTTTAGCCACATCGTTGTCCATGGACTTGAAGTCGGGATAGGCCTCGCTGCGGCAGGCCGGTGTATTCCAGGTGTTGCTACAGCCGATCCACGGGACATCTCCGTCCAGGTTGACGAAGGAGACGAACATGTAGTAGATGGCGTACATGATGATCACGTTGTAATAGATACAGACCATCGTCGTGATTGTCACCATTCCCCAGCCGATACCTGAAGCGGGATAGTGGAACTATGAAATGATTTATAGTGAAACCTATCTAAACCGTACACCCTGGGAGGTCCCCCGCGTGTCCGGCTTAGAGAGGTTTCATTGTAAATCGGGCATTTGATCATTTTGAGTTGTGTGCTATCTGATCACGAACATACATTATCACCTGAGATAAATTAAGAAGAAACTCATCAAAGATAAGATCACAGGTGTTGTCTTGGTGTCTGGTTTAGAGATGTTCCACAGTACAATACATATTTTAGAGACCAATTATAATTGAAGGGTCGATGGATGGAGGGGATTAACACCATGAAGGAGTTAGCCCTCTACATCCACTGACCTCTTCAAGTGTCAACCAGTAAACTATTGTGGAACGCAAGGCTAGGAAACGCGTAGGAATTCCGAGGCTTGCCGAGGAATTCCTACCGTTTCCGAGCCGAGCCTGATACACTTCATATCAAAATACACTAGCCTGGTATTCTATTTATCAGGTAACGTTTTATGCTCGAAAATTACCACAGATGACGTCGTTATCTATGGACAGAACGCGGACTTGTTTACGTTTCGTCATTACACTGATGTCATTCGGTAACGTCAAGTGACGTCATGCGACCAATGGAACTTCAGTTTTCACTTCGTTGTAACCCGGATGTTTATATCAGGTAAATGCCTGATATAACAATATATTATCAGTTAGTACGTATTCGGTTAATACAGGGCAGGTTACCTGATAAATCTCATATACGAATGCATGTTCAGGGTTGCAAAAGATATAAGTATAATGGTTATATCCCAGATTTACATTGGAACATCTCTAAACCGGATACCCTGGGGACCTCTCAGGGTGTCCAGTTTAGAGAGGTTTCACTGTATGCAGTTGTATGTTCAAGTTACAGATCATGACACACCTCTTAGAAACTGTATCGATGTTGTTGGACGTTACGGGAGAAGATCATTTAAGTGTCAGTGTGTGAAGACGCTACCTCCATCGTGGAGTTAGCTGCTTGTTCCATTGGCCACATCAGCTGACAACGCAATTACCATAGTATCTATATCAATACATGTAACTGTCAAAGATCAACATCACATCAGCCAGCGATCGAACTACAGGTTTATGTATTTCCAGTTGAGCGCGTTAACCACGGTACTACAGTGGCAAGTGCGGTTTACAGTGGGGTCAGCGTGTAAGTGCACACACAAACGAACACGACAGGTTGGTTCCAACCTGTCGTGTTCGTTCGTGTGTGCACTAACACGCTCGACCCACTGTAGCTCCTCGATTTGTTGACACGTTGAGTATACATGTAGGTATATATACAATAACGTGATAATTCAACATTGATAGAACAGAAATGTAGATATTCATTTGTGTCATCTGTATTAAACTTTACAATAGCCGATGTGAGTCGGCTCTTAAACCTTCCATAGCTGGTGCAGTGTGTGATTTCTAAAACAATAGGTTGACTTTCCACAATGTGATTGGACCTTTAGAATGCGGACTGACATGCTTACCGTAAAACAATGGGTTGACTTTCCACACGGTGATTGGACCTTTGGAATGCGGGCTGACCATGTATACTTACCGTAAAACAATGGGTTGACTTTCCACACTGTGATTGGACCTTCAGAGGCGAACTGACCGAGCGTGAGTTCAAAGAAGAAGATGGGCAGGCCGCTGATTAACAACATAATCACGTACGGTATCAGGAACGCACCTGTAAATAATTACGCATGGACATGTATAATTGTAGACTTTGATAAATATGTAAACACGTTTATATTTCATGACTAACAGTGAATTACAGGGATTTATTATTGAAATATCACTCGATATTACACTGTTTGAAACTGTTAAACATACGGTTTTCAACTGTGAAAATATCATTACAAGCCGAACTACTTTTCATAAATTGGTGAACATGTATGGCATGGCGACAAGTCTTGAAGAGAGGCAATTCCAGAGCCGGCTCATATTTAAAAGATCAACCTGTTCTGATGATATCAAGTCCATTATTAATAAATGTTCTGTTATTGGTCTCCAACATGACTACTCTGGCCTAGATTGAATATGACTTACCATGTGAATACTACCTAATATTACGGCAACTGTTAACAAGTGTACATGTATGTACAAAATGTCGTGGCAATATCAGACAATGACAACTTATTAATTCAGCCCTCGTGACAGTGGGAATTCTGGTCAGCTTCTTGAATTGCCTTACAAACGGTCAACTTTGGAGCAGTGCAGTGATAGAGAGTATATTCCTGTGTTGATGAATCGTGTTACTCTCATTTTCAATTACATGTTTATTTTAAATCCAAATCGACACGGAATGAATCACAGTGGCGGCCATTTTTTCTGTGCTCTGTCATGTATTTGTAGAAATTATTGCGTCATCATGGCTTGAAATGTAAAATTTATCAATAAAATGTGTATTTTTGTTAATCATATTATTAAAGTGCTTAATTATTTGTCTAAAATGTATTTTATCTATTATATTTTAATATTAGTATGAGACGAATATCAGCATAATAATTTGAACAATGTGGAAAGCTACAATTGATTGTAATATATTGGTCGTGCTGATGAATGAGCCCCCTCCCCCTCCCCCGCCACCCCCACAGGTTTCCTAGAGGTATGATATATATACTCTTTATTTCCCCCTTTCGGAGATTACAACATGAACATGTTACAGAAATGAAATGTGAAACAAAAATGAACATATATGCATGTACATGATATAGATACATATGAAACAGTCAATACATGAAGATGTTGTTTTGTATCTTTGTGCATGGTTAATTGTGAACTTTTACACACGGGAAGCAGATCGTATATCAGTAGCTAGTTAGGTGTTCAGTCTACGGTGTCATATATATATATAAGAGATTGTCACTGCTCACAAGGCACGCACGGCGTCTGCCACAAACGCACAACATAACCTGAAGAAGTTCAACAACATGTCTCTGTTTTCTGTTATATCTGTCACTGTTGATGAGCCTAATAGGACACATGTATAATTGTCTGCATTCAATGTGAGCAGCTGATTTACAAAATTTTCACCCATCAAACCCCCGACCAGCTGGTGGAAGTACACTCGCTTGTTGCAAATATACGGATTCGTACATTCTGCTGAAATGTGTTTGTATATATCAGTACACTGTATGTTGCATTTATTGCAAGTCATCAGTTGACGAGTTGGTGCAGATACCCATACTTTTGCAACAATTAAGGTTGCGACAAGTGTGCTTCTGTTATCTATGACATCCCAGAGTATGGCATGGTGCAAGTTTGATGAGTGCAATTTTCTAAATCTGACAAATTTGTCATTATTATCACATTCATTTGTCCATGTAAGCTTATGATATGTGGCTATATTGGGTCCTGTTACTCTCTTCCATGCACGTTTCAAAGGAAATACTCCAGTATTCATATATGTTTGTAGGTAGTCCATCAAATTGTATTTGACAAGTATTTCACAAACATCCGGAATAAATCCAGTTTGATTTTGACAACCCCTTGTAAAATATTGGAATAGACGAAAGTTAAAAAATTTCTTTACCAGGAGATCATTTGGGCATGTACATAATCGGCAAATGAAGTTGAGTTTGCGCATGTCAATTTGAGCTGAGGCAGGGAGCCATCCGATCATTGAAAGTGTCATTACAGTACTTGTTCTTATGGATAAATGTTGGCAACATTTGGCTGCAAGCCTTACTACTTTTTCCACTTCATACATATCTCGTTGAGATACGCTATGCCATAATTCGGAACCATATAATAGAATAGATATGGATATTTTGGTAAGGATGGATGCGATGGTCAGTGGATTGACATTGGCAGCTAAGTTATGTAAGTTCAAAATAGAGAATAGAGAAGCTCTGCTTTTTCTACAACGTGATTGTATACTTTGAGAGTTATTAAATGATCGATTAAGCTGAATTCCAACGTGCGTTACACAATCGTTATACTCTATTACACTTTGCCCAAGTTTGACAGGTTGTAGGTCGGTCAGATTTCTGGCAGTGAATGCAATAGCTTTACATTTACTAGGGTTCATAGTATATCTCCATTTCAGTGAATATGTGTGTACGGTATTTAATTAATTTTGCAAGCAACGTATATTTGGGCAAATAATGGTGATGTCGTCAGCTAGCGTTGGATTTCCGCATTTAATCGACGCAATGCGCGCCCCATGTGGCGAGGCTTGCAGAGTATTTAATAGCTCATCCACGTATAAAAGATACAACCAAGTTGAAATGATGCCTCCCTGCCTCACCCCTTGTCTCAGAGGAAAAAGACCGGATTTTGCTCCGTTGACCAAGACACAGCTGTACATGTCTGAATAGCTGTTCATTATCATTCTTAGGAACTTTCCTTTGATGCCGAAATTTAACAACTTAAAGAACAAACCATTATGCCAAACGGTATCAAAAGCTTTCGCTGTGTCCAAGAAGGCAACAAAGCTATCCGAGCCAAGCTCTCTGTTATATGCAATTGTCTCTTGAAGGTTAAATGACACTGTCACTGAATCTAAATGTTTTTGATAGCCATTTTGCTGTTTATTTGGAAATTCTATTTATTTTATTTTACACCAACGTTGTAGACGCAGATGTAAAACCTTTTCAAATGCTTTGTATATAACAGAGAGCAGGGTGATAGGTCTGTAGCTGTCCGGGGCACAGCGTGGTTTACCATCTTTGTATATAGGTATCACGGTTCCAATTTTCTGATCTGTAGGAACATACTCATGCTCGACCATAAGATCAAATAAGATCTTCAGATAGTACACGAGCGTGTTTCCACCATTGATCAGATGCTCATTTACAATTAAATCAATGCCAGGAGCTTTCCTGGTTTTCAGATCAGCGATTACATGTTTAAGCTCTTCCAAGTCGACTGGACAACCCAAAATAGGATATGAAAAGCCATCATCTGATCTGGTAAAATCATTCACCTCAGAGTCTACATGCTCCTTGAATGATTGATCAAATGCTGGCTCTTCTTTCGGAACAAATTCAGATGCAAAGTGTGACTGAAAAATGTTACATATTTCATTCGGGTCGTTTGTTATAACACCATGTGCTTCAATTTGGTTAATACTATTCTTGCGGTTATTTCGTTTACTATTGAGCGTGCGCCAGAATAACCTAATATCGCAATTGGCAGTCCCATCAAGATCATCATAGAATTTTTGTTCAGATTCTCGGATTGCATCTCTTTGATGTTTTCGAAATTATCTCTCAGCAGACTTATATGCTTTGTATTGTGTGTTGTTGCTATCCCGCGGACGGCACGCAGAAATCCATGCTATCCGACAAGATCTCTGGGTAGCATGAGCTGTTTTCACTGAGGTTGTCCAGTACGGATTGGAATGTCTGTTGAAATGACTAACAGGCAATGCTTGTTTCGAAGCAATGGTTATGGACTTTACTATATGACTGTACAGCGATTCGATGTGGCGATTATTGCTAGTTTGGGTGAGTGTTGCCAAGTCAAATGTTTGGAGTTCATTATTTAAAATGCATTGATACATACTGAAGTTGTCGTGTGTACACTTATTCCACGCAACTTGAGGGTTGTTATCCTGCTGAAACATGATAATTGGTATTGAAATGCACGTATGTATCGGTAAGTGGTCAGATACGTGAAATATGTCATTATCATAAACTCGACTGGAACGGATAAAATTGTTTTGAATTCGGTGTAATATAACATAATCAAGAGTCTTTTCCATAGGACGAAATGTATATTGCGGTCCAGCATTTTCGACTATAGACAAATCATTTTGATTGATAAAGCTCGAAAACAGCCTATTTCTATCATTCGAGGGATTTGTGGTAAGCATTGCGTTAAAATCGCCACATATAATTACTGTACCAATCGAGGAATACGAGTCATATAAGCCTTGCAGCATGTTCAGACCGTAAATATAGTCAGTGATGGGATAGTTAACAGACGGCATATACACAGAAAATGCATACAACGGACATGCGTTAGGTTGTGCAATACATATACCACATATTCGATCACTTTGCACACCTTCAATTGGAGTTATCTGAAATGCGCATTGTTTTTTGTACAGTATACATGACCCGCCTTTGCCACATCCTAGGCCTGTGACGTCAGAGGTGTCAAATGCCGCATGAGATGTGTAATTGGAATGCAAAGAGTTTAGGACGTGATTGTATTGAGATTTAAGCTTATGCTCAGATATAAAAGCTACATCAATGTTCATGTCATCTAGTGTTTGACCGAGTGAGCCAGCACTAGAAAAAATACCTCTGACATTCCATGTTAGGAAGTTGCAATTAGGCAGTGCATTTGTATTCACCATGAGGGTTATGAAGAACAGCACAAATAGTACACAGTAATTTGCGATGGGCTTAGTCCACATGAGTGGATAGATACTGGTCATAGCCATTATAATTGGTCCCATCGTCAATGTTTGTAGCTACCAATTTTTCATTCCATGCGTTGTTGCTATACCAGCGGCGACAGTAAAATTTACCCGGCCAGAAGGACTTGTTTTCTATGGTATAGCCTTCAGACTGGTCTACCGTTACTTTCGCGGCCAATGATCCCCGATTAGTGTTTATCATGCGGAGTCCAGTCGGGTGGATACCTCGCTGCTCCAGAAATCTGAGAAACCCGTCTCTGTTGGATGAGAGGGCGATCCCACCAATATAGTACCTGCGCGTGCGTTTGGAACTAACGCACTCAAACACTGGAACCTCGTTTGGTGTAGAGGGGTCCGATCTATGGACGCTATCGTTACCATATCGGGGTATTCGGGATTTTCTGCAGGTGCGTTGCTAGTTCCGGTTTCAACGGATGGTCTACTTGACACTAAGACCGGTATTTGGTTTTGCGGGCGGTATCGTTTATTTGTTACAGGGTCAATGTAGAAGTGATTTTCAGTCTGGTTTGTGGTTTCTGTTTGTCTATGTTTTGTTCCGTTCTTGGGTTTTAGTTCCGTCGGTTTCTTCACAGCATCAGAATACGGTGAATGTATCAATTTCAAATTCGTGTTTTCAGTGTTTTGATAATGTCTATTCGTGTCTCCTTTGTCTTGATGACGGATGTTCGTGTTTCCATTATCTTGGTGTTGGGTATTCATGTTTTGGGATTCTGGGCGGCGTATATTTGTGCGTTGGATGTCTTCGGGGTCGATGTTCGTGTTTCGAGTATCTTGTAGATTCACGGTTGGTATCACTTCTTTTCGATGGTGTTGGTCGATTGGGATGGTGTTGTCGGGTTTCAATGTATTGTCTGTCAATTTCTGTTTCAACATGTTATTGTCGTCTACTATCTTTATGAATAGTGATGGCACGCTTTTAACAGCTGGAGGCTGATTTGGTGATTTCGTATGTGGCGTTGGGTGGGAGATTGTAATTAAGCGTTTTAGCTCATTAATAGATTATTCTAAATGTTTAATGGTTTTGGCGTCATCTGCTCTTTGAGATTTTAATTTGTCAACTTCTTGTTTTGTCATGTTTAACTGTGATCTCAGTTCGCTAACCTCGACACATATTGTATCAAAACCGATGTGATCAGGCTCTTCATTTGGTTCCATTTTAATTGTGGCTCGTTTCTTCGTAAATATATCAGTGACGTCTTTCGGATCACCATTGTCTATAAATTGTTGAATATTGTAACAGTCAGCTGCATAACGCATTGAACTTGTTGCAGATTTTGTTGTTTTGCGCATAATCAAACTTCCAGTCGGGCAGTTAGTTTTTGTACGGGCGCGCTTGGCGAGTATGCTTCTATACATGGCGATTGTATCTTCGCAGTCTTTACAGTGTGCACGTAGTTTATCTGTGTAGAGGCTTTTCGGGAGATTCTGAAGGATATTGTCCAATTCAGGGAACATTTGCTGATTGGGGATAGGTTGGCTACACATATTATCAGATTCCGGACATGGATTGTCGTCAAGGTTAATGTAGGTGCGCATTTGCGAATCATTTTGGTCCCGGTAGAAATTGTCATTATCATAGTAATCTGGTGTCTGATCATTGGGACGATCAATCACGCCGATACACGAACGGCAACACTGGGGCTACTGGTGTCTGATCATTGGGACGATCATCACCGCCGATACGAACGGCAACACTGGGGGTGGGGCTACTGGTGTCTGATCATTGGGACGATCAATCACCGCCGATACACGAACGGCAACACTGGGGCTACTGGTGTCTGATCATTGGGACGATCAATCACCGCCGATACACTAACGGCAACACTGGGGCTACTGGTGTCTGATCATTGGGACGATCAATCACCGCCGATACACGAACGGCAACACTGGGGCTACTGGTGTCTGATCATTGGGACGATCAATCACCGCCGATACACTAACGGCAACACTGGGGCTACTGGTGTCTGATCATTGGGACGATCAATCACCGCCGATACACTAACGGCAACACTGGGGCTACTGGTGTCTGATCATTGGGACGATCAATCACCGCCGATACACTAACGGCTACACTGGGGCTACTGGTGTCTGATCATTGGGACGATCATCACCGCCGATACACTAACGGCAACACTGGGGCTCTGGTGTCTGATCATTGGGACGATCAATCACGGCCGATACACTAACGGCAACACTGGGGCTACTGGTGTCTGATCATTGGGACGATCAATCACCGCCGATACACTAACGGCGACGCCGGGGCCGCCAGGGCTTAGGGGATCATAATAGTCCGTTATCTTGAATGCCATAAACTGGTCATCGGACGAGCAAGAGTCGCACCTTTCGCCTTGAGGCGCCTCAATAGGGCTTTCACAGTAATTGGTTGCCATTATATGTGTAGATCAATTGGCTGGACGTGAGCTTATGCTCAATGCGTGTAAGAAGTGACCATCGCACAGCTACACGGTGTGCTGAATGTTATCGCCCGGGACATAAAAATTCCACGACAGACAATGGAATTGAGGAAAAATGTAAATATCTAAGCAATGTACCTATTTTGGCGGCTTCTTTTCTGGACACTTTTAAACCATCACTTTATACGTCACCAAACACAGTTTTGACATTTTAGTCCACATTAATCACTCTTAATATCCACAAATATGGTCCACGAAATGAAAACAAACAAACTATATCCCGCGCAAAAGAACATAACGCTTAAACATATCCATGATGATCGCAGAAAAACATGCTTTGACAGCACTTTAGAATAATTTACAACATGGTTTGACAGTACTTCAGAATCATTTCCATTGGAAATGATTATGAAGTGCTGTCAAACCATGTTTTTATTGAGAAATAAGGCAATATATAAAAACAACAGCAGACGACTATTGTTGTGAGTAGCGGTCTAAGGGTTAATACCGGAAACACATATTTGCTTCACGACCTGGGCAATACTGACGCAAACTATTAACTTACCTCCTCCGTTCCTGTAGCAGAGGTAGGGGAACCTCCAGATGTTGCCCAGGCCGACGGCATAGCCGACACACGAGAGGATGAAATCCAGCTTCCGCGACCATGTCTCCCGGGGAATGTCTTGCTGAAACCGTACCGTAAATATGGCTGTGACTGTATAAAAGGTTCTTATGGGATGTGTGACCAGTGTAACTCCTGATCGAATAACACTCACATGTAGCCCGATAACGACCTGTATTGCGTGTTAGAACCATGACAGGTGTTTCATTGATGGAATTTCGAACAGTGCAGATAGTGATCAGTATGTGCAGATGCACATGCTGATCTGGATCAACACTGGTCGCAAAACCCATAAGTACCATTTCTCAAGTCACAGCCACGAATACAGTGGGGTCAGCGTGTAAGTGCACACACGAACGAACACGACAGGTTGGAACCAACCTGTCGTGTTCGTTCGTGTGTGCACTTACACGCTGACCACACTGTAATTCATGTATAAAAAATAAATGTAAGTATTGTTCTGCATGTTTTCTCATTTCGCATCAAAAGTGTATGTTGTCACCACTCAGTTGAACCGTCTCGGCGAGACGGTTCAACTGAGTGGTAACAACATACGCTTTGGGTGGGTAGCGAACCAACCTGTCGTGTTCGTTCGTGTGTGCACTTACACGCTGACCCCACTGTAGTTACATGAAAATGGAAAATAAACACAGTGGCAACTCTTTAAATCTGACACGCTGAGAAGTAACTTCCGAGACCAAGTCTCACGTGCAATGTGTTGCTGTAAAAATACCGTAAATATACTATTAGTTGCAAGAACCTGGAATGTAATCATAGTGGCACCTCTCTAAACCGGACACGCTGTGAGGTAGTTAAGAGATCATGTCTCCCGCGCAATGTCTTGCTGTAAACGTTTGGTAAATGCACAGTGCACCATCTCTAAACCGAAGACACTTTGATGTCCCCATGTATCCAATCTAGAGATGATCCACTGTAAATCAGGCATAAGGCTAGTCGAATGAATGAGCATGTGATCCGCGATCACGAACTGACATTATTGTCCGAGATAAATACAGTGGGGTCAGAGTGTAAGTGCACACACGAACGAACACGACAGGCAACATCTCAAATTTAAGCAAATTGCAACGGTATGCGTTGCACATTCCGCTCTATACAAATACTGATGGTGTTAGTTACATATATATAGTATAACGAATATATGTGTCATGAAATAGAGAAACAAGACAACTCTTTGTTGATAGACATACTGGCATTATGTTACACGATGCATGGACGATGTGGTGTACCATATTAGAAAACATGAAAGTGATGAACGCCGGAATGAAGCGTGTCTTTATGATTTACAACTTTCTCTGATCATTCAAGTAATACAAACTATCTAAATGAAACATCAATTAACCTATTTTTTAGAGCAACATATACATGAATTAAATAAATCACAATGTACGTATGGTACATTTTCTGGCTGTGCTTTTACTTCATTGTTCACTTTCACTCACGTGGAAAGATGGGATATAAACATTCACCTATCGTCAGATACCTCACAGATAAGGGATGCGTTACACTGCATACTCTCATCCGACTCAACCACACACACTTGACTCTAAATATACAGATAGACCTTCAAGTTTCTTCAAAAATAAATAGTTTGTCTCGTCCACCAAACGTCATTTTATTGGGGAACATACGTACAATGTCTGTCGCGGAGTGTAGATTTTGTAATAGTTAGTTTCAGCGAATGCAGGTACAATTGGTGTTAAAGGTACATGCCCACTCAGTGGGCACAAAATGTTCTGTATAGGAATTAACGAAGTGTATAAATGTGATGCGCGGTGGTATCATATGCAAATGAGGCATGATATTTTTGAATTATTGATACAAATTAAATGCGTCATCTACAAAAATAGTATTTTAGACAGATTATAAAGTATGATCATTGCACATCAGAAATGAATACAGAGAATAAATAGTAATGTCCGTTAACATTTTAATGAAACACTGTTATCGCCCCTGATATCAGTGTGGTGATTAACGTCTGATATAAAATGTATAATAATGCCAATCAATACGTGGGGAAATGGTGAATTAATGTGTATTTTGCCAGGAATGCCTCAGATGATGTCTCTGGTATAAATAACAGTTGTGCCTACCGAGTGGACATGTACATTTAATCATTTCATCCGTACATATCTGACTTTGAATGTGCCATGTTAATTGTTGTACTATTCCCTTAATTGAAATCGGGATATGTTTTCACAATCTTGAAAATCATCAGTTACAGATGTACGGAGTCCCTCAATTTAACAATTCATTCCCTCGAATTAACAATTCGTTTCGACGATATAACAATTCGTTCCCACTAATTAACAACGAATTGTTAATTCGTTGGAAAAATTGTTAAATTGAGGGAACGAATTGTTAAATTCAGGGAACGAATTGTTATTTCGCGGAACGAATTAATAAAAAAAAGAATGATACGTCCCCTGCGGGGCTCAATACAGATGAGACGGCTCGGTCTATTTCACGTACATTTAGCTGTGAATTGTTGCATGTACATGTACATGTACATGTAAGTACATGTACTGAAGGGTCCGTATGAAAAGCTTAGTCTTTATTTCATCAAATTTGGAATTTCAACATATAGAAGGGAGTTATTCACTCCAGGTGTACGAGCTAGTGAAAGTCATAAACCGATATGAAAATAGTATACTACGTAGGTCACATATCGGGAAAAACAACATGTTTACATTTGATGGAGTTCAAGCGAAGCTGCGAAAAACAGCAGTAATGACCTGTGGACCGCGATAAAAACGACCTCTTTAGGCCATAAAAAATAACTTAGAGTACAGCTATTTAATTTGGTTCAAACAAAAATAATAGGTTCCATAAAGTTACTATTACCCATTTGGACGAGAAAATCACAACACTTTCGTCAGACATGATTGGATATAACTTATCTTTGCATGGTAGTGTTTTATTGATCATGCGGCAAATATACAGTACAATTTTATTTATCCATGACAATAACATGATCGACGCGCAGGGATTATTCAGACGCGGCGATATATGATAACCAAAGTAGTTTTGTATGGCCGTATGAGACAAATATTTACACAATTTACGATATTTTCCGTCACTGACGGCGAGATTTCACGAAATGTACACAGCAAATGAAGAATTGAATTCCACATTTCGTATGCAGAATATATCCGCTTTTTTATACATAGGCTTCAAGAATAATCACACATCTTTGTCAGTACAAACAAATGACAATGCTTGTATCTTATGAGTTGGTTTCTACAGTCCGCGTACAGAGGAATATCAGGATTTTTTGAAAAGAATAATATAAGAATCAAAAACGTGTTTTAATCATGGCCGTGCGTAAAATGGTTTAATTGAAGATTCATGACGATTCTAGGTCCGCTGAGTTGTTTCTATTTGCACTCATATAGGTACATAAATATCAGATTTCCTATCATGTTGCGTTTAACAAGGTTGAAAATCTGATACGTATGTACCGATATCGGTGAACATTGAAACAACCCACCAGTCCGAGTATCTTAATACAATATCCTAATATGTCCTCAATTAAACCACTTTACACAGGACCATGATGAAACACGTTTTTATTGTTTATAGTATCTTTACAAACAAAATCCTGATATGCCACTTTAAACACCACCAGACAATCAGGACACTTTTCTGACAAAACATATGTTGCTGGACACCATAGCCACAGTACCCGATGTCCATATCTAGGATATGCGTATAGTCGGGTATGGTCACCGGGTATGCAAGGCTGTACGGCAAATTCACAACAGTAGATAAAAAACTGTACAGTGAAACCCCTCGAAACTGGACACCAAGAAAACACCTGTGATATTATTTTTGTGTCTTGGTAATTTATCTCAGGTGATGATAGTGTCTCTTCGTGCACGAATAGCACACAACTATGGCTCGGAATGATCAAATGCCTGATTTCCAGTGAAACCTCTCTAAGCCAGCCGGACACCCTGGGGACTTTCCAGGGTGTCCGGCTTAGAGAGGTTTCACTATATAAGCTAATTGACTAAGCCCGATAGTCAATCGAGGAGACATCATTTCGCACACGAATTTACATATCACTATAGTCTGTTTCATGAAACCTGCCCAAATGTTACGGCTATATAAACAATGCAAAAACAATATTTTTTTCGATAATATTAAATTAAAGCAAAATTTAAAAATGAGCCTTCTTTTTATTTCGTGAAATTTGGTCAAATATTGGTTTTATTACGAAAAATTGATTAAAAACTTTTTTTTTGGAAATTGACTCCGAAACCTAGCTAGATAGCTTGGAAATGATCTAACTAAGAAAACAAAAGTTAAATTTTAAAAATCGTTCCAGTATTTCTGAAATTCTAAAAAAATTTCCCCATATTAAATCCCCATAGACATCTTCACTCCGTGAAGATGTCTATGCGAATTTAACATGGGGAAATTTTGCTTTCGCAATAAAATCAATATTTGACCAAATTTCACGAAATAAAAAGAAGGCTCATTCTTAAATTTTCCTTTAATTTAATATTATCGAAACAAATATGGTTTTTGAATTGTTTATATGGCCGTAAAATTTGGGCAGCTTTCGTGAAACAGACTATAGTATATATTTCACTGTGTATAGTCAGTATCACAAGGTGTCAGGATCACAAGGTATTCGCCACTTTCACTAATGTATAGTTTGAATATTTATTTCTGAACAGTCCACTCTCTGGGTGTCTGCATATTGCAGACACCCAGAGAGTGGGCGTTTCAGAGTATGCAGAACAGTCAGAGTGAGATTGTCTATAGATATGTCAAACATATGCATTCAATATTACAGTATGTACCTGTACTGTAATACATGTACCTACACCCCACTGACTGCACAGTCTTGTTAAGTCTTCTAAATATAGTGTTTGTCGTGTTAATGTGTTTATATCGCAATTATACGGCGAAATATCAATTTAACGAGATCCGATGAAAGTGTAGATAGCGTAGCTGCTGAGACGTGACAACAAAGAAGGGGGTAGTAATCCAACAAATAGAGGGCGGTACGCTATGGTATCATAACGTCACGACTGACAATGCATGTCTTCCTGTGTATTAGACGAAACTCCGAAACTGGTGGCCGTACGACTAAGATGTTCGTAAGTGCAAACTTAGGATCGTCTGTAAATTTCAATTGATGGATATACATTTATTGAGGACCCTATGCTAAATAAATGTAAATCCACTAATTGTTTACAAGAAAACAGTGTTAATGTGAAATTTACAGACTATCATAAGTTTGCGCTTACGAACATTTTAAATTATTTAGTTGTATGAAGTTTATTGAAACGGCCCGCAGACCCGGAGTGTTAATTATGACAAACCCCTGACATAATTAACACTCCGGGTCTGCGGGCCGTGATGTATGATTACTATTGAACTATAATACAAAAGTCATAAATAACAAAATTATGAACATGTGAATTACTTTATAATCTAGGAGGTACATTTAAGTCAATAGTTATTGGAAAAAACGCATAATCTCAGCAATAAAGATGCTCAACCGTCGTAACTGTATTTCTGACTTGCAATTGAGAATTGTTCGTTCTTGATATACCAACTGTCAGTTCTACGTTTTGCTACCGACACACTTTTGGCTATTAAACACATCAACTCTAAAATATATTAAAATGTAAGTACTTTTTCATCAATAACACAAAAATCACCCTCCCCAAAACATGTTATTTCATGAAATTCCATGAAATATTGATTTTATTTCGAAAAAAATATGTGTCTATGGGAATGTAACATGGGGGCTACAGTGGGGTCAGCGTGTAAGTGCACACACGAACGAACACGAAAGGTTGGAACCAACCTGTCGTGTTCGTTCGTGTGTGCACTTACACGCTGACCCCACAGTAAAAAAAAATATATGTTTTGAATTTGTGGATATTAAAATCCAATAGTAAAATAGTTTTTTTCGCAATAAAATCAATATTTGATGGAATTTCATTAAATACAACGTTGGGAGAGTGACGTTTTTGTTATTGATGAACAATTACTTACAATTTAATATTATTTAAGTAATTTCCAATAACCTCCAACGGGATGCACACTTAATACTCATTGCTTAAAAGTCACTCTTTTTATTTATCAAATTAGTGTGAAATTGTATTGGCAGTCCGGTTTACTTTTACAATATGGACGTCACATAGGACTGCCAATTGATCTATGGCAATTGTTTACAATAACACATTGCTAATGTGAAATGTATAGACCATCATAAGTTTGCACTTACGAACATTTTAATCGCACGAAGTTTAGTGAAACGGCCCCCTGGAGTGTACGATTTGATCAGGAGCTACATTGCTCTCACATGCAAATAAGCAACAATTCGCCAGTCACATATACAAATATTGAATCACCGTGTTTGTTCATGAACTTATTTTATAACTTGCAAACCTCAAGTTGCAATTCAGCTGTTAACTTCTTGGCAGCATTGTGATCTTGAATGTGTTATTCAGTTAAGTTGCAATCGCAAGAAAATCACTACATGCTCCATAACAATCGTCGGTTACGACCATCATAACAGTATACATTTCAAGACTTAGTATGTTTTTTATCACATACGTGACAGTGACTGAGAAACGGGGCTTAATAAGGGTTTTGTCACCTGTGTAGATCCAGATCAGCCTGTGCATCAGCACAGTCTGATCAGGACCTGCACCACTAGCCATTTCATCAAACAAACACCCGTCATGCTTCAAACAAGAAATATATTTATCCCGTCAACACAGTGCTTATGTGCCGTGAAAAACGGTGCCGTGAAACATTTTTGATATCCAGTCAATACTATTTTTGTATTTTACAGCCATTTGCAGGTGTTGACTGGAGAAATAGAATAGTAGCTTAGTGCCGTGAATGGGAAAACATATCTGGTGCGGCACGGAAACGGGATGTGCTCGGCAGAGCCTCGCCCATCCCGTTTCCTGAGCCTTGCCATATATTTTTTCCCATTCACGGCACTAACCTAATATTCTCTATATCGTGTCAGGCTATATGAGTGTCGTATTTGATCAGGAGCTGCACTGGTTGCAAAACCCATAAGCCTCATTGATCCAGTCACAGCCACATATATAACTCTTTTCATTTGCTTCAATTTAGAACACGTGCGAATGGGACACAACCACACTTCGTATTGTCATGACTGCCATGTTTATAACTTAAGTCACATAATACGATATTTCTCTCCGGATTCATTAGCATAATATCAAATTCTGACTGATATTTATACCTTCCAGTACTATTTCATCAGGGTTTTGCGACATTTGCGACACATTTAGCCCTTAAAGTTATGTAAACGAGTATTGCGAATAAAGACTACATGTCAACAAAGGCCAGATTTTTGACTTCACATGGCTGACCTTTATTCACAGGTTTGACGGTATATGTTAATTATACGCTCAATCTGAGTTTTACTGTCGAAGGCGGTGAGATAATGTATTCAAGTGAGTGTTATAGTACCATTATCTAAGCCTCGATCTCATGAAAAATTGTTTTATAGTTCGTGTTAAATAAATAGGCTATATTATTACATGTACGTTACGGAATATAATAACACACGTTAAGCAAACATGCATTTATACCTCTTTGCAACGAAACTGTACGCAAATGTACCAGGTCCTGTAAATGAAATATAATCAAACTGGAAAAGTGTAGATTAATGAATGTGTAATTGAATGCTTTACAGGTATTTGCCTTCGTGATATATGTTCATTTACGTACATACTTGCATGTGAAATGTATCGCTGTATCGCGAATAATTCATGTGAAACATATACAAACGAAATGCTCTGACATGAAAAGGAAATACAGTAAAAAATCTCTTAACCGGACACCCTGGGAGGTCCCCAGGGTTTCCGGCTTAGAGAGGTTTCACTGTAAATCAGACATTTGATAAGTATTGACCTTAGTTGTGTGCTATGCGATCACAAACAGGCATTGTCACCTGAGACAAATGACTAAGAAACTCATCGAAATTAAGATCACATGTGTGTTATTGGTGTCCGGTTTAGAGAGGTTCCACTGTACTCAAGTACAGTACAAGGCTACACGTGCATCACCGCAATCTATATAGGAATTCATGGCCTTTATGTGGAATTTATCGGGGTATAAACATGGAAAAGTCGCGGGAATACTGGACGAAGGCCTTATAATTCCAGCATTTGAAATAAATTCATCAAGAAAATGTGTTTATTTTCCGTTTTCTTAATAATTATTTTAACTGCGCCTCACGGTTACAGAAAGTAGTTCGGCATTGGAGTTTACTGGGATATAAATTTTGGACAGAGACTTGCTACGGACCAATCAAATGTTAGGGAATTGTGTAAATATTTTTGTGCTGGAATTATTGGTCAGTGAACAACAAAGTTCACTACGCTCCAAGTGTCTAACATGGACATTACCAGCATGCCCTCACCGACGGCTGGGAATACATTTACTAATGTCTGTTCCACGTTGCCGGCCGACGACGAACTTGCGGCTATTAAACACATTAAATCGAAATAATATTACACATTATTTTTAAGTCAGTATTTTTATTTAATTTTCGACCACATGGTCTTTATCCAAATAGTGTGAATAAAAATAAAAATTAAATTGAAATTGCCAGACGATCCTAAATTTGCACCTACGAACATTCTAGTCGTACGAAGTTTAGTGAAACGGGCCCCAGTAGCCTGATAATCATGAATCTGAATTGCCTTTTAGAAGCATGACATGTACATCATTGATGTAATGGCGAACAGTGCAGATCCTGATCAGCCTGCGCGGATGCACAGGCTGATCTGGATCTACACTGGTCGCAAACCACATAAGCCCCATTTAGACAATCACAACCACATTTACAGTATATTTAACCCTTTGAACCCGAAAGCCCGCTATATCGGTTTATGCAAACAGTGCAGATCCAGATGAGCCGGCTCGTAACGAGCCGTCTCATCACGGTCTGCACTGTTTGAAAGTAATTTTAATATTTTTGAGAACAACAAATACCCCCTTTTTTCTAAATGCAATAGTCATATCGCAGCCCATTCAGTTACTTAGGGGTGAAAGGGTTAATGGCAGTCAAATACACCGGAACTACTAGTACTAGTGAACCAGTTGCAATAGTTTTAAAGGTATCTGACCACTTAGAAGGTACAACATGTTCTTTATATCAGAGACATCACCTGTAGACATTTTCTGGCAAAAGAAACAATCATTCACCATTACCCCACGTACTCATTGACATTATTATACTTAATATCTGACGTAAATGTTCATACTGATATCAGGGGCGACCATACTTTGCATACATACCTTCCCCATTATTTAAACATCCAGCTTTATATTATACTGCGATCCGTAACAACAGACTTCATTCAAATATCATTCACACAACGAAAAAGGTGGACACGGTGATCGGTCTATTAAGCATACCCCGGTATGCTCAGCTAATCACGAGATACCACACATCTTCAACATCACGAAGTGGCAGATCACAAACTAATTAATATACCCATACATGTAGTTTTACTTGAACAAGTGCAATCATGTTACACTGCGAATATATACAATGAGGGACAATACTCATTCAAACTGATAAGTGTATCTGATCGAAGATAGTTCTGCATTTGTTTCGTTTAATTTTGCTTTCGTTCCAGCTGAGTATGCTTTATGAATATACAATAAATAAACCTTCATAGAATATTCATTCGGGTAATCTACATATATAACACCGAACTTGTAAGTAAACCCACCCATGCATTCATGTGCCATTTACCAACCAAAATGCCATGCAAAAGTACACGGATTAAATATACAGTGAAACCTCTCTAAACCGAACACCCTGGGAGGGTTCCAGGGCGTCCGGCTTAAAGAGGTTTCACTGTAAATCAGACACTGGCTCATTCTGAGCGATAGTTGTATGCCATGCGATCACGAACAGACATTATCGCCTGAGATAAATGACCAAGAAACTCATCGAAAATTAGAACATATGTGTTGTATTCGTGTCCGGTTTAGAGACTTGCAACTGTATATGTAGATGCCGGCTCATTTACTGGAACATTGTAAAGTATTGTGATTGGCCTTGGCCAGTAAACACTTGCACAATGATCGTTTTCTGATGGAAATTATTGCACTGAATAATATACTTACACTGCATATAAATGCATGGCAATATCATTGCACTACGGCGTTTGTACATTATATGAACTATTCAGGGACGCTATTTTTGAAAAGGCCATTGTATCCATGATAATCGATAATTTGAAAACTGATAAGTGTCAGTCAATACCAGTACGTCGATATAAAGTATTATTTTTATATCAACATTCATACAACGTTATATCAATGACACTGGTAATGATATACCTCTTTTCATGGTAATCGTATATGCACACTACTATTTACAGTATTTGAGTACAGTGGAACCTCCCTAAACCGGACACCCTGGGAGGTCCCCAGGGTGTCCGGTTTAGAGGGGTTCCACTGTAATTAAGCACTTTGGTCATTGCAGACAAGAACGGGCAAGACAATGAAATAAAATACATTGAAACACATCTAAATTAAGCACAATGGAAATATAGTGGTACCATATTTGGTTTGTTATGGTGATAACTCTGGCCTGCAATTATTGAGATGGAGAAACCAATTAAATAAAGTTAATTGACCATGAGTCTTCTTGTAGGAGGAGGGGAACGAGGGTTTTGGGTATATTGCAAAACTGGTACTGTATTGAGATGAGAACATAGGCAAACAGCGTAGCCCCAGATCAGACTGCGCATCCGCTCAGTCTGATCTGGGTCTTCGCTTATCGCTATTCGGCCAATCTGATGTTTACGTCCCGGATTAAATGTTTTTGATCTGTCTATTGAATCAGTGAGTTGCTATAATCCCTGCATGAAATGGGTCGATTCTTGGGCAATGGTTTCACTAAAATGACCAGTGTCCTGGTCCATAGGGTGTCCGGTTTAGAGAGGATCCACTGTAAATGTGTGTAATACATGTACAGTATACAATGTAGGTATCGCCATGTCGGGATAATTAAACTTCCATTGAGCTGTAGTTGCTACATTTTTTTAATTGTATTACATTAAAGGTACATTCCCACTCAGTAGGCATAAACTTTTCTTAATATCCGAGACATAATCCGAGACATTTCTGGGAAAATAGACATTCATTCACCATTACCCCACGTATTGATTGGCATTATCATACATTTTATATCAGACGTAAATTTCCACACTGATATCAGGGGCGAAAACCGTGTTTCCTTAAAATGTTAACGGACATTACTATTTATTATCTGTACTTTATGTTTTGATGTGCAATGACCATACTCTATAATCTGTCGAAAATAATATGTTTTCAGGTGACGCATTTAATTAGTATAAATAATTAAAAGATATCATGCCTCATTTTCATATTAAAATAGCCTGATACCACCGCGAGTCACTATCATAAAAATAAATGATTATATCTGTATATCGGGCACCTGCTGGTGGAAAAGTGACACAATTATACACTTATCTTCTTTAATTCCAATAAATAACAGTTTGTGCCTACTGAATGGGCATGTACCTTTAACCGATATTCTTTCTATTTGACTTTAAATTAACACTATGTTTTGTATTGTATGTGGCTGTGACTAGAGAAAGGACATACAAAGTACATATTAACCATTTAACCCCTATCTAACTGGAATGGATATTGATATGTTAATTTTGCAACCAATCCAACCGTCACAAAATGGTTTTCAGACTAGTCCATTTATGAAAAGGGGTATATTTCGTTCTCAAAAATAATAAAATTACTTTCAAAAAGTGCAGATCCTGATGAGACGGCTCGTTACGAGCCGGCTCATCTGGATCTGCACTGTTTGCATAAACCGCTATAGCGGGCTTTCGGGTTCAAAGGGTTAAGCACCATTTTTCCAATCGCAGCTACATGTACATGTTGCGAATGTTGGTCCACTATAATATATTCTTCTAAATATGATGATACAGTTAAAGAAATACTGAATTTACCTTATGTGTGGCTGTGACTGGAGAAATGGGGGATTATCGGTTTCGCGAACAGTGCAGATCCAGATCAGCCTGTGCATCCGCACAGTCTGATCAGGATCTGCACGGTTCGCCATTTCATCAATGACACACCCGTCATGCTTCTAACAAACAATATATACCGTTATCTGGTACATGTACAGGATTGTGGTATTGGATCAGAGCTACACTGGTCACAAATCCCATAAGTCCGATTAAATTAGGTCCATAGAAAAACGTGAAACGAATGTAATAGAATAGTAGTACATGGACATGCATATTATATGTATTTAACTATGCATACATGTAGCCGCATTGCGTGATATACCATACATATCATGTGTACATGCATCATACATGTAGCGTGCGTGAATATTAATTTGTCCCGTCAACACAGTGCGTATGTGCCGTGAAACACGGTGCCGTGAAACATTTTTGATATCCAGTCAATACAATTTTTGCATTTTACAGCTATTTGTAGGTGTTGTCGGGATAAATAGAATAGTAGGTTAGTGCCGTGAATGGGAAAAAATATCTGGCGCGGCACGGAAACGGGATGTGCTCGGCAGAGCCTCGCCGATCCCGTTTCCTGAGCCTTGCCAGATATTTTTTCCCATTCACGGCACTAACCTACTATTCTCTATCTATTGTCCTTATTTCTGAACCAAAGTATATGTTGTGACCACTCATTTGAACCGTCTCGGCGAGACGGTTCAAATGAGTGGTCACAACATATACTTCTGATGAGAAATAAAGAAATTCTTGAGCCTTGCCGGATATTTTTTCCCATTCACGGCACTAACCTGCTATTCTCTATGTACATGTAATGTACATATTGTATTAGGAACGTTTGTATGTGTAAACACGAATGCACACACACTACTGTCTGTTCCACGTTTTGCTGGCGAACATTTGGCCATTAAACACATTAAATCTTTAAACTATTTAAATGTAAATACTTGTTCATCAATAACAAAAATGTCACCTTCCCCAAAAACATTATTTGAAGAAAATCCATCAAATATTAATTTTATTGCGAAAAAAAGATTTTCTAATGTGAATTTAAACATGGGGGCTAAACATACTTTTTTTAAATATTTGTTTATCTGTGGACCGATTTTCAAAATCCAACTTTTGTTTTCTTATTTACATAATTTCCAAGCTGTCTAGCCAGGTTTCGGAGTCAATTTCCAAAATGTTTCGTTTTTTGACTCCTCCTCCACATCTTCCACCTCTAAATTCCCATATGAAAATAATTATTTCGCTATAAAATCGATAGTTGATGGAATTTCATCAAACAAAGAAACATTTGGGGTGGGTGACTTTTTTGTTATTGGTGAAAATGTGCTTACATTTAAATATGTTTTCGATTTAATGTGTTTAGTTGCCAAATGTTCGTCGGAAGAAAAATGTGGAACAGACAGGAATTACTTCTCGTGTGATTTACATAATATGTAAACGTTTTTCATAGGTTGAAGTAACGAGTCACTGTCTGTAGATGCATTGAATACACATACAATATCAGTAAGATAATTAAAATAAAGTTAATGAATGTTTCCTAAACATTGTTTCACTTACTGATACGTGTATGCATATATAATGCATTTATAGACACAGGCCCGTTACTTCAACCTGTGAAGTGTTTGTGTAATGTAGGCGAAGCGTATTAAATTTATATGTATCGTGTGTTTAGTGACTATACTTTTGTCAACAAACATTGACACCTTGTACGTGTGATTGGAGTAACGGTGCTTGTGTCCTTCGGGAGCAGTGTAAAACCAGATCAGCCTGCGCATGCGCGCAGTCTGATCTGGGTTTGCACTGTTCCCTATTCCGGCAAACAACTGTCCCCCTTCCAGTAACCTTTATAGCAGCGATTTTAGTGAATATTATCTCAGTCTGTGTTATGTTGCTTTTGTATATTATATAACTAATGCCATAGTGAACAATCGGCGTGTATTATGTATCTAAACAATTATAAAAAACATAAGAATAACGTAATACGCAAGTTATCAAGCTGAGACCATCTGCATTCATACCTCTTATGTTACCATTATAGTTATGTACTTTGAACGACATGTAGTGTGCCATATGTGGCTTGTTTTGTCCCTTTGCATGTATATGTACCCATTTCATATTAATATTGTTTATAAGTGGCATAGTTCGCCTCAATTTATTGGCAATAAAATGTACGTTTATTATGTTTTAATAGCAATGTTGTATCTGAATCAGCATAGGCGGCAGTATAATGTTTATGTGGCGATAAAGTCTATTATCGCTGACGTCTGACGACTCATACCATATATGAAGAAAGCCATGTGATTTTGTACCGTCGGACATCTGCTTCATTTCATTAAATACGTTTACAAAACTTACAATATTTTTCGTAAATAATGTCGAAAGTTGACACAATTTTCAGAGTATATGTGGAATATAATTCCGCATGTACTCTGAAATTATCGTCATCTTTCGACGCTATTTAAGTAAAATATAGCAACTTTTGTGAACGAATTTTATGAAATTACGCAGATGTCCGAAGGTACAAAATCGCATGGCGTGTCTCATATGAGAAATGAGAAAAACTATGTGATATTGTACCTAATAAGATGTGCCATATCTCATGAAAAATATTTACAACATTTACGATATTTTCCGTCGAAAGTTGAAGCAGGTTTCATAACAATTCCGCATTTGCTATGAAGATTTCCCCAACTTCCGACGTTATTCACAAAGAATATCACAGTTTCTGAAAATAGTTTCATGAAATATCATACGTTTTCTTAGGTACAAGATCGCATGACTTGCCTCATATGTGGCTGTGGCTGGAGAAATTGGGCTTACGGGTTAAGCAAACAATGTAGATTCAGATGCATCGGCACAGTCTGACCATGATCTGTACTGATCGTCAGTCCATAAATAAAACACCCGGCATGTTGCTAACAAGCAGCATATATCGCTATCAGGCTACATGAGTACGCTATTTGATAAAGAGCTACATGTACACTGGCCACAAATCCCATAAGCCCCATTTCACCAGTCACAGCCACATATGACATGCAATCTGTAACTATTTATATCAAGTTACTGAAGACATGGTGCACACAGTACGCCCAGATGTTAATTCAGACACGCCATGGGCTTTTGTACCTTCGGACATTTACAAAATTTACAATATTTTTCATAAATAAAGTCAAAAGTTGACAAAATGCTCAGAGTACATGCGGAATATAATTACGCATGTACTCTTAAAATATTGTCAACTTCTGACTCCATTTACGTAAAATATTGTAAATTTTGTAAACGTACTTCATGAAATTACGCAGATGTCCGAAAATTACATGGCGTGTCTTATATATCGAGGATTCGCACGAAAATCGGGCTTATGATTGATCATCGCGACGAGTGTAGAAAAATAGTTGCACTTTATCTTCTGTGTCTGTACTGCCTGCGACATTCTTCATTCAGACAATGAAACACCCAGCACTCAATTAACTAGCACTATATATCGTCCGAATTTGTTCCTGGTTTCACAAATAGACGATTGTGTATCGTTTACAAATATTTTACGGATCATTTTGTTTTCTTTTTTATAATTATACAACGACGTGTTCGTTGGTTTAAACGTGTCGACGATGTGGTTACATAGTTGAACATAACGTGTTCACATACATAACACAAAGCAAACAAACAAAAATAAGTATCGTTTACATGCATATCGTTGTACAACAAATAGAGAATAGTAGGTTAGTGCCGTGAATGGGAAACAATATCTGGCAAGGCTCAGGAAACGGGATGGGCGAGGCTCTGCCGAGCACATCCCGTTTCCGAGCCGCGCCAGATATTTTTTCCCACTCACGGCACTAACCTACTATTCTATTTATCCCGTCAACACCTACACATGGCTATAAAATGCAAAAATTATATTGACTGGATATCAAAAATGTTTCACGGCACAGTGTTTCAAGGCACATACTCGCTGTGGTGACGGGATAATATCGTTTTCACTGACTCAGAGTTGTCCTTTCGTTTTTGTTTCTTTCGTTTGTTTCTTTCGTTTGTTTCGCTTGTTGGGAATCAACACATGGATTTGTGGAATAATGTTTCAAGTACTACACAATCACATACAGTGGAACCTCTCTAAACCGGAAACCAATAAAACACCTGTGATCTTATTTATTATGAGCTTCTTGGTCATTTATCTCAGGTGATAATGTCTGTTCGTGATCGCATAGCACACAACTATGGCTCAGAATGATTGAATGCCCGATTTACAGTGAAACCTCTCTAAACCGGACACCCTGGGGACGTCCCAGGGTTGTCCGGTTTAGAGAGGTCTCACTGTACAATCCTTTGGAACTACACATTCAAACTTTCAGATAAAATACAGCACCTGTTAATTTATATTTCCTTATATTCCGACCACTTGTAACCCTCACTACTGACCTCGCATAAGTTTGAATCTCCCATTCACAGTTTTATCGGAGATAGCACGGTGGCAGCAATTTTAGCAATAATTATTATGCATTGTATATCTATATTATGACGGAATAGATTCTGGGGTTATAACTAAATAATTCCAGCACAAAAATATTTACACAATTCCCTAACATTTGATTGGCCCGTAGCAAATCTCTGTCCAAAATGTATATTCCAACAAACTCCAACGCCGAACTACTTTCCGTAACCGTAATTTATCTGAACATGTCTACATAGTTTCACGTTATGTCGACATGCCGTGATAGTTAAGTCAACAAGTTGCGATACATTATGACAACATCTCGACATCTCGATGGTAAATATATTCCACCATCGATAGAGGCAACTGTAGTTGACAGAAATACCATGCCGCGTCCACGAATTTGTAATTTCCCCGCCAATTCTTATTCGACCCATGTATGTGGGGTGTCAGCGAATACAGTGGCTGCGTTCTGAGTACGGAACGCTAATGATAACATAAAAGTTATAATATGCCTTGTTTGATAACTTGCGTTTTAAATTTCTCGCACTTTTGCAGAATGAAATGTATGCTAATTATTCGCTACTGCATCTTTTTGTGGAATTTATCGGGGTATAAACTTTGAAAAACCACTTACAGGTCGACATAATATGATATTTTATCCCAGCATGGCGACATAATTCATCTCAACATGTCGACATGTGGTGATATTTAAGTCGACATGTTGCAATAAATTATGTCAACATCTCAACATATCAATGGCAAATGATTCTAAAGTGTTGTCAAACCATGTTTTTATTGAGAAAGAAGACACAATATAAAACAACAGCAGACGACAATGTTTTTTTCCAGCATTCTAAGGGTTAATTAATTTTAATACACTGAGATATTACACTGCAAAGACCCATTTTATATAACACAATAACATGACTATGAACGTCCCGAACGGGTAAATTATAAATCTGATAAGTAGACCAGATACAGGTCTGACAATAACGTTCAATACAATACACGACGATCGATATGCAGTACTTCCTTGTCCCGAGCGTGTACTACACATTACAAAAGGAAAATATTGGATCAGCTGACAGGCGGCAATACCAAGTAAGTCATAAAAACATAAAATATTCCGCGTTCTGATAAACCTACATGTATGGAAGATTCCTGGTGCAAATGTTAAACTATTGTTATCTCCTAATTACTAAGTCCTAATTAGAGTAATACTATATCCTACTTACTATCTCCTAATTAGGACTTAATGTCTCCTAATTTGGATGTACTAACTCATAATTAGGAGATACTAACTCCTAATTAGGAGACAATAAGTCCTAATTAGGATATAATAACTCCTAATTAGGAGATATTATCTCCTAGTCAGGAATTAGTATCTCCTAATTAGGAGAGAAATATAGTTTAGCAATGGCACCAGGACGCTTCCATAGCAACCATTGCGGACTGATTCCAGTATAATATATAGTAAATATATGGTTAGTGCCGTCGAATATAAAGGTTGAACCTCCTAGCCCTTAGAGAGCTTTATTGGAGCGAGCTTTAGCGATCCCTTACAAAGTTGCCGGGCGAAACCGAATATATTTTATATTCGACGGCGCTAATCATGTATTTAATGTATACCGCCATTATCTCGCCATACGTCACAAATTCAGCGACGTCATTCAAAACAAAATGGCGGCGTCCACGCTAGGTAGATTCGGTATAGTATCTGATTAAATCTCCGATTTTGTTTGCGGTGAACTTCAATATTGGCTGACCTTAGACTCCACAATTGCCATGATAAGCACAGTAGTATATAGGGAGTCAAAATGATACCACCTACGGTGGCATCATTTCCACCCCCATATACTACACCCACCACCCCCGAAAAATCAAAAATTGGTTAACGAGGAAATTGTCTCCCACCACCCCGAAAAATCCAAAATTTGTGTCATAAATACATCATGTTGTTTTCACGTCCAATTGAACAGATAAAATGATAGTCTTAAAAAGGATTTATTTTGTCTCGTTGTCATAAATACATCATGTTTTTTCGACAGTAAATTTATGAATTTCTTCTAATAAGTTTCCGATTTAAATGCGTCCTCACGCAATAGTCTATATTCCAACTCCATATTTTCCTCCTCCGATATAGCTAATTGATTCCGTAGATCAGCAACTAATTCTACCAGCTCTAGTCTACCACGTTCACCTTTAGCCACAGGGCAGCGTAGTTGCTTATGTCTACAAAGAGTTTGGGCACTAACGAATTTACAAGGGCATCTGGGGCATTGAAATTGTGGGGGGCACAAGGAAACTTTCTACGTCTCGCTAGATGCCTTCGTAGATAGTCTTTACGCGTAAACGTTTTATAACAAGTCTCACACTCCATTATATATGTATATGTATATGTTTATATTCAATTGGACGTGAAAAAAACTTAATGTTTTCACGACCAATTGAACAGATAAATTGCATAGGTTATACAAAAGTATATTACAGACAATATGATAACGCCAGAAACTAGAGCAGAAATAGAAAGTGGAGAAGAGAAGCCGAATCTCTAGGGATTACTTATAGTAAACGGTTGAGAGTTAGGGGGTTGACAAAGCTGATAAACTCCACAAAGAATGAGGCGTTTATGAAGCGGTTTACCCGCGCCCACAAACGAGGAGCCTTTAATGATATATCCAAAGCAGAGGAAGTTGGTAACAGAATTCAAAAAGAAAGTATTGCGGGGTTAAGGGCTAGTGTAATTAATTCTAAAGAATTAACTTCAAGCACCAATAATTTGTCTCAAATTAGACGCACAGGTGACCAAATACCAAATCATAAGAAAAAATCTATAGTTCGCGCGATAGTGGAAAAAGGTGAAGAAATATTGGGTGCTCACGATGAAACATTGGAAAAGGTAGAAAATGGAAGACGGGTAGTTACATTATCCTTTCGTAAAAACATTAACATCAACGAGTCTGAACGCATGTCCAATAAACTCGCTCCGTATCTAACAACACATTTTTGTTTGAGATATTCATATTCTTACAAGCTAGAAACATATGGAGGCAAACTAAAAATGGAAAACCTAAAACTATAATATTTCATAAAAATCTCGGTGGTAGCGAACCACTATCATCAATGAAAACCGTTAAAAAATGGCTGTCAGATAATGAGCAAACACGAATAAGTCCGATAAAATAGACAGACCAAATACAAAGTGGAAGTTTGTAAGATGGGTAGAGGTTTTTGTAAAGCTAATACAGGGTAGTAGTGGAATAGATTTGGACTACAATCCAAAGAAGCAGCAGGAGGAGAACTTCCAGAATGGTTGAGGAATAGAAAAGGTATGTATTCTTTAGATAAGTATAATGACGATCTTTGTCTGTTCAGGTGTCTAGCTATGCACCTTGATAAAAAGATCAGACCTGACAGATGTACAGAAAAAGCGGAAGAACTTAGTAAGCAATATTTCGGTAGTAATGTTGTTTCAATTCACCAATTCCTTTTTCAGATCTTAAAAAGGTTGAAGAGGTTTTTAAGGTAGGTATAGAAGTATATCAACCGACCAAATATGACGTATGGTGGTTGAAAAAGGTACCAGCACACTATAATGAAATAGGTAATAAACCAATGACAATAGGACTGTTTAATAATCACGCATTTCTGATAAAAAACCTTAAAAACCTATCTAAAACTTACGCCTGCAATAATTGTAAACAGAGATTCACAAAAGCGAGTAATATGAAGAGACACGGACCGACATGTATGAAAGGTGAGACAAAATTAGTATGTGATGGTAATTATTTAGAGCGCCGCGTTCGTCGTTCGAGAAAGCGTCTACCCAAAAGGTTCTAACAGTTATGGCGCGATCGATTGGATACAATCTGTGGAAAAGCGCGAGGGAATTCACATTCACCACGAACAGTGTGGACACGGGGGTGAAAGATGGATTTTAGGAGCTCCAGTAGATGGATACTGTCCAGAAACCAATACCGTATATCAATATCACGGCTGTTACTGGCACGGGTGTGAGATTCATGCAAAGCATAGAAAAGAAGAAGCGCATCCACTATGAGAAGAGATACATTTATTAGAAAAAGCAAAGAATTCAACCTAGTAGTTATGTGGGAATGCGAATTCCAAAGAACGGGTAAAGATATAAAGATCGGTTGCGACACTACTCTTTATCCATATCAGATAGTATACGATTTTGAGGCATATCTCAACCCACCTAATTCTAAAGAATTACTTAAAACGCTAGGTAATAGTTTAGAGTACGAAGCTGAGCACGTTCCGGTAAGTGTTAGTATAGGAGATAATTTCTCAGGAACAGTAACTCATATTTGTGATAAAGATCCTGCAAAACTTACAGAAACATTTGTAGAAGATTTGAAAGTCAGGTGAAAAGCTATAAGAGAAGAAGTGTGGTCAAGATATGGGTTTAATACAGAACATTTACGTAAAAACCAAATCGCTAAGATCGAACAGTGGATAGAGCAAGTACCGGTTATAGGTTTTAACAGCAGTAAGTACGATATAAACTTAATAAAGAAATATTTAGTAGGTGAACTATCTGCAACAACAAAGAAAGTAATGGTCGGAAAACGGGCAAACGCAACAATATTTCTATTTACTCCGGAGTTTAGATTTCTTGATGTAATACTTTACCTAGGACCGGGTGTAAGTTACGATAGTTGGATAAAAGCCTACGACTGCAAAGGACAGAAATCTTTCTTTCCTTACGAGTGGTTCGATTCTCCAGACAAACTTGATTACCCAGGACTGCCTGATATAGAGAATTGGTATTCCAAACTATCGGGAAAATGTTACTAGATGAAACAGAATTAAGTAAATGTCGTAGAATTTTCGAAGAAAATAATATGAAAACTTTCAGAGATTGGTTGAAATATATAACGATTTAGATGTAGAACCGTTCCTAGAAGCGGTAGAAAAAATGTGTGAATTTTATAAACACAGAGGTGTGGATATTTTCAAAGATGCGGTAACACTACCGGGTGTGGCTATACAATATTTATTGAGAGGAACCATTAAAGAACAAAAATCTATAAAGGTGGTTATACCGGAGGGGGCTCTATATGCACCAAAAGAAGAAACATACGAAATGATGAAAGACGCTCTAGTTGGCGGTCCATCAATAGTATTTACACGCTATGCAGAAGCCGGTGTTTCAAATATTAGAGTAGGTTCCAAACCTTGCTAGGCTGTTTTGGGGTACGATGCAAACGCGTTATATTTATCTACGTTAAATAAAGATATGCCATGTGGAAAAGAAACTATACATCATATAGTTTCCCCACATAACCCTAAACTTATTAAAACAAAAAAAAAATTGTAAAAGAGTTTTATCTGGAGATGGTTTGGGGTTTGTGGAGGTGGATATAGAAGTTCCACACAACTTAAAAGATAAGTTTTCTGAAATGTCTCCACTTTTTATAAACAGAGAAGTAGAGGTTGATGAAGTTACCCGCGCACATGTTAAAATATTTAAATGATACTGGCCGAACTAGAGGAAACGGAAGAAAATTGGTGGGATCTATGTCGGCCACTAAAGTACTGCTGTACGCGCCACTGTTGAAATGGTTATTTAAAACACGGCCTAGAAATAACTGGAGTTCATCGTGTTATAGATTATATTAGTGGTAAACCCTTCGAATGGTTCGCAAAAGAAGTTACAGCCGCAAGACGAACAGGCGATGTAGAACCAAATAAGAAACCAATAGCGGATATAATGAAATTATTAGGCAATTCGTGTTGTGGAAAAATGATAGAGGCAAACGAGAGACATTTAAATACGACATATACACAAGACGAAACCTGTGTTGACAAAGCGTTAAGATCTGCATTCTTTGATGATTTGGAAGAGATAGGAGATGCGTATGAAATATCTTCCAGAAAACCCCGGTGTGCAGTAAAGAGCCCCTTCCACTGTGGAATAGCGGTTTATCAACTAGCTAAATTGAGAATGTTGGAATTTTACTACGAATTTCTAGACAAATACGTAAAAAGAGAAGACTTTGAATTAATACAGATGGATACAGATAGTATGTATATAGGAGTTAGTGGAAAAACGATAGAGGAATTGATTAGACCTAACTTACTGGACGAGTTTGAAAAAGAAAAAAATAAATGGTTGGCTTGGGATAAATGGAGCGAAAGAGAGCCCGGACTTTTCAAAATGGAATTTAGCGGGGATAGGGCGATAGCGTTATCTAGTAAGTGTTATTTCGTAGAAAAAATTAATTCTAAAGATAATTTGGAACAAATTAATAAAAACTCTGCGAAAGGAATGTCCAAGAGAACTAACAATTTAAATTGGGATAGATATAAACGAGTACTAAGTGAAACTACTGAAGATGGAAAACACATTATAGATGTAGCACAAAATAGAGGATTTAAAATGAAAGACGGCGTTATGAAAACGTACTGTCAACAAAAATTAGGACTCTCGGCATACTACGATAAAGACGCGTGTTACCAGACGGAATACATACAGAACCTCTATTGATTTAAGTAATCGGGGGTAACTGGGTGTCAGAAGGTACCATAAGAAGTTCTTCGCGAACAAAACCGCGAGATGGACCATCAGCCAAATAATAGAGCACGGGCTCATCGGGTTTGGTAATAGATCGATCTAGATGATATACATTCATTGACCACACGGGATCAGTCGCGCGGCGGCTGCCACCTTCAAGCTCTCCCGGTTGATAGAGGTACCGGACGTCAATATCTGATGGAAGCCGCTGCTCCTCTAAACCAACGGGTCGCCCGCGCGAGACGGCAGAAGGCTCGCTCGTCACCCTTTTAAACTTGATAGCATCTACAGGCTTCTTACCTATCAATCTGGTTACCTCTCCGTTCAGTGCGGAGACCACGGCGGGCAGTCTGGCCACCCACTCGGTCGATCGTGAATGGGGGTCTACAAGTTCTTTGGCGTATTGGTGTCCGAACAGTCTCTCAGCCAGGGTTCGATTGAAGCGTTCCACGATCCCCTGGTCCCGGTGGATGTTGACGCGGCCGCGTCTGATAGAAACAAATTTATGCTTAGACAATAGATGAGAGACCGCGCCCATGAACTCGCGGCCGGGATCGACCTGGAGAAGATTCGGCCATTTGAGAGGACTCCTCTTATATATTCGGGAAAGAGCCTCGGCCACTTCCTTAGACTCTTTAGTGGTCAACGGCTCAGCCCCCTTATAACGACTCGCTACGTCAACGATTGTCAGTGCGTACTTGTACGTTTTGCGACCGACGCGATCGTGAGGTAGAAACAGGAGATCCGCTTGGTGAACTTGGTTCGGCACCGGCACGTCGAATTTCGGGCGCGGAATATTGTGAGGCGCGGGTAAATAGATCTGCCAGATGGCCTGCTTCTTGAGCCATTCCTTGACAGCCTTTTCTGAAACCTTGGTCGCCGCCGCGAGGTTCTTGATGGCCGCGAGTCCCTTCCAGTAGCCGCGCGGGCTATAGTATGTATTTGACAGCTTTCGCGTTAGTTTGGTATCAAGTTTGCGCGTGTTCATCGTATGCGAAGTATTCTAATATATCGGACAATCTCCAACATGCCCTCGCCAGTTCGTCCGGTAACTGCGTCGTTAATAATAAACCTTTGTTGGAAGTTTCGCTGCAGCCCCAATCGCGTTTGGGTTGGAACAGGAGAGGGGAATCTAATTCATCCAATCGAGATTGGGAGTCCAATCCCCCAGGATTGGTGGAGGAATCTAACATCCGCTTTGCGAAAAGGGTGGCCGCTTTTTCGTCCTCGCGCCACGTCTCGAGAGAATCTCGGGCCAGACGAATCATACTCTTTGCACCAGGTAAACGATGTTTTTGGGCAGTGTAGCCTACATCGATCATAGCGTCATAAAGTTCGTCAACTAACATCGTTCTATATATATATATTTATATAAAAAAAAATTTTTTTAATTAATTAATTATTTTATATAGTAGCCGACGAGCCCAACCACAACCATTCCCACGACGATGAACGCGATCTCACGGTCTTTTTGGGCCTCTGACGGTACGTAGAAATCTGAAAGTTGTGGCTCGGGATCCATTGGATAGAGACTTTTGTGCGGATATGCCAGCGCGTACTCGCGGTTGGCTTCTTCAACGTTCTGAAAAGTTTGCGCGGCGTGATTTTCGCGGCGAAGCTCTTCATTGACCCAGTCCAGATGGGCGGTTCGTTTTTTCGACCACGCTTCCTTTGCGCTATTGAGTTGTTCTACAGCTAAATCATGACGCTTACGCTCCTCATCCACGTTCGAGCTTTTCATTTTAGAGAATATAAAGTTGCTACCGCTGAACGCCAATGCGTTTACAAGCGCACCACCTACTATTACTGCGATTGAAGCCATTTATTTCCATATATTAACTGGTAGAATTCCAGCTTTAACTAGATAATCTCGCGTCCAAACTGCGGCCGCTACATCTAAGGTCGCGAGCCCTACGTCTCTCACAGTAAAGTCCTCCTAGGGCCATCTTTGATAGTCGAGCATACCCGATACTGAAACCCGATATCACCACGGCGTGATAAAGCGCATTCACTAACATTTTACCATCTTGTTCAGCCATTGTTATAATTATTGCATATAAAAGGGGTCGCGATCAATGTTTAAATGGGGCGCATCCAATCGCGATTGGTGTTTCGCAACTTGTAACGTGTTGTTGTACTCAACTCTGTCTTCAGATGTTTTGCTGTCTCCGTCCCCGATTGTAACGACTGTTTAGCCTCTCGAAGCTCGGCGAGTATTTTATCTTGTTTAACTTTTCGGGTGGCAGCCGCCGCCCGCCCAGCTGCCTGTCTTTTGGGATTTTTTATATGCGGTATGTCATCCAGTGGCGGAGTAACACTCTGGTTCGATTGTGTTGGAGCAATCTGGTTCAACTCCGTCACTCTCGTGGGTGTGTCTTGTGTCATCATTTTCAGGGCTTATAGTTCGTGGGCATATATGTCCAAATTGACAATGTTTACCCGTGGTCAACGCGGTTGTCAGCGGAGCTAAGTACATTCCAAACTTGTGATAAATTGAGCAGCAGGCTGTTCTAAGAGTGTGTCCTATAAAAGGGTCAGTCTCTAGATCGTGAATCAACCCTTCGGTGTTTGGTATAGGGAGAAGTATACTAACGGTGGTAGCGTACAAATGAATAGCCGCCGATCCAAGAGTTTTTGTCATCTCTGCTCCCAATTTGGATTCGTATCGCGCATCACATTTTATCGATCTCCGCATCTGACATCTTATCCACCTGAAAAACTGAGAGACGCCTACCGAGATAATGCTCCGATTGTCCCCCAGCAACCAGCGCAGCTAGCCGCTCTCGTCGCGCCGCATTTTCATTCGGAGTCGTTGCACTCAACCCAATACCAACCCCCGATTCCGATTGCTCTGTCGGAGTTGATGTTTCATTATCTTTCAGAATGTTGGCAGTCGGAGTTGAGGTTTCTTCCATTAGCTGATCGAGAAGTTCGTCGCAGTTCATTTTTTTCAAAATTAGTAATTTAACTATTCTAACAAGTCTCATCACTTTAACATATTGCCAAGCGCACCACCCGATACTTATGATCACCATTATGCTCGCAACAAAGCTCGCAGCGGAGCACCAAATTGTTAACATTGTTAACCATTGTTCAGTATTTGTTCAGCATTGTTCAGCAATTGCTAAGCATTGTTCAGCAATTGCTAAGCATTGTTAAGCATTGCAATAGCTTATTACTTTGTAATTTTCCTAATTTTTTCAAAATTATTAATTAATTGATAACTTTATAAGCAGTTGGTTGATCAGTCTTTAGCAGAAGCTTGGCGTGCTTAGTTTCGGAAAGCATCTGTCGAACCTCCAGGCGCTTCTCGCGCGTTGGGATAACGTCATTCTCTCGAAGACAGTCATCGAATGAGTCTCGGTCCTTGCAGTGAAAGAGGGCGACCCTTTTCGTTTGCTCGCGCAGATCCTTGAGGACGGCGTTGTATTTTTGAGTGGAGATCCATACGCTTTGCCTCGCATGGCAGCCAGAAAATGCGAGCTCGGAGAGCATGTCCTTCTTTTTGGTCATCGCCGCCTTGGCCGAGCGATCGTCAATCACATATAGGGTGGGCTCACCCTGGAATCTTTGGTATAAACCACGCAACCAATCCTGAAGCCTATCACCCGGGTCAATAACGTATACCTCAGGGTCGGTCCATATCCACGGGCGCGCTGATAAGTATCGTTGTGCCGCACAGTGGGATACAGGATCACAATGTGACGAAAGGCATCGCGGTAGGACTCCTCGAGCAAGTCGAGGATGAAAACCGTTTTTCCACATCCTGTCTGCCCACATATTATGGCAGAGTGAGCATCTCCAATCGTGAATTGGTATTGATTGCTAGATTTCTTAATTTTTTCTTTAGAATTATGTATTAATAAATCGTTAGATTTAGTAGATCGCTGATACGTATCGACCATCTTCGATGTTGAGTTGTGCGTCTGTAATTATATATAAGTACACGTTCAATGGCCCGGCTCCGTCCGCCTCTTTGGTTATCTGGATCGTCACACCCTCACTAGCGTTCTCAACTTGGCGTCCGCTACCGTGTATTTGGTCATCGTCGCTGGCTCGCATGTCTAGCCATAACGCGTATTTAGTATTCAGGAACTCCGCGAGGGAGACGGCCGAGAGATGTAGGTCTTTGGCAACTGCTGCAAACCTCCGGAGGAGCGCTTAGAGCCGGCAGCAAACTGCTTTCTTACTTCGTCCCACTGCTGGTGTGCGCGCGAAGACCCGCGCTGTAGAGTTGATTGGGGACTCCCTCGATCGTCACCTCTACCTTCGTGATTTTGGAGTTATAGAATCTGTCGGTTTTTCTAACACCGAGCGCTACCCGAGCCTCCTCGAACAGCATCAGTATACCTTTCATCGAGCGGGCGGGTACGTTGACGTTAATATTCCACAATGTGTCGCCTTTGTCTTTCGGCATCTTACGATGGCGAAGAACTCGGTCGTAAAGTATGGCAATGCGCCCGGCGTACTGGGTTCTGATCAATCGCGCGAGTTCGGGCATCGTGACCATGTCGTACTCCAGCGAAACATTATCGATCGTATACGTCGATAACATGTCGCCGGCTATGATAACTCGGCCGTAGTCGTTGAACGTTAGTTCGTATTCGAGGCGGTCAGCCAAAGCGCTCTGATAGTAGGGCATGTGACTCTCCAGCAACTCAAAGTCGAGCGGGATGTAGAAGCGGTTGCCGTAAGCGCCCGCGACCGCGTTGTCACTAGCGTTGTTATCTACCTTGTTAGCAGCCCCGATTCTAAGTCTGGTTACGTTCTTATTTTTTCTGGTGTCAATACCTTGATAGACAGCGTTTTCACGCTCGTGTGACGTCTTCCACAGGTCCTGATAGCAATGGTAGACGTCGCTGTCGTCGATCGACATCACCTCATTACCAGAAATCTTTATCATGGTCTTCTTGACGATGGCGCGACCCAGGTTCTGAACGACGGTTCGGTCCGCGTCCGTCGACGTTAGCGAAATAGTGAAAGCGAGGCGAACAGTACCCGGCACAATGACGTCGTGAGCTCCGAGGTTGGGGAAGCGGACTAAGAGCTGCTGGTTCTGGTCGATCGTCGATGGGTTGTTCGTAATAACGACACTCTGTCTCACGCCTTTTGCCCCGAGGGGCTCACGCAGTCTGCGGTATGGATTGAGTTTGCGACCGTATTGACTCGAAGACATAATTAATTTTATTGAAACTATTAAACCTGTATTGTTTTGTGTTTAATATAATAATAATTATTAAAGATGGCTGGTCTCGATATTGGCATGGACGAATTCGATCGCACTACGGGCGACCGAGACGATTACCTCGATGATGATGATTATGATGATGATTATGTTGATGATACCTATCCATATAGACGCGGAGAGGGTTTGGACGGTGATGACTACTTCGATGATGAGGACGAAACGTCCTTCATAGAGCACCGGCCCGAGGCGAGTAGACATTTCGAAACGTGGGAGGCCAAATCCAAAACTCCGGAATGGGCGGGCGGTGCCAAGATTCCTGAGGGGATCTCCAAGAATGAGCTGGCGTCTATCGATGAAACGGATACTCTGGTGAAACGGTGGGAGAGTATAGTGTCTAAACGCGGCATCGAGGCCACGTTGGAGTTTCGCAGCACTAAAAGAGGAGACCTGTGGGTTAAATGGGGCAATACCTGGAAGTTGCTGACGTACAAGAACAACCCAAACAAGTTCCTCAAACCCTCTTGATTGAAGCGATATGGAGCACTACTCGCTCGAGCTCTCGGAGTGCTCGACGACATTCAGGCGCCGCTGCCTACAAAAATGGTAAAAACCCTACAGTCTACCGACGAAACGCTGGAGAAGACGGCCGCCACTATAGAAACGATCGAGCTCAGAGAGATCGCTCGCGTAGCCACCGACGCTATTAACACGATTGAAACCACGGTCAACGAAATAAACGGCACGAAGTTTGACCCACCGTTACCTCTTCGCGAACTCCGGGGACTCGATAAGGTTCTGCAAACAACTCGGGGCGAACTAGTTAATAACCTCTCCAAACTCTCAGAGCTGGACAAACATATCGCTCTAGAAGAAAGAAAAATAAAGGAAGCACGGGGCGATAGAGAATCTACCGAGCGGATCAACAAACTCCTGCGGTCGTTGCGGGACGAAAGAGAAGTCGATTGGAGGCTGCCTCGACTAACCGTGAGACGCTTTCCGGTCAATTAAGTCAGAGCCGCGAAACAATCTCGAGGGTCCTGCACGAGGACACTACACTCGGTGCGCGTATTCGCACTCTGTTCAGAGAGAAGGGCGTCACGATAATAACCGTCATCGCGGCTTTCAGCATGATTATATCGACCCTAATTCTATCTATATCGTCTCTAGTTCTATCTATCACGGGTGGTTCAGCACCAGCTCCAGCTCCAGCTCCACACCAGCACCATCCGGTGGGTTAAAAGAATGGATAAAAAAACAACTAAAAGCCCTCGCCAATCTACTGGCTAAATTAGCAGGAAAGTTGGCTGCCGCGCTGCCTGGGTTGATCTGGGGTCTCCTCTCCTTCTTGTTATCTATATTATCAAAAACGGTCGGATGGCTCGCCAATAATACTTGGGCTTTAATCGTGGCAATTGCCGGTCTCCTATTATTCTCTGTCAGAGAGTTCCTACAACCAAAGCGTAAATAATCCGATCGCCACGAGGGTGATGACGAGCCCTAATTTCTCCTCCTCGTGTGTTGTGCTTCCAATTTCACCCAATTTGTAATTGATTGGTGTTTCTCCAATCGCGATTGGTCTGTTGATGGATCTCGATGGTTCATCCAATTTACGAATTGGGGGTACTGGGTTCGATTTACGATTGGTGGAGGTGTATCCATTTTGTGTTTTATGAAATTGGTTCCACTGTTGGGGGTGCGCTTGATGATATCCGTGTTCACGTTACCGTTGTGGCCTATTTTTTGATTGGCGGTGGCGATTACGATCTGATTATTGTAACCGTCAACCGGGTCGTCTCGTAGTATCATATTGCTCGGTGCCATATAAAGACCTATTCCAAATACATAGTCTACTGGGGTGCTGGCATTCTGCAAAACGTCTTGATAATTCTGGATCGCCTTCTCCAGGTCCATCCCTAGCTGAGATGGCGTCCTCTACAAGTGCCAAGAATTGTTTTTGTGCATCAAACGCCGTTCCCATGCCCAGTATAGAACTGCGAGTTTGCTTCTGTGCGCCGAGGATGGCCCAGACGTACGTGCGAATAGAGTCGTTGACGCGAGTAACTCCGGCCTGCGTGAACCCTAGACCCGTATCTAACATAAATGTACCCCACAGCGTTCTGAACCTCAGCCAGCCTGCTGTATGTAATCAACGAGAGCCCGTTTCGGAGGTAACATTTTACAAGGAAAAACACTCCACAGTGCCAGACCTCCAGGACACTTCCGGCCGAAAGTCATAGTCGCGGGGTCAAAATTTCCCGGCGTTCCGACTGACGATGTGGTCACCGGAGTGATCGTGTCTAAAATCAGTCTGTGTCCAATTCCCGGACTGGCCGTGAATGAGAACGTCCCCGAGGCCGGTGCTGGTAGGAAATGATTTCTGTCTCCAGTCCGCGTCTTTTGAAACGTTAAATTCGTTACACAGTCTTTCAAAGGCCATACGGTCGTATGCGTTGGAAATGGGATCCCAGGCGTCGTCTTGAGGTAGTGAAATACCTAGTTCTTTGAGAATCCTCCTAATAGTATAATACGTGTGAAAGTTGTAGACACTTCGGAGCATGACATTCTTGGATGTCAGATGGTCTTTATATGAAACTCCACACCCGGCTGTTGCGCACCATACAGCGAAATTTATTTGGTTCTGCCAAAACTGCATCGGTGTTGCTTTCACCCGTTTACCACCTCCATCGTAGTAATCTTGGGCAGCCTATATTGTTCAAAGATATTAGGGAAATTGGTGGCAAAGCCGCTGTCCGGTCTAACCGTTACGGTTGTGTGTACAAGGCGGTTAACAACGTCTTTTTGTGTGTATTTACCTCCGACCGCGTACTTTACATTAGAGTTAAAGCTAAATGCTTTGGTATCCATTGAAAGATATTATTATGTTTGCTACTATAACTAATGTTCAAAAAGGGAGTTGTGAACTTCAAAAATTAATTGACAACTGCTGCGGACAACGCCGGGTAGGCCTTAGATCAATCACCTTCACGGTTGGGTGGAAAAACATTGAAATATACAAGGATATCAAAGGAATAGAACGGTTACAGTTTATCTATTCCGAAGATGGTCTAGATCTAGAGACCGCCGATAGTCCTGCAGAAGTAGAGAGACGCATTCGGGAAAGAGCTGTCGCATTACGTCCTGGCCTTTGGGGTTTCAGAGATGTCCAAGCTTTAATCGCAAGGAATATGCCTGATAATGTCACTCTCACAGTCTCAAAAGCCGCGGGGATTGCGACATTGTCCGTTGATAAAAAAATAAAGATCACTCCGGGGTTGGCCTCAATGTTAGGATTTAAATTTGCACCCCCTTACAACGAGGATGAAGGGCGAATGTACCCGTTGGACTTTGTCTTCCCCGTGGGCGAGCACCGCGGTGATACCCCAGTAAACTTCGCCTTCACGAAAACTCTCGGGGTGCACCTTGATCGGGTGAACACATCGTACAACACGGTAGACGGATCCCCCACCACATTACTGAAAACTGTGCCCGCCAGCGACTGTTTCTATGGCGAGACTGTAACCTTAGACTTCCCACACCCCGAGATGAAAGTTTTGGAATCGGGACACATCCACGAGTTGAAGATTTCTATTCTTGATGATAAAGGGCGAGAGTTGAAGAACGATTACCCGATGTCGGTAGTCCTAGAAATTTCAAATTAATTAATTTTATGAAAATTATTTAGAATTAAACGCATGTTCGTAATATATATTATCAACATTATGAGTATATACGGACCAGGTAGTTCTTCCGATTGGGTGACAAATTCAAATAATTTGGAACCGGCAGAAGGGGATTCATCCCGACAGAGGGCAGACGACTTTTTTAACTACCCAAAAAACAAAGGCCTTGATCAATAGAACTATATCGAGGGCCACGGACGAGATTCACAAAAGTCTACTATCACAACTTAGAGAATATGCCCTGGCTGTGAATACACAAAGTCGTGAAGAAACGCATACGGAACTAAACGAACTAGGTAAAAAAATAACCAAATTTAGAAAAGAGGCCCGGTTGGGGATTGATAAAGCCCGAGAAGACCGCCAGGTTGACATTACGGCGGTTTATGATGCGTTGCGCTTAGAAGACTCTCTCAGCAAAGAAGCTACACTTGCTGAATTAGACGGGAAAATAATCGATTTTCGAAAAGAGGCCACGTCGGGTATTGAGAAAGCCCGAGAAGACCACCAGGCGGACCTTACGAAGGCTTATGAGGTGTTGCGCTCAGAAGACTCTCTCATCAGAGAAGCGGCACTTACTGAACTAGATAAAAAAAAATAACCAAATTTCGAAAGAGACCGGTCGGGTATTGATAAAGTCCGAGAAGACCACCAGTCGAACTTGAGGAGGCCATTGCGGAGGCTTATGATGCGTTGCGCTTAGAGAACTCTCATAGTAAAGAAGCGACACTTACCGAACTAGACGGTAAAATTAGCCGAATTTCTGAAAGAGACCAGGTCGGGGGTTGAGGGGGTCCGAGAAAACCACAAAGAGGCCATTGCGGAGGCTTATGGGGCGTTTACGCTCAGAGGACTCTCTCAACAGAGAAGCGGCACTTACTGACATATACGAAAAAATAACCGAATTTAAAAAAGAGACCCGGTTTGATCTTGATGGAGTCCGAACGGGTATTGAGAAAGCCCGAGAAGACCACCAGGCGGATATTACGGAAGCTTATAGGGTGTTGCTCTTAGAGGACTCTATCAACAGAGAAGCGACACTTACCGAACTAGATGGAAAAATAACCGAATTTCAAAAAGAGGCCCGGGTCGGGGGTTGAGAAAGCCCGAGAAGACCACAAGGGTAGCCATATTGCGAAGGCTTATGAGGTGTTGCGCTCAGAGGACTCTCTCATCAGAGAGGCGGCGGTTGCTGAACTAGATGGAAAAATAACCGAATTTCAAAAAGAGGCCCGGTCGGGTATTGATAAAGCCTTAGAAGGCCACCAGGCGACCATTACGGAGGCTTATGATGCGTTGCGCTTAGAGGACTCTCTCAGCAGAGAAGCGGCACTTACCGAACTAGATGGAAAAATAACCGATAAACTGAAACATGATCGTATAGCCGCGACCAAAGCTCTTGAGGAGGCCTCTTATGAGATTCGTACTGAGGCATATAACGCAAACAGGGCGCTTGCCGGAATAGTGAAAACAATGAAAACACCAAAAACGTGTCATAACAGTTTGGGCTGAGAAGCGGGGCCCATTGGTTGTGGGGCACTATGAATATTCGTTCGGTGCCAAAGCGAGTAATAAATATGGGGATACACTATGACAGCTGCAGGTGAAGTTATCCAAATGGCGGTCTGCTCGGTTAATGCTAATGGTAAACCTAGTGGGCGCGGTCGCGATAAATATTGTAGTAGATGGGGAAGAACGGGGGGTTGGAGTCACTAAAATCTCTGGAGATAGTTCGACGATTGTTTCGTTCGCCGGTAATGATCGAATTAGACTTTCCAAGGTAGTGTTATTAACTTTGTTACGAAAATCGGTGACTCAGAGAGTTCTTCCACTATTGTCTCATTGTTAATTGAACTTATTGTGTAAATAATAATATATTGAACTAAAATTTAAATATGAACGAATCACTATATTCAACTCTCAATACCATTCCACCAACACTGTATCCAACTCTCAATACCACTCCACCAACACTGTATCCAACTCTCAATACCACCCCCCCCCCCCCCCCCCAACACTATATCCAATTAACGAAAGAAGTTCAGATTTTAGGTTGAATAATATCGTCGCTATGCAGGATATTTTAGTTAGAGAATGTGCAAATAGAAAAAGACACGCTAACAAATATAAGCACGCGGCAAACATAGCTGAAGCATCTAGTACGGTTCTGGCAAGTGTTTCTGTGTTGTGTGGGGCGGGGACTGCTGCAACGCTATCTACAATTGTAATGATTCCACTTGCAGGGGTTTTGAGTGGAATTACCGTTTTATCTGGAACACTTTGTATGGTAATTAGGGCGGTGGGTGGAAAACTCGTGAAAAAAAGTATAAAACATGATAGAATATCCGTTCTCGCTAGGTCTAAGAAAAATAGCATCGACGTTATGGTGTCCAAAGCGTTGGCCGATAAGAAAATATCAAATTTAGAGTTTGAATCCGTGGTGGAAGAAATGGGGAGATATGAAGAATTAAAAAATGATATAAGGATCAAGGCACGCGCCACCATGCCCAAGATTGAGTGTACTGATTGGGATAAATTTAGGGTAAAACTTAAAATAAAATAAAATAAAGTCGGAGGAAATGTTACAGCACCATTGTGATATTTAAAATAATTTTTTAAAAAATAATTATTTTCCTATTTTATCAAAATTATTAATTATATTGGTGCAGTAAACAAATTTACATACCTATACAACAGGTGTTTTTCACTGAGAATTACAAATTCAGTCGAGGATTACACTGTACACACCGTCTGTGTAATTGATACACTCGGCTCTGTTTACCTTGGCTATCAATTTACGCATGGTTCATAACCCGTGTAATTGAAACATTGTTGTAATTGATAATTGTACAACACTAGGTAATGTTTATCATAACAGCCTTCGTGGTCGTGTGGTTAAGGCGATAATCTATAGAGACGAGGGTCGTGGGTTCGCGCCGCGGTTGGAGCTAAACATTTTTTATTTATTTATTTCTATCCCTACAAATGTGGTTTTAAAAAATAATTAATTATTAATAATTTTGATAATTCTAAAGAATTAATTAAGAAAATTATTAATAATAATTTAAAAAAAAAAAAAAGTTTAGGTCCTACCGAGGCTTGAACCCGCGCCAGCAAAACCCTTCTGGGCCCACCCGGCTAGCCAACTGTTTTTGTTCTTTCTCTTTCTCTTTCTCATCTCGTGGCTAGCCGGGTGTAATAGCTACCCGTACAGTACACCCCCATCTATCGGCTGATCTAGGAATCAGTGTCGAAATTCTAGGCAACCTTGGAAGTGCCTGCACGGAAGCACTGAGCGCTCATTTTTTATCCAGGGGCGTCCCCCCAGACAAATTATTGTTGTTAATTTTACATATATTAAGCTAAAACCGTGTTACTCGTTTATTTTTATTTGTTTTATATATAACAAGTTAATTTTTTATTTAATAATATAGGTTATAACGTTCTAAATTATTAAAAGTAAAATTAAAAAAATAAAAAACATGCCAACCAATCACAATGTAAGAAATACTTCCGGAATATCGATAGCGGGTTGTGTAATACACACCCACGTGTGTGTAATATATATTACAGTGTGTTTATGTTTCATTCCGGAATATCGATAGCGGGTTGTGTAATACACACCCACGTGTGTGTAGTATATATTACAGTGTGTTTATGTTTCATTCCGGAATACGTAATCGTGTAATCTATCTATAAAATGGACACTTAATATACGTGTAAGGTAGGACACATAATTTGCATGTTTATAACACGTGTAAGTGAAATATTGTCGTCTGCTTGATGTTGTGATTACATATATTTATAAGCGATATCGTAGAAATGTACGTTCGTAAACGAATCGTTGGGTTTTAATAGTTTTATATAATACGCCTTAGTTTCATATCCGATACGCATTATCTGTCTTAATGTTCGTATTTGCCTATTGTATAGTTGACATAATTGCCGGTATAATATTGGAAATGTAACGTTTTTATCGGAGCGTAATAAATTACGCTGGTATTTCATGTATTCGATATCGCCTAGTGTTCTCATTTTATAGAATTTATATATAGGACTATAACCCCCGTATTCTTCGTAAAGTTCTTCAACACAGTTATTAAAAAATTTCAATTCCAATTGTATTGCATTATCCATTTTCTCTAATAGTTGTTTTTTTTTCTGTTCAATTTCCAATTTCTTCTAATAATTTCCAATTTCTTCTAATAATTTTCCAATTTCTTCGTTAAAAGTGATATCGTAGAAACGCATATCCGTAAACGAATCTTTGATTTTAAACTGTTTTATAAAATTAGTTTGATAATATTTCGATAGTGTTTCTCCGATACTATTTAGTCGCTTCATTACACAAATTTGATCCTTATACCGGCGACATAATTGTCGGTTTAATATTGTAAATGCAACGTTTTTATCGCAGCGTAATAAATTACGCTGATATTTCATGTATTCGATACCACATAGTATTATCATTTTATTGTGTTTTAATACTGTAGTAGAAACAACAGCGTAAAATTCTTCATCCAAGTAATAATTACAAACGTCCAATTCGTTGTGTATTTTATTATCCATTTTGTTATAATATTTTATTATAACCTATTAAATGTATATGTTCAATTGGACGTGAAAAATACATGATGTATTTATGACACAAATTTTGGATTTTTCGGGGTGGTGGGAGACAATTTCCTCGTTAACCAATTTTTGATTTTTCGGGGGTGGTGGGAGTAGTATATAGGGGTGGAAATGATGCCACCGTAGATGGTATCATTTTGACTCCCTATATACTACTAGCACTACAATCATAATATATATGTCCGTGTCGTTGGTTACGTCGCATATACTGTAAAAATGGACACTATTCAACTGAATCGACATCGATTTTCAAAATTCTCCGCCATCTTGAATTTGATGTTGAGACTGACCAATCAGAGGCCGCGATTAGGTCAAAGGTGAACAAATAAAGGCAAGAAACGGCAGATATAAACAGCATTTATTCAACCCCCTTTATTATGTTACTTGGAGCAATGGTTGCGGTATAAACATATTTATATTGTTAACTGTTTAATATATACCTATTTAGAAATACATGTATTTTATGTAGGCCCCTACATGTAAAGACAGAAACCAAATTAGTTTCGAAAACATATACAATTTCGAACTTACATTGTTGATGGAAAATATTGGGTGACGATTGCCAAAATGAACCGTGCAACTTACAGGGCCAGCGTAGTCCCATATCTGAGTCTGGTCAGGGCCTACGCTGATCGCAATCCTGCCAATCTAACACTGTTTATGGCATTGGAGCGATGCGTTGACCATATTCCTATTTTACAATGTGTGTAGACAGTGTAGATCCAGATGACCTTCATAGCGAGCTGACTCATCAGGATCTGCAATATTTCGGTATTGTTTCAAATAAAATTCCTCCTTTTCTGATTAATGAACATGTTTGGAAAATTAATATACGTTATTGTTCACATATTGGATGTTTAAGCAATTAAATGCGATGGAGCACTAGCGATCGCAGCATTTAGTTAATGATAAAATACAAAAAGTGAACAATAACTGACTTATAGTTCGGCCAAGTGTACAATGCAATGTCCCATCCGAGTATTTTTCTTACCGTTTATTACCGTTGTCGACGGCTCCATAGCCTCTGTGGACGCATTTGAAAATATTTATTTGCCATTGTCTGTCAAACAGTTAGTCATTAAGTAATAGTTATATACAGGCCACACTCACTTACTCGTATTCGAAGGGAGATAAAAGAAAATACTTTGAGTTAACCGTAGTTTTACGTATCCGTAGTACGCAACCTGTCGGACAACAAACTATTTTATTGACAGTTAGAACCAAATGATTACTTGCTGATGTAGCCTTGAGTAGTAAATATGATTTATTTTAGCAATTAAATGTACATGGATACATGTTAAATGCTGTTTCTAAGGCAAATCATATTTAAACACTTTCGGTTTGTTACAAATACACATATGCATGTATGTGTGTAATTAATAGATAACCCGGATGTGGCACACGTGACATGCGCATGTATCGATATGTACATATTCAATTCACCAATGAAATAAATAATAACAAGAACATAATATTTTATGAATTATTTTAATAAATTATACACGGAAACAACACAAAACAACAATAAATACTGATTTGTAAATGATTATTTCTGACCAGACTTGATTGTACAAACTAATAATGTTTAGAACATAAAACTCGCCCATTCAATGTTTCGTCCCTATACTGTATAATCTGAATCCACACCAGTTTCGATTGTTGCACTGTATGTAATTACATTAATTAAATTAAGCACAAAACGTCACATACATGTACACAGTAAATACAGTTAGAATAATATCACAATCGATCCCCATCTGCGACGTCCACTTCACGTAAAAAATGTACGCGGGAAAGGTGCACTAACTTCCGTTTGGTACCCCGTTTAGTCGAGCCTGAATACAGCGCTAATCTAACTATCCCCCCGGGGTTGGGTACCGGGTCCTTCAGCACTTTGATGTGTAGTAGACATGATTGTGAATTGTGACTGATGCTGTCACATTCGGGAGATATATACACACGATCGAGTGTGAAATATTTCACTCATTTCTAATCGCGTAACTTGTGTTCACTTTAATTAACTTCGAGTAAAAGCATTTAATGCCAGTCCAATTAAAATAGTTGCCATTCATTGCTCACCACTTAATGATCACCGACGGTCATTTCGGGAGTCCTGTTTAATCAGTGTCAACGCAAACACCTTAACTACGGTCTGAATACCCGACTTTGATCAGGTAAACTGCAGGTGACAAACTTCTACTTACCTCCGCAAATTGACATTTCGGCTTAACGAGTGTGAAATACAGTAGATTTACGTTTTCGGGACCTAAATATACCTTCGAATAAACGGAAAATTTGAGTTATCGAAATTTGACTTAACCGAACTTAGTTATATGGAAAATAATAGGATTTTAAACGGGACCGTGCTAGTAATTCGACGTAACCGGTGATTTCGACGTAAACGACTTTGAGTAAACGAGCGTAGCCTGTAGTTCGCATATTGAGAAATTAGTTTATTCCATATTCAATTATGTGAACTATAACTTACTTATTGCTTACCCAGCCCAGTCGCGAAGCTGCGCCCCTAAACGTGATTTCGATTTGCTATACTAGCATGTGAGTGGCGGTGTGACACGAATTGAGCACGTTTGAGTTGCGGCTCGTGAACTGATGACAACAAGGTGTAAAATCAGTTCTTAATATAGCGCTGAACATTTAATGATTAATTTAATAGATACTTGGCGAAAGCGTCGCAATATGCGATTCAACGAGACGAAATGCTGTTATTTCACTGGTCGAGAAATTAGGGTAAACAATAAAATGGAATATTTCATACCAGTTAAGTGGTGTTTTAATCAATATGTAATAGTCATAGTTCAGATATTGATTTTTTAATAAATAAATTTCGAGCGAGCGTTATTATAAATTAAATATGTGAACTATAACTTACTTATTGCTTACCCAGCCCTGTTGCGAAGCTCTGCCCCTAAACGCGATTTTGAATCGCTATACTAGTATGTGATTGGCGGTGTGACACGAAGTGATCGCGTTCGTGAGCGGGCGGTAATATGCTTTGCGTCTCGTGAACTGATGACAACAAGGCATAACCTCAGATCTAAATATAGCGCTGAGCATTTAATGATTAATTTAATACATATTGGAGAAAGCGTCGCAATATGCGATTAATTGAGACGAAATGCAGTTATTTCATTGGTCGAGAAACTAGGTTAAACAATAAATATGATTACATGCGGCTGCGACTCGAGACATGTGGCTTATGGCTTTTGTAACCAGTGTATATCCAGATCAGCCTGTGCGTCCAAATATTTTGATCCGCACCGTTCGCCATTCCATCAATATAATGCCCGCCATGCTATATAGGTCGTTAATAGGCTACATGAGTGTGCTATCCGATCAGGAGCTACAATGGTCAAATATCCCAATAACCCCTATTTCACCTGAGATAAATGACCAAGAAACTCATCAAAAGAAGAGCATATGAGTTTTATTGGTATCCGGTCTATAGAGGTTCCACTGTACTTGCTATTTAGTGCTTGACAAAGTATATTTCAGAATGGCGCTTTGTCCGATTTTGTGGGCGCCATACCCGAACTTTGTGGTCACATGAGATTTAATGTATCTTCCTCAATAGCAATAAATAAACCCTGTATTTTAATTAGTGGATATCCACAGCGGGATGGGTGCAGTTCATGATAAAATCAGTCCCATAAGATTCATACTAAAAAAGAAAGTAGACCAATGGTATTGGCCAATCTATAAAGCGGAAAACGTGCATCTATCCAAATATGTACAAATATATACATGCATATATATATAGGCCGATAACAGGCTATATACTTGATTACCTTTTGCAGCCAATACGTTCCCAAATGGACTAACATGTCGTGTCTCTATATCATTTTAACTTATATTTTTCATTATCTTATCGATAGTAAATAGGCGATTAATATTAGACATAAAATCGCTAAAGATCGGACAAAAATAAGCCAAAGCTGAATTTTGCAGTATAGGTCCGGACTATCATTAGGAGAAACATATCAAAACTCCCCATGAATCCCACTGGAGCTTATTTCAGAATTCAATATGGCTTCCAAGATGGCTGCCATAAATTTATTAAACACATTAAGGTGACTATAATGAACATATTCACACATAGGGTGGCAGCATATCACTGAATAATTCATATGTTAACATTTCCAATATGTATGAGTCGCTTATCTTTCAAATATCCAAAATGGCTGCCAAGATTGCCAACATTATAAGTAAAATTTACATTTTCTTCACAGCATCTATGAATTGACTTTTAATTGTCTTTGAGTTACATTTACTATTTATTATTAAAGCTTCGATACTTTTATATTGGAAATAATATGGCGTCCAAGATGGCCACCAAAACTTGAAAACAAGTCCAATATGCATAACAGAAGTCCACAGCCTGCATGCATGGCCCACCTAGGTTGTTGCTAGTCCGAGGGTGTATTGATAGTCTCAATGTGATCTATCAGGGTGTTTACATGTGGTTAGATATACATATACATGTATATGGTACTTTAAACGTTTCATTCAAAATTCGTAAAACTGTTAACGCAATACAATTTGTTATTTACCTTGTGTAAGAAGGCCAAACGGGTGATCTACTGAATGAAAGTTTGGATGGTAACAAACAAAAGTTGACGCGACTTAGCGTTGCAGATCGACGTATAAGGTATTTGAAAAAAGAAACTTTTGATTAAAAACGTGATATGATTATGATTGGAGAGATATATAAGTGATGTACATTCCGGACGGACTTTCCCACAGGCGGACGTGCATATGTCATCATGATCACTATATCTCGCTTTCTACGATGGGCCCGACAATCAATTGCTTTAAATTAGCATCTGTCTTTCTTCTGGAATTAATTCACATTGACTATAAATTTGATAAAATAAAAGCATATTTCAATATAGTATGTAAGATCCGTCTAATTCAATGTGGTCTATAATATGACTGACACAACTTGTAAGGCTCTACTATCACGCTGTGCCAAATCCACGACCGTCCAACCCCCCGCTGATCCCAAGGTCAATGTCAAATACTTAGTCTCTTTACATAACATAACATCAGAGAAATATTGTTATAACTTATATTTCCCTCATCTAAAATGCTTAATGTTTCACACATGCATTCCTGTAAGGCTCTACTACCATGCTGTGCCAAATCCACGACCGTCCAACCCCCGCTGATCCCAATGTCAAGGTAAGATGCTTAGCCTCTTTACAAAACTTAACATCAGAGAAATAAGTTATAACTTCTATTTCCTTCATCTAAAATGCTTAATATTTCACATATGCATTCCTGTAAGGCTCTACTACCATGCTGTGCCAAATCCACGACCGTCCAACCCCCGCTGATCCCAAGGTCAAGGTCAAATAATTAGTCTCTTTACAAAACTTAACATCAGATAAATAGTGTTATAACTTCTATTTCCTTCATCTAAAATGCTTAATATTTCAAACATGCATTCCTGTAAGGTTCTACTACCATGCTGTGCCAAATCCACTACCGTCCAACAGCCGGTGATCCCAATGTCAAGGTCAAATACTTAATCTCTTTCAAAACTTAACATCAGAGAAATATGTTATAATTTTCATTTCCTTCATCTAAAATGCTTAATATTTCACACATGCATTCATGTTAGGCTCAACTACCATGCTGTGTCAAATCCTCGACCGTCCAACCCCCGCTGATCCCAATGTCAAGGTCAAATACTTAGTCTCTTTACAAAACTTAACATCAGAGAAATAAGTTATAACTTCTATTTCCTTCATTGAACATTCTTATCATTTCACTTGTGCATTCCTCTAGGGTTGTACTATCATGCAGTGACAAATCTATGAACGTCCAACCCCCCGCTGATCCCAAGGTCGAGGTCACATACTTAATATCTTTACAAAACTTAACATCAGAGAAATATGTTATAACTTCTTTCTTTCATTGAAATTCTTAATATTTCATGCATGCATTACTCTAAGGCACTACTATCATGCTGTGACAAATTCCCGCTGATCTCGAGGTCAATGTCACATACTTAGTCTCTTTACAAAACTTCTATTTCCTTGCTCGGAGCTGCTTCACATTTCACACACACAAAATCACGTTCATGCCGCTCCCGGTAAGCCCAGAGTCAAGGTCACAAGCCCACACACTTTGAAATGTTTACATGTTTTAGGTGTACCTGGGCCCACACGGGCGGTATTCCGTAACCCTTGCTAACTGACCAATCTAGTTTAAGAATGTATAATGAGTGAGTATATACTGAAGACAAGTGTCTTTGAGTGGCATGTGGTAGTATGTGTCACAGTATTTACGAAATAAACCTAGTGTACTAAGTTGCATATGGGACTACGACGTGATATTGCCGTTCATTCACTGTGTACGCCACTTGCCGTAGATTAAAATGTGCTGAAACTTGGGTAGCAGTGACCAATTAGCCGCCAGTTTCGTAAAATGGCACCGGTGAAATTTATAAATATTACACTTTCTGCTGATTAAAATTCATTTTAATTGTTTAATTATTATTTTGTAGTTGATTTTGTATTTTATTCAGATTTTACATCGTATTAATTGATGAATGCTCATTCCAGGGCCATCTGACCTGTTCCCATTGATCATAATTGGGAAAAAACTCATGGATGGGAACTGGTTTGCACCATGATAGTACATTTGCCTCTGGATGATGATTGAGAACAGATGCAACATTCAATCTGTAGTTCCGCAAGTGACGTGGCACGGCATGGTTTTAAAGTGAATATTTTACCTCAGAATTGGATAATTTTAAAGAGGCTGCACCAAGACTGGTCACTGCCCCCTTGTTGAAGTGTGTTATTCTGGACTACACAAAATAGCCACAGGTAGTTGATGAATGAAATGTTTTCTTCTTTTGCGTATACAATTATATATAGGGTACAGAATGTGTGTACAAAACCCCTCTAAAACTGTTCTGTCAATCGATCTGAAACCATACACACGTCTTCTACACATATTGAGGATTAGTTACATGAGTGGCATATACGATATGGTATCTAGGGCTACACATAGGTCCATTAAATAAAAGCGAGCAGCAAAAATATATACCCAAACCCGTTGCATGTAGGTCCAAGTTTAGTAAGCTGTATATGTTATACCTTTAAATTAATAATATTTGATGTAGAACTGGTTATTTGCGGGAAATCAAATGACACAGAAATTATGTCCTAACGGACGCCATCTTGATGTAATTTCATATCTATAATTTCAGCTGACTATTTGCACGGTAATATTTTATCGAAGAATTATGAACACAACGGACCATTGATATATCAGACCAGGGCATAACGGTCTAGATTTCAGGCCAAACTGACCAGATTTCTGGACAAAACGGACCACCCATTTATTTCTAGATAATATGTTAAGATGTACGGGAAAATTGACCAATGCATACAGTTCAATTATTTATTTAAGTGATTGTATATCAAAGTGTTAAGATATCTTAATGAATACAAGTCAAATAGTCCGCAAATCATATCGTCCGCTATTTGGTCAAATAGTCCGTTATTGGTTAAAGTCGCCGACTAGCATACTATATTATGATGATACAATGCTATGCAAACTGGTAAATTCAATTTTGTTTCAAATGCCGAGGAGTTACCGGTTTTCGTGCCCCCATAAAGAGTAAATTACAGAAAAATAGCATAAATGACTTCTCTGAACAGATATAAATCATGAACAAAGACTACAACCATCCCTCAATCAAATTTTTTTTATCATAACCGAGTTAATTCATGAAACATTGTGACGTCATGTAATATGGCGTAATTGTAGACAGGGTAAATAGTATTCGTACACTTCCGGGAAATGAGTGTGTGAGGGTCTGCATGGAGGCTTCCATTATTATTTTTACAGAAAAAGATTACAAGAATGTTTCTTATTTTGTTTCTAATTATATTCATAAAATATAATGTGAGAAAAACTACACATTACTTACGAGAGTATATATGCCGTATTAAATCGGCAAAAATAGTCTCAAAAGTCCCGATATTCTCGTACGCATTGGTGTGTTGTCTGTGTGGCGATCCAGAGTCTATGAAAAGCATTACCGGCTGAAAATAAGAATAATCACGAAACTTTACGTACATTGTCCGATTGTATGTATGCATTAAATTAGCTATATACCAAAAGTATTGTGCATTAGATGTCAGAACAATTCGGAGACTCAAAATATAAAACATATATGTTATATACGTACTAAATAAGCAACTATTTACATAATCCATACTGACTGTGAAACAGTGTAGGGACTGATCATATTGTTTCATGTAGAAATAATAATAAAGCATATCGGTTAGATACCGAATAGAGTAGGCATTTACGATTTGACTTATGTTGTTTTGAGATAGCGAACGAATTGACCAAAATGGCGGACGATTTGACCTGATGCCATGTTAATCACTAAATTAATAATATTGTAATCAACACCCCTGCCCTGGTTGGCGGCACGGTAGCGTTATTACTGTGTATCTGTATTTCAGGTTATTAACAACAAGCGTCTGAACTCGTACTTATTTATTAATGCAAGAGCCCCGTGTCAGGATGGCTCAAATGAACTTAACTAATAATAGTATGTGACAGAGTACTAAGTTAGTAGTAGTAAGGGAGTCAAAATGATACCACTTACCGTGATATAATCTATAACCCTTTATAATACCCCCACCACCCCCGAAAAATAAAAAAAAATATGAATTTTTGGAGAAAATAATTTTGAAAAGAGGGAGTCAAAATGAGTCCCAATTATATTGGTAATTGACTTTTGAAAAAAGTTGAAATCATTAATGCAAGTACAAAAGTTTATATTGAACAGATAAATTTTATAGGTTATACAAAAGTATATATACAAAAGTATATACAGAAAATATGATAACGCCAGAAACTAGATCAGAAATAGAAAGTTGAGAAGAGAAGCCGAATCTTTAGGGATAACTTATAGTAAACGGTTGAGAGTTAGGGGGTTGACAAAGCTGATAAACGCCACAAAGAATAAGGTGTTTATGAAGCGGTTTACCCGCGCCTATAAAAGAGGGGCATTTAATGATATATCCAATGCGGAGGAAGTTGGTAACAGAATTAAAAAAGAAAGTATTGCGGAGTTAAGGGCTAGTGTAATAAAACCTTCAAGCACCAATAATTTGTCTCAAATTAGACGCACAGGTGACCAAATACCAAATAATAAGAACAAATCTATAGTTCGCGTGATAGTGGAAAAAGGTGAAGAAATATTGAGGGATCACGATGAAACATTGGAAAAGGTAGAAAAGGGAAGACGGGTAGTTACATTTTCCTTTTGTAAAAACATTGACATTAACGAGTCTGAACGCATGTCCGATAAACTCGCTCCGTATCTAACAACCAATTTTTATTTGAGATATTCATATTCTTACAAGCTAGAACATATGGAGGAAACTAAAAATGGAAAACCTATAACTATAATAATGCACAAAAATCTCGGTGGTAGCGAACCACTACCATCAATGAAAACAGTTAAAAAATGGCTGTCAGATAAGGAGCAAACACGAATAATGTCCGAAAAAATAGACAGACCAAATACAAAGTGGAAGTTTGTAAGATGGGTAGAGGTTTTCGTAAAGCTAATACAGGGCAGTAGGGGAATAGATTTGGGACTACAATCCAAAGAAGCGGCAGGAGGAGAACTTCCAGAATTTTGCTGAAGAATAAAAAAGGTATGTATTCTTTAGATAAGTATAATGACGACCTTTGTCTGTTCAGGTGTCTAGCTATGCATATGACAGATAAAAGACCTGACAGATGTACAGAAAAGGCGAAAGAACTTAGTAAGCAATATTTCGGTAGTAATGTGGTTTCACCAATTCCTTTTTCAGATCTGAAAAAGGTTGAAGAGTTTTTTAATATCGGTATAGAAGTATATCAACCCACTGAATGTAATGTATGGTGGTTAAAAAAGGTACCAGCGCACTATAAGGCAATAGGTAATAAACCAATGACAATAGGACTGTTTAATAATCACGAATTTCTGATAAAAAACCTTAAAAACCTATCTAAAATTTACGCCTGCGATAATTGCAAGCAGAAATTCACGAAAGCGAGTAATATGAAGAGACACGGACCAAAATGTATGAAAGGTGAGACAAAAGTAGTATGTGATGGTAATTATTTAGAGCGCCCGCGTTCGTCGTTCGAGAAAGCGTTCTACCCAAAAAGTTCTAACAGTTATGGGGCGATCGATTGGATGTACTCTGTGGAAAAGCAGGAGGGAATTCACATTCACCACGAACAGTGTGGACACGGGGGTGAAAGATGGGTACTAGGAGCTCCAGTAGATGGATACTGTACAGAAACTAATACCGTATATCAATATCACGGCTGTTACTGGCACGGGTGTGAGATTCATGCAAAGCATAGAAAAGAAGAACGCGCATCCACTATGAGAAGAGATACATTTATTAGAAGAAGCAAAGAATTCAACCTAGTAGTTATGTGGGAATGCGAATTTCAAAGAACGGGTAAAGACATAAAGATCGGTTGCGACACTACTCTTTATCCATATCAGATAGTATACGATTTTGAGGCATATCTCAACCCAGAATTTGAAACTCTCGGTAATAATCTAGAGTACGAAGCCGAGCACGTTCCGGTAAGCGTTAGTATAGGAGATAATTTCTCAGGAACAGTAACTCATATTTGTGATAAAGATCCCGCAAAACTAATAGAAAAATTCGTAGAAGATTTGAAAGTCAGGGGAAAAGCTATAAGAGAAGAAGTGTGGTCAAGATATGGGTTTAATACAGAACATTTACGTAAAAACCAAATCGCCAAGATCGAACAGTGGATAGAGCAAGTACCGGTTATAGGTTTTAACAGCAGTAAGTACGATATAAACTTAATAAAGAAATACCTAGTAGGCGAACTGGCATCAACAACAAAGAAAGTAATGGTCGGAAAACGGGCAAACGCAACAATATTTCTATTTACTCCAGAGTTTAGATTTCTTGATGTAATACTTTATCTAGGACCGGGTGTAAGTTACGATAGTTGGATAAAAGCCTAAGAAAGCAAAGGACAGAAATCTTTCTTTCCTTATGAGTGGTTCGATTCTCCAGACAAACTGGATTAGCCAGGACTACCGGATATAGAGAATTGGTATTCCAAACTATCTGGGAAAATGTTAATAGATGAAACAGAATATAGTAAATGTAGTAGAATTTTCGAAGAAAATAATATGAAAACTTTCAGAGATTGGTTGAAATATTATAACGATTTAGATGTAGCACCGTTCCTAGAAGCGGTGGAAAAAATGTGTGAATTTTATAAACACAGAGGTGTGGATATTTTCAAAGATGCGGTAACACTACCTGGAGTAGCTATACAATATTTATTGAGAGGAGCCATTAAAGAACAAAAATCTTCAAAGACGATTATACCGGAGGATGCTCTATATGCACCAAAATAAGAAACATACGAAATGATGAAGGACGCTCTAGTTGGCGGTCCATCAATAGTATTTACACGATATGCAGAAGCTGGTGTTTCAAATATTAGAGTGGGTTCCAAACCTTGCAAGGCTGTTTTGGGGTACGATGCAAACGCGTTATATTTATCTACGTTAAATAAAGAGATGCCGTGTGGGAGAGAAACTATACACCATATAGATACCCCACATAACCCTAAATTTATTAAAAAGTTTTGTAAAGAGTTTTATCTGGAGACTGGTTTGGGTTTGCGGAGGTGGATATAGAAGTTCCACACAACTTAAAAGATAAGTTTTCTGAAATGTCCCCAATATTTATAAACAGAGAAGTATAGGTTGATGAAGTTCCCACACACATGTTAAAATATTTAAAAGATACTGGCCGAACAAGAGGAGATGGAAAACAATTGGTGGGATCTATGACCGCCACTAAAGTATTGCTCTACGCGCCACTGTTGAAATGGTATTTAAAACACGGCCTAGAAATAACTGGAGTTCATCGTGTTAGATTATATAGCGGAAAACCATTCGAATGGTTCGCAAAAGAAGTTACAGCCGCAAGACGAACAGGTGATGTAGAACCAAATAAGAAACCAGTAGCCGACATAATGAAATTATTAGGAAACTCGTGTTGTGGAAAAATGATAGAGGCAACGGAGAGACATTTAAATACGACATATACACAAAACGAAACCTGTGTTGACAAAGCATTAAGATCTGCATTCTTTGACGATTTGGAAGAGATAGGAGATGCGTACGAAATATCTTCAGGAAAACCCAGGTGTGCGGTAAAGAGACCATTCCATTGTGGAATAGCGGTTTATCAACTAGCTAAATTGAGAATGTTGGAATTTTACTACGAATTTCTCGACAAATACGTAAAAAGAGAAGACTTTGAATTAATACAGATGGATACTGATAGTATGTATTTAGGAGTTAGTGGAAAAACGATAGAGGAATTGATTAGACCTAACTTACTAGACGAGTTTGAAAAAGAAAAAAAAATGGTTGGCTTGGGATAAATGGAGCGAAAGAGAGCCCGGACTTTTCAAAATGGAATTTAGCGGGGATAGGGCGATAGCGTTATCTAGTAAGTGTTATTTCGTAGAAAAATTTAATTCCACTAAAGATAATTTGGAACAAATTAAAATTAATAAAAACTCTGCGAAAGGAATGTCCAAGAGAACTAACAATTTAAATTGGGATAGATATAAACGAGTACTAAGTGAAACTACAGAAGATGGAAAACACATTATAGATGTAGCACAAAATAGAGGATTTAAAATGAAAGACGGCGTTATGAAAACGTACTGTCAACAAAAATTACGACTCTCGGCATACTACGATAAAAGACGCGTGTTACTAGACGGAATACATACAGAACCTCTCTAATGATTTAATTAATAATTTTGAAAAAATAAGAAAATTAGCAATCTAAAGACTCTGGCGATCCGGGGGTAGCTGGGTGTCAGAAGGCACCGTAAGAAGTTCTTCACGAACAAACCTTCGAGATGGCCCATCATCCAAATAGTAGAGCACGGGCTCATCAGGTTTGGTACTAGATCGATCTAGATGATATACATTGAGAAACCACACGGGATCAGTCGCGCGGCGGCTGCCACCTTCGAGCTCTCCCGGTTGATAGAGGTACCGGACGTCAATATCTGATGGAAGCCGTTGCTCCTCTAAACCAACGGGTCGCCCGCGCGAGACGGCAGAGGGCTTGCTTGTCACCCTTTTAAACTTGATAGCATCTACAGGCTTCTTACCTATCAATCTGGTCACCTCTCCGTTCAGTGCGGAGACTACGGCGGGCAGTCTGGCCACCCACTCGGTCGATCGCGAATGCGGGTCTACAAGTTCTTTGGCGTATTGGTGTCCGAACAGTCTCTCAGCCAGGGTTCGATTGAAGCGCTCCACGATCCCCTGGTCCCGGTGGATGTTGACGCGGCCGCGTCTGACAGAAACGTTGTGCTTAGACAATAGATGAGAGACCGCGCCCATGAACTCTCGGCCGGGATCGACCTGGAGAAGATTCGGCCATTTGAGAGGACTCCTCTTATATATTCGGGAAAAAGCCTCGGCCACCTCCTTATACTATTTAGTGGCCAACGGCTCAGCCCCCTTAAAACGACTCGCTACGTCAACGATTGTCAGTGCGTACTTGTACGTCTTGCGACCGACGCGATCGTGAGATAGAAACAGGAGATCCGCTTGGTGAACTTGGTTCGGCACCGGCACGTCGAATTTCGGGCGCGGAATATTGTGAGGCGCGGGTAACTAGATCTGCCAGATGGCCTGCTTCTTGAGTCATTCCTTGACAGCGTTTTCTGACACCTTGGTCGCCGCCGCGAGGTTCTTGATGGCAGCGAGTCCCTTCCAGTAGCCGCGGGGGCTGTAGTATGTGTTTGCTAGCTTGCGCGCTAGGCGAACCGATAGTTTGGTATCAAGTTTGCGCGTGTTCATCGTATGCGAAGTATTCTAATATATCGGACAATCTCCAACATGCCCTCGCCAGATCGTCCGGTAACTGCGTCGGAAGTACAATTGCGATTGGGGGTTAAGTTCTGAAGGAACTTGGGAAAATCTAATTCACCCAATCCACCAGGATTGGTGGAGGAATATAACATCCGCTTTGCGAAAAGGGTGGCCGCTTTTTTGTCCTCTCGCCACGTCTCGAGAGAATCTCGGGCCAGATGAATCATACTCTTTGCACAGGGTAAACTGTATTTAAGGGACGTGTAGCCTACATCGATCATAGCGTAATAAAGTTCGTCAACTAACATCGTTCTATATATATATATTTCTATAAAAAAAATTGTTTTAATTAATTATTAATTTGTAAAAAAGTATTAATTAATTTAAAATCTCGATGGGATATAGTAGGTGACGATACCCACCACACCCATTCCCACGACGATGAACGTGATCTCGCGGTCTTTTTGGGGCTCTGTCGGTACATAGAAATCTGAAAGTTGGGGCTCGCGATCCAGTTCCAATTTCATTGGATGTAGACTTTTCTGTGGATATGCCAGCGCGTACTCGCGGTTGGCTTCTTCAACGTTCTGAAAAGTTTGTGCGGCGTGAATTTCGCGGCGAAGCTCTTCGTTGACCCAGTCCAGATGGGCGGTTCGTTTTTTCGACCACGCTTCCTTTGCGCTATTGAGTTGTTCTACAGCTAAATCGTGACGCTTGCGCTCCTCATCCACGTTCGAGCTTCTCATTTTAGAGAATATAAAGTTGCTACCGCTGAACGCCAATGCGTTTACAAAAGCACCACCTACTATTACTGCGATTGAAGCCATTTATTTCCATATATTAACGGGTAGAATTCCAGCTTTAATTATATAATCTCGGGTCCAAACTGCGGACGCTACATCTAAGGTCGCGAGCCCTATGTCTCTCACAGTAAAGTCCAATTTGGGAGCGGACCCTCCTAGGGCCATCTTTGATAGTCGAGCATACCCGATACTGAAACCCGATATCACCACATCGTGATAAAGCGCATTCACTATCATTTTACCATCTTGTTCAGCCATTGTTGATAATTATAATTATTGCATATAAAAGGGATCGGGATCAATGTTTAAATGGGGCGCATCCAATCGCGATTGGTGTTTCGTAACTGTTTTTGGATGAATTGATGGGGGTTGTTTTCTCGATAAGGATTGGTGTAATAGGGGGTATTTCCACACGCACAGGGCACCAACAACTGCCAGACCGCCACCAACAACCCAACTCCAATTCGTGAATTGGGGTTCAATCGGATTCGTCCAACCTAGATTGGGTGTTGAGTGTGCTTCCAATTCGTGAATTGGGGGTGTTGTTGCACTCAACACTGTTGAACCCGATTGCTCTGTCTTCAGATGTTTTGCTGTCTCCGTCCCCGATTGCAACGACTGTTTAGCCTCTCGAAGCTCGGCGAATATTTTATCTTGTTTAACTTTTCGGGTGGCAGCCGCCGCCCGCCGAGCTGCCTGTCTTTTGGGATTTTTTATATGCGGTATGTCATCCAGTGGCAGAGTAACACTCGGGTTCGATTGTGTTGGAGCAATCGGGTTCAACTCCGTCACTCTCGCAGGTGTGTCTTGTGTCATCATTCATGATATTAATATTAGGGCTTATAGTTCGTGGGCATATATGTCCAAATTGACAGTGTTTACCCGTGGTCAACGCGGTTGTCAGCGGAGCTAAGTACATTCCAAACTTGTGATAAATTGAGCAGCAGGCTGTTCTAAGAGTGTGACCTATGAAAGGGTCAGTCTCTAGATCGCCAATCAATCCCGCCGTGTTTGGTATAGGGAGAAGTATACTAACAGTAGTTGCGTACAAATGAATAGCCGCCGATCCAAGAGTTGTTGTCATCTCCGCACCTAACCTAGATTCGTATCGCGCGTACATTTTATCGATCTCCGCATCTGACATCTTATCCACCTGAAAAACTGAGAGACCCCTACCGAGATAATGCTCCGATTGTCCCCCAGCAACCAGCGCAGCTAGCCGCTCTCGTCGCGCCGCATTTTCATTTTGAGCAGTTGCACTCAACCCAATACCAACTGCCGTTGGAGTTGAAGTTGATCCCGATTGCTCGGTCGGTGTTTCATTATCTTTCAAGAAAGATACCGTGTCGGCAGTCGGAGTTGAGGTTTCTTCCATTAGCTGATCGAGAAGTTCGTCGCAGTTCATTATTGCTAATTTTCTTAAAATTAATTTAACTATTCTAACAAGTCTCATCACTTTAACATATTGCCAAGCGCACCACCCGATACTTATGATCACCATTATGCTCGCAACAAAGCTCGCAGCGGAGCACCAAATTGTTAACATTGTTAACCATTGTTCAGCATTTGTTCAACATTTGTTACGCATTTGTTCAGCATTGTTCAGCAATTGCTAAGCATTGTTCAGCATTGTTCAGCATTGTTCAGCATTTACTTGGCAGTTACTAACGAGCGTTAATTAATTGATAACTTTATAAGCAGTTGGTTGATCAGTCTTTAGCAGAAGCTTGGCGTGCTTAGTTTCGGAAAGCATCTGTCGAACCTCCAGGCGCTCCTCGCGCGTTGGGATAACGTCATTCTCTCGAAGACAGTCATCGAATGAGTCTCGGTCCTTGCAGTGAAAGAGGGCGACCCATTTCGTTTGCTCGCGCAGATCCTTGAGGACGGCGTTGTATTTTTGAGTGGAGATCCATACGCTTTGCCTCGCATGGCGGCCAGAAAATGCGAGCTCGGAGAGCATGTCCTTCTTTTTGGTCATCGCCGCCTTGGCCGAGCAATCGTCAATCACGTATAGGGTGGGCTCGCCCTGGAATGTTTGGTATAAACCACGCAACCAATCGTGAAGCCTGTCGCCGGGGTCAATGACGTATACCTCAGGGTCGGTCCATATCCACGGGTGCCGCTGATAAGTCTCGTTGTGCCGCACAGTAGGACACAGGATCACAATGTGACGAAAGGCATCGCGGTAGGACTCCTCGAGCAAGTCGAGGATGAAAAACAGTTTTTCCACATCCTGTCTGCCCACATATTATGGCAGAGTGGGCATCTTCAATCGTGAATTGGTATTGATTGCTCATTTTCTTAATTTTTTCAAAATTATTAATTAATAAATCGTTAGATGATTTTTTTATTAAATCAGTAGAGTGCTGAGACGTATCGGCCATCTTCGATGTTGTGTTGTGCATCTGTAATTATATATAAGTACACGTTCAATGGCCCGGCTCCGTCCGCCTTTTTGGTTATCTGTATCGTCACACCCTCACTAGCGTTCTCAACTTGGCGTCCGCTACCGTGTATTTGGTCATCGTCGCTGGCTCGCATGTCTAGCCATAACGCGTATTTGGTATTCAGGAACACCGCGAGGGAGACGGCCGAGAGATGCGGGTCTTTGGCAACTGCTGCAACCTCCGGATAGCGCTTAGAGCCGGCAGCAAACTGCTTTCTTACTTCATCCCACTGCTGGTGCGCGCGAAGACCCGCGCTGTAGAGTTGATTGGGTACTCCCTCGATCGTCACCTCAACCTTCGTTATTTTGGGGTTATAGAATTTGTCGGTTTTTCTAGCACCGAACGCGAAACGAGCATCCTCGAACAACATCAGTATACCTTTCATCGAGAGGGCGGGTACGTTGACATTAATATTCCACAATGTGTCGCCTTTGTCTTTCGTCATCTTGCGATGGCGAAGAACTCGGTCGTAAAGTATGGCAACGCGCCCGGCGTACTGGGTTCTGATCAATCGCGCGAGTTCGGGCATCGTCACCATGTCGTACTCCAGCTAAACATTATCGATCGTATACGTCGATAACATGTCGCCGGCTATGAGAACTCGGCCGTAGTCGTTGAACGTTAGTTCGTATTCGAGGCGGTCAGCCAAAGCACTCTGATAGTAGGGCATGTGACTCTCCAGCAACTCAAAGTCGAGCGGGATGTAGAAGCGGTTGACGTAAGCGCCCGCGACCGTGTTGTCGCTCGCGTTATTATCTGCCTTGTTACCAGCCCCGATTCTAAGTTTGGTTACGTTCTTATTTTTTCTGGTGTCAATACCCTGATAGACAGCGTTTTCGCGCTCTTGCGCCGTCTTCCACAGGTCCTGATAATAATGGTAGACGTCGCTGTCATCGATCGACATCACCTCATTACCAGAAATCTTTATCATGGTCTTCTTGACGATGGCGCGACCCAGGTTCTGAACGACGGTTCGGTCCTCGTCCGTCGACGTCAGCGAAATAGTGAAAGCGAGGCGAACAGTACCCGGCACAATGACGTCGTTAGCTCCGAGGTTGGGGAAGCGGACTAAGAGCTGCTGGTTCTGGTCGATCGTCGATGGGTTTTTCGTAATAACGACACTCTGTCTCACGCCTTTCGCCCCGAGGGGCTCACGCAGTCTGCGGTATGGATTGAGTTTGCGACCGTATTGACTCAAACACATATTTTTAGTGAATTTATATTAAACCCGTATGGTTTTGTCTTTAATACATAATTAATTTTAAGAAAATTATAAAGATGGCTGATTACGATAATGAAATGTATGATATTGGCAGAAACGATTACCTCGATGCGGATGATGATGACATTGATGATGATAATGACGAAACACCCTTGATACAGCCTCCAGTTCCAATCCAATCGCAATCGGGGGAATTAGGTGGCGCTACCAGCAGCGTTGGTCAAAGTCGGGAATTGCGTGATGGAGCTGTAAACGACTACTACAACAATTTGGCAAAAATCGGTCTGGTCCCGTCTGTTGGTCGCGACTACTCCAAGTTCGAAGTTGATCTGAACGGTAGGTTGCGACTAAAATCATCAAATATCCCAATAGTCAACATGAATAACGGTAAACCCCTAGCACTGAGCACCATTGCAGGAAACCGGGGCGGTGGTGAAATCATAAAGAACGAACTAGGATTTAAAAATTGGACGCGTGGTAAAACAATTATGCCGACCCGCGCTGTAGAGGCCCTACAGTCTACCGACGAAACGATGGCGAAGACGGCCTCCGCGATAGAAACGGTCGAGCTCAGCGAGGTCCCTCAAGTAGCCACCGACGCTATTAACACGATGGAGACCACGTTCGGTGAAAACGAAATACTCAACCTGTCTAACGATGACCCACTTTTACCAATTCTCGAACTCCGGGGCCTCGATAAGGTTATGCAAACGGTCCGGGGCAAACTGGTCCTTAACCTCTCCAAACTCTCGTCGCTGGATGAACATATCGCGTTAGAAGAAAGAAAACTGGAGGAAGCCGGTGGCGATAGAGAATCTACCGAGCGGATCACCGAACGCCTGCAGTCGTTGCGGGATGAAAGAGCAGCTCGTTTGGAGGCTGCCTCGACTAACCGTGAGGCTCTCCGCACCCGAATAAGTCGGATCCGCGAAACAATCTCAAGGGTCCTGCACGAGGAGACGACACTCGGTGAGCGTCTTCGCACTCTGTTCAGAGAACAGGGTATCACGATAGCAAGCATCCTCGCGGCTATCGGCATGACTATATCGACCATAGTTCTAGCTTTCACTGGTGGTGCGGCGCCACCACCCGCGCCAGCACCCACACCACCACCACCCGCGCCATCCGGTGGAGCCAAGGAGTGGGTAAAAAAACAACTAAAAGCCCTCGCCAGTCTCCTGGCTAAATTAGCCGAAAAGGCGGCTGCCGCACTACCTGGACTGATCGGAAGTATCGTTTCTTACTTGCTATCTATATTATCAAAAACGGCCGGATGGCTAGCTAAAAATACTTTTTCTCTAATAGTGGCAATCGCCGGTCTCCTACTATTCTTCGCCAGAGAGTTCATAAAACCAAAGCGTAAATAGTCCGATCGCCACGAGGGCAACGACGAGCGCTAATTTCTCCTCCTCGTGTGTTGTGCTTCCAATCTCGATTGGTGTTTCCGCTCCTGTTCCAATTTCAACATTGTTGATGATTGGATTAGGGGGACTCGATGGTGCATCCAATTTACGAATTGGGGGTACTGGGTTCAACTTCAATCCCGATTGTGTTGAGGGAGGTGTATCCATTTTGTGTTTTTGGGGTTTTATTAAATCTTTTTCAAATTTATTTGAATTTTCAACTCCGCGCCCGATCATGTTGGGGGTGCGCTTGATGATATCCGTGTTCACGTTACCGTTGTGGCCGATTTTTTGATTGGCGGTGGCGATTACGATCTGATTATTGTAACCGTCAACCGGGTCGTCTCGTAGTATCATATTGCTCGGCGCCATATAAAGACCTATTTCAAATACGTAGTCTACCGGTGTGCTGGCATTCTGCAAAACGTCTTGATAATTCTGGATCGCCTTCTCCAGGTCCACCCTAGCTGAGATGGCGTCCTCTACAAGTGCTAAGAATTGTTTTTGTGCATCAAACGCTGTTCCCGTGCCCAGTATAGAACTGCGAGTTTGCTTCTGTGCTCCGAGGATGGCCCAGACGTACGTGCGAATGGAGTCGTTGACGCGAGTAACCCCGGCCTGCGTGAACCCTAGACCCGTATCTAACATAAATGTACCCCACGCGTCCTGAACCTCAGCAGCCTGCTGTATGTAATCGACGTGAGCCCGTTTCGGAGGTAACATTTTACAAGAACACACGCCACAGTGCCGACCTCCAGACACTTCCGGCCCGAAAGTCATAGTCGCGGGGTCAAAAATTCCCGGCGTTCCGACTGACAATGTGGTCGCCGGAGTGATCGTGTCTAAAATCAGTCTGCGTCCAATTCCCGGACTGGCCCCGAATGAGAACGTCGCCGAGGCCGGTGGTGGTAGGAAATGCTTTCTGTCTCCAGTCCGAGTCTTTTGAAACGTTAAATTTGTTACACAGTCTTTCAAACGCCATACGGTCGTATGCGTTGGAAATGGGATCCGAGGCGTCGTCTTGAGGTAGTGAAATACCTAGTTCTTTGAGAATCCTCCTAATAGCATAATACGCATGAAAGTTGTAGACACTTCGGAGCATGACATTCTTGGATGTCAGATGGTCTTTATGTGAAACTCCACACCCGGCTGTTGCGCACCATACAGCGAAATTTATTTGGTTCTGCCAAAACTGCATCGGTGTTGCTTTCCACCCGTTTACCGCCTCCATCGTAGTAATCTTGGGCAGCCTACATTGTTCAAAGATGTTAGGGAAATTGGTGACAAAGCCACTGTCCGGTCTAACCGTTACGGTTGGGTGTACAAGGTGGTTAACAACGTCTTTTTGCGTGTATTTACCTCAGACCGCGTACTTTGCATTAGAATTAAAGCTAAATGCTTTGGTATCCATTGAAAGATATTATTATGTTTGCTACTATCACTAATGTTCAAAAAGGGAGTTGTGAACTTCGTAAGTTAATAGACAACTGCTGCGGACAACGCCGGGTAGGCCTTAGATCAATCACCTTCACGGTAGGCTGACAAAACATTGAAACAGGCTATACTATCATAGCCTCAGAGCCTACACCTACAGGGGGCTCGGGTAGTAATGCAGAAGTGCTTAGACGCCTTCAGGAAGCAAGTACCGTATTACGTCCTGACCTTTGGGGTTCCAGAGATGTCCAAGCTTTAATCGCGACGCGTCTTCCTTGTTTGGCCACTCTCTCAATCTCAAAAGCCACGGGGCTTGCGACATTGTCTGTTGATAAAGAAATACAGATGTCCGCGGGGTTGGGCTCAATGTTAGGATTTAATTTATATCACCCTTCCTACGAGGGTTTTAAGAAGTTTAAAATGGGCATTCACGTGGGTGATAATCCGGTGGACTTCGCCGTCACGAAAACTCTCGGGGTGCACCTGGATCGGGTGAACACATCATACAACACGGTAGACGGCACTCCCAGCACATTACTGAAAACCGTGCCCGCCAGCGACTGTTTCTTTGGGGAGACTGTGACCTTATACTTCCCACACCGCGAGATGAAAGTTTTGGAATCTGGACACATCCACGAGTTGAAGATTTCTATTCTTGATGATAAAGGGCGAGAGTTGAAGAACGATTATCCGATTTTGGTCGTCCTAGAAATTTCAAATTAATTAATTTTAAATTTTTTTTAAATTAATTAGAATTAAACGCATGTTCGTAATTTATATATATATATATATTATCAACATTATTGAAAATGAGTATATACGGACCAGGTAGTTCTTCCAATTCCAATCGGGATTGGGTAACAAATTCAAAGAATTTGGAACCGGCAGAAGGGGGATTCATCCCGACAGAGGGCGACTTTTTAACTACCCAAAAAACAAAGGCCTTGATCAATATAACTATATCGGTGGCCACGGACAAGAGTCTACTATCACAACTTAGAGAATATGCCCTGGCTGTGAATACACAAAGTCGTGAAGAAGCGCATACGGAACTAAACGAACTAGGAAAACAAATAACCAAATTTCGAAAAGAGGCCCGGTTGGGGATTGATAAAGTCCGAGAAGACCACCAGGCGGACCTTACGGAGGCTTATGATGTGTTGCGCTTAGAGAACTCTCTCATCAGAGAAGCGGCACTTACTGAATTAGACGGGAAAATAATCGATTTTCGAAAAGAGACCCGGTTGGGTATTGAGGGAGTCCGAGAAGACCGCAAGGCGGACCTTAAGGAGGCTTATGATGCGCTGCGCTCAGAGGACTCTCATCAGAAAGAATCGGCACTTACCGAACTAGGAAAACAAATAACCAAATTTCGAAAAGAGGCCAGGTCGGGTATTGATAAAGTCCGAGAAGACCACCAGGCGGACCTTACGGAGGCTTATGATGCGTTGCGCTTAGAGGACTCTCTCATCAGAGAAGCGGCACTTACTGAACTAGACAAAAAAATAACCAAATTTCGAAAAGACAGTCGGGTATTGATAAAGTCCGAGAAGACCACAAGGTGAACCTTGTGGAGGCCATTGCGGAGGCTTATGATGCGTTGCGCTTATAGGACTCTCTCAACAAAGAAGCGACACTTACTGAACTAGACGGGAAAATAGCCGAATTTCTGAAAGAGACCTGGTTGGGGGTCGAGGGGGTCCGAGAAGACCACAAGGAGGCCATTGCGGAGGCCTATGGGGCGTTGCGCTCAGAGGACTCTCTCAACAGAGAAGTGGCACTTACTGACCTATACGAAAAAATAACCGAATTTCGAAAGGAGGCTCGGTTGGGTGTTGAGGGTGTCCGAACGGGTATTGATAAAGTCCGAGAAGACCACAAGGCGGCCCTTGCGGAGGTTTATGGGGTGTTGCGCTCAGAGGACTCTCTCATCAGGGAGGCGGCGGTTGCCGAACTAGACGGGAAAATAACCGAATTTCAAAAAGAGGCCCGGTTGGGTGTTGAAAAAGCCTTAGAAGGCCACCAGGCGACCATTACGGAGGCTTATGATGCGTTGCGCTTAGAGGACTCTCTCAGTAGAGAAGCGGCACTTACCGAACTAGATGGAAAAATAACCGAAGTTTCTGATAAACTGAAACATGCTCGTAGAGCCGCGACCAAAGCGCTTGAGGAGACCGCTGAAAAGATTCGTGCTGAGGCCCTTACCTCTATCGGGGGGCTTGCCGGATTGTTAAAAACAATGAAAACGCAAAAACGTGTGATAACAGTTTGGGCTGAGAAGCGGGGCTTATTGGTTGAGGGGCTCCCTGAATATTCGTTCGGTGCCAAAGCGAGTAATAAATGTGGGGGATACACCATGACAGCTCCAGGTACACTTCTCCGAATGGCGGTCTGCTCGGTTAATGCTAATGGTAAACCTGTGGGCGCGGTCACGATAAATCTCGTAGTAGATGGGGAAGAACGGGCAATTGGAGTCACTAAACCCGCTGGAGATAGTTCATTGGTGGTTTTGTTCGCCGGTGATAATCTAATTAGACTTTCCGAAGGTAGTGTTATTAACTTTGTTACGAAAATCGCTGACCCAGCGAGTTCTTCCACTATTGTCTCATTACTAATTGAACTTAATTTGTAAATACTAATATATTGAAAATCATGAACGAATCACCGCTTCCAATTGTCAATACCACTCCATCAACACTGTATCCAATTAACGAAAGAAGTTCAGATTTTAGTTTGAATAATATCGTCGCTATGCAGGATATTTTAGTTAGAGAATATAGAAATAGAAAAAGACACGCTAAAAAATATAAGCGCGCGGCTGAAGCATCTAGTACGTTTCTGGCAAGTTTACCTGTAATGAGTGGTGCGGGTACTGCTGCAACGCTATCTACAATTGTAACGGTTCCACTTGCAGGGATTTTGAGTGGAATTACCGTTTTATCTGGAATACTTTGTATGGTAATTAGGGCGTCGGGTGGAAAACTCGAGAAAAAATGTAGAAAACATGATAGAATATCCGTTCTCGCCAGGTCTAAGAAAAATAGCATCGACGTTATAGTGTCCAAAGCATTGGCCGATAAGAAAATATCAAACTTAGAGTTTGAATCCGTAGTGGAAGAAATGGGGAGATATGAAAAATTAAAAAATTATATTAGAATCAAAGCACACGCCACCATGCCTAAGCTTGAGTGTACTGATTGGGATAAATTTAGGGTAAAACTTGGAGATAAAGTCGGAGGAAATTAATATTTTTATTAAATAATTAATTTTATAATTTTCTTTAAATTAATTATAAAATTAATTACAAAATTAATTATATTGGTGCAGTAAACAATTTATTAATTAATTTTAGGAAAATTAGTAACAATTTAAAAAAAAGAAAAAAAGTTTTAGGTCCACCGAGGCTCGAACCCGCGCCAGCAAACCCCTGACTTTGTTGGTGAAAATAGTTGTGTTTTATTTGTTTTCTTATATTAATTAATTATTATGTTTTCTATGTAATTATAGGGGATGTTCAGCTTTCAGTTATTAATCATTTTATAATTAATTTAAAGAAAATTATAAAATTAATTATAAATTTAATAAAATAATGAACCATCCCGTAAATTCGTTAACCTCTGTAAGTGTTTATAAATAACCTGTGTACACACCGCCTGTGTAAATCGATAATTGTACAACACAAGGTAATGTTTATCATAACAGCCTTCGTGGTCGTGTGGGTTAAGTTGATAATGTATAGAGACGAGGGTCGTGGGTTCGAGCCTCGGTGGGAGCTAAATCTTTTTTATTTCTATCCCTATACATGTGGTCGCTATGGTAAACAACTGCATGACAACGGCGTTCCTATCTGACCGCTCGAGGTTGATGAAAAATAAATTCAGATTGCCAGTTTACATACCATCGATAAGGAAAAATACACTCAAAGTATGACAACGGCGTTCCTATAAGACCGCTCGAGGTTGATGAAAATAATTCCAGATAGCCCGTTTACATACCTTCGATAAGGAAAATACACTCGGCTATGAATTAATTAGTAGTTTGTTTTTTTTGTTCAATAATAATTTTTCAATATCTTTAAAAGCGATATCGTAGAAATGTACATTCGTAAACGAATCGTTGGGTTATAACAATTTTATATAATACACCTTAGTTTCATATCGGATACGCATTATCCGTCTTAATGTTTGTATTTGCCTCTGGTATAGTTGACATAATTGCCGGTATAATATTGTAAATGCAACGTTTTTATCGGAGCGTAATAAATTACGCTGGTATTTCATGTATTCGATATCGCCTAGTGTTCTCATTTTATAGCATTTATATATAGGACTATAACCCCCGTATTCTTCGTAAACTTCTTCAACACAGGCATTAAAAACTTTCAATTCCAATTGTATTGTATTATCCATTTTCTCTAATAATATTTTATAACCTATGAAATGTATCTGTTCAATTGGACGTGAAAAAAACATGATGTATTTATGACACCAATATAGTTTTTTCAAAAGTCAATTACCAATATAATTGGGACTCATTTTGACTCCCTCTTTTCAAAATTATTTTCTCCAGAAATTCATAAATTTGCTGTCGGGAGACAATTTCCTCGTTAACCAATTTTTTTATTTTTCGGGGGTGGTGGGGGTACAGTGCTGTCTCCGTTTTTGTTCCACCATAGACAACACTTGCAAACTCAACGCGAACGCAACGCGAACGCAACGCGAACGCAACGGTTTGCTGTAGCGTTGTATACGTTGTTTAAACGTATAATACGGTTCGTACACGTGTAATATACATTTTCAAACCGTTTAGTTTAAAAGCGTTGTATACGTTGTTTAAACGTATAATACGGTTCGTACACGTGTAATACACATTGTCAAACCGTTTAGTTTTAAAGCGTGTAATACGTTTAGCTTCAAGGCGTACAACACGCTTTGGCGTATACATATGTAGCGAGGTGAAAGAGTTGAAACGTGTACAACGCTTTACCTGGAAGCGTGTAGCTATATGAAAGCGTTGAAACGTGTACAACGGTTACACGTTTTAACGCGAATACCTGTTCGGCCCCGATCGTTTCGAGGCGTTCTTGTTTCGTCCCTTTTAAAATATCGCGAATACATACCCTCAGATCGAGTTCAAAGTACATCGCCGGTGTGATTTAGCACTTCAATTGATCCCTAATCCCTGATGCCTAATGAGTCACGCTTTCAACACGACAGTTGTACCTTGTCGTTTATCAAAATGTTTGCGAATTGTAGATCACGTGAGCCGGCTCATCAGGATCTGCGGCATTCCTACGTACATGTTCATTTTATATACACAAAAATGACCCCTAATACAGCGTAATGTAACAGTTCCTAACTTAATATGGAATAGCCCGGGCCGATAGTCCGTGTCAGTTACTTAATTGGGGTTAAATATTACGAACTAAGATAAACACAGTGCATGGTTTCTTTATTTTATTTTAACATTATCAGAAATGGCGAGTCTAGGAACTCTTGTATCTTTACACTGAAGCCAGTCTATTTCAGTCACTAATCCGCTATGCACCTGTCCCACGCGTGTGTTAAGAAAAATCGATATTTAGAGAAACTGAATACACAGCGAGCTGCACACTGGTTTAACACGGATATGGCCCGCGGATATGTGTCATAAATTACTTGGTGGTCAAAACCGGTAACTTTACAAGGTTTATAGCGAAATAGCAGCCGACTGGCAATTTTTCTCGGACCGATTTTTAAGACTAGTTTTCAAATCTCAATCGGTCTGAGAGTTCAAAAATCGGTCCAGAACCGGAAAATTGAAAATTGTAGAAGCCCTGCAGTGAGTCTAGAAGTATATATACACACACGAAGAACGATCTGAGCATGCGCATTCTAGACGATACACGGTTGGCATACCAACACGTGTAATGCGTTAAAACCCGTGGAAACGTGTTATACGTATAACACGGTTTCATCTGTCAAAGAAAGCGTTAAATCGTTTAAACGGTTTACCTTAGCGTTGTATACGTTTACAACCGTTGTATACGTTTACAACCGTTGTACACGGATTACACGCTTTTGAAACTCAATGTGTTGTTTACAACCCTTGTATACGTTTACAACCGTTGTACACGGATTACACGCTTTTGAAACTCAATGCGTTGAACACGGTTTGTTCGACTTTCGCGCACGCGCAAGAGTGGGGAAACGCAACGCATGGCCGAAAACGTATTACACGTAGACGACACACGGTTTGAAACGCAACTAACGGAAACCCCACGGATACGCAACGCACAACACTTTGTACACGTATAAACCCGGAACATTTTGACAGAAACGACTGTATTATAAAGGGTTATAAATGATATCACGGTAAGTGGTATCATTTTGACTCCCTTACTACTACTAAGTTACTCAGTGTGACGGGAATTAACTGGTTACCTGAGTCGACAATAGGTCACTAGCGGTTATTGACAATATGAGTGGGTCAGTCGACTGACAAGTTAATTAATGAGTTGCGCAGATCGCCTCCTTTATATAGATGAGATGCGTGCAGCAGCCGTGCGAGCCCCAATCGAATTTCCCGCTGCAAATAATTCCAACCAATCACAGCACAGAAAATCAGAGACGCAAGGGAAAATGTCGGCCATATTGGATACGCAAAATAACAAGTAGAAATCCAGCACACAAACGTGTCATCTAGAATAATGATAAGTTTGGTCTATGCGGGCGCTACAAGAGCAAATAGCGACAGTGCAGATCTTTGCAATGACATATTATTCGGTGGTTGAAAGGATTTACTGGGGGCTGCTCGCACGGCTAAAGGTAGGCAAGTTTACATGAAGTTGGGGAATTTACACTAACGCACTCGATACACTTAGTTATATTGCTATGAATACCACTATTCCTTGTGCGAGCGGGTACTTTCTTGGGACTATAATGAATAGTGAATAAGATTATGCCGATCCTGGTCAGACAAGAGTGTAGGCTGAGTTTAAATGTGATAAGAAATAACAGTCACCTGCAGTGTGAATGGAGGGGTCACGACCTTGATACCAGTACCCTACAATGACCAATAATCGGCAACTGTCAATGAACAGTCATTGGCTAAAGGTCCTGGAAAGTCTCCAGGGTGGCATAAGATGCACAGTAATCCATCCCAATGTATTTCAGGATTACATGTGTATCATGACAGGCACTCTGTGGCTTTGTAACTCAGATCAGGGGCACTCAGTCCGACCAGGATGACATAATCTTGTAGTGGAACCGGAGTTTCACTACAATATTAACCAACGGCACGGGTTTAGTGATAATGATCTTCAGTTTTCGCCATTCATTTAATGAAACAAATGGCATACTGCTGACCCATCAAGAACACAATATATTGAAATTACCTGATTACTGGTTATTATTAGTGAACATAGAACATGGAACTATCTGATTACGCGATTAACCAATTAAGAAGGTTAAGAAGTAATGAACACAATTCACAGAAAAAATAATTTGCGTTCCTTCATTTCGTTTCGGAAATGTCGATATATTTGTTGTGAAATAGCCGAGTGATGGGGGATATTATATTGGTCCAATTTGAGGCACGTGACAGTCTGTTACAGTTGCCTGTGGCCTACAGGCAATTAATGAGTATTACTGTAAAAGGATTACAATAATAAAACATAATAATATAATTGAATGTGAAATGGAAAGTTTTGAAAATAGAGAATGAATTTTATGTAAAAATAAAAATGTTACAAAATGTATTAAACTATGATCTGCGATGGGACCTATGCTATTTGTGTTGAATATAACAAACTAAAAGTAATGATGGTAATACAAGTCTGCTTGATGACGATTGAAATATATGTATTGAACAGATACGTTACCATTTATATATAGCTCACTATATGTCGACATCTAAATCGATAACTATACATTTACTAGTATCATATGCAATCAGCATCACTGAAGGTTATCATGTATATGCTATCGCAAACAAGTACATAGCTTTTTATAGACAAGAGATGAATGGTATGTGTTTGGTAGATTAACACATAATTGTAATGCGTCTTAGTTAAAACTCTTATTTTGATGCTGATTTCAACTGCAAATATTTTTCCACATTAATATTCGATCAGATGTTTCACTATTCCTGAATCAAGTAATGCTACACGATATTATACATAGAAAAAAACGGACATGGAAACATGTATTCCTTTTATTTCACTGTTCCTGAAGTAAACCGTGTTCTCAGCCACGTAAATATTCCTGATTAATTTTTCATTATAGGGTGGTATGATTTCAGCATAAATATCAACTTATGTGCTTATAGGTAGGACATTCTAACATATAGTCATTATTGTATATACATTGAAGTTCCAAAAAAATATATTTATTATGCGTTTGCGTGAACTTCATTTTTTGACATTTCTAGATTTAGAATTTGCACAATTAGTGCTGTATCAATGTTTAGTCCATTCAGCAGTTTGAGGAGTCCGTTGAAAAAATCTGTACCATATATTGAATAGCATACACAAAAATGTAGAAACAAATTGCTACGATAAAAAGGTGATATTTCTTTTTTTTTTAAAAATCGGCATAAAACACCAAGGTGCACATGTGTGTAGAAAACATGTGCATAGTTTGAGATCGATCGTCTTGAAGGCTTTAGAGGAGTAGTGTACACAAACTCTGCAGTTCTTTCGTCCTGCGGTAAAACGTACATCATCGGTGATTAACTAACTCATTAGGTCAGTTAGTGACGATATTAATTGAAAGTGGTCATGCATGCGACCATGGAGCATTGGCAGACAAGCCAATTAGTGGAGAGGTCCTTTGAAATTTAATTACGTAATTTTCTAAATGTGGATCAGTATCACTCGATTGGCTGAACCACAATACATGTTACCTTTATATTGCCGGATTGATGAGTTGACGGAACGTCCTTAATTCGATCTGATTATATCACATCGTTTCATAGAATCCATTTTTTAAATAAAACATTATTTTTTATAGCTTGTCCGATTTACGGCCACTATAAATTTAATGATTGTTTGGATGGACCGGGTATGGAAGGTGTTCGAGCCAATTCCCACCCTTAAATATGAGCCGAATGAAAGGATGGACATGCATTCAAGTAGCTTAGTTAAAGAAAAATAATAATTACGGAAAGTAATTTTATTTGTACACACTGTGTAGATTACATTAATTTTGTGCATACAAGTAAACTGTTTCATTAGTATTCACATTAACGTATTTAAGAAATCTTCAAAAGTGATGTACTTATTCACTGTCTAATGCACTCTCAATTTGTCTACTTTAAGAAAGCAAAATCTCTAAAGAAATTCTCAGAACAAATTCTTCTCAACATCAGTATTTGGAGAAGTCTGTATTTAAATCGGTAAACTCCGCCCGGGACGGTGAGTCGAAAGTGCCAGTGCACATGTCGGTGATAAATAATTATTTAATACGCATGCGCATTCAACAAAAACAATTTGGAGATTTCGAGATAGCTTTCGAATTTTCAAGACTTGGACATAAATGTCAGATAAACACCTTCACACGGTAAAATTGACATTGTTCACACAGGGATGTTCGTTATTAATAATGTATTGATACAGCGTCCACTGTTTTGTATCGCTAACTTATCAATCGCGCTGGAAAAACGATTGCAAAAATCACTCTTCCAGGTGCGACAAAGAAAGAATGGGGCCGATTTGATACCCTTGTGGAGAGATAGCGTAGCGGGGTAGCCATTTTGTTTCTAAGATGTGCACCTTGGTGTTTTTATTCCGAAAAAATATTTTTAACATAAATATCACCTCTTTAACGTAGCCATTTGTTCTACATTTGTGCATACAATTTTATATAGGGTAAAGAGTTTGTGTACACAACTCCTCTGAAACCGTTCCGTCAATCGATCTGAAACTATACACACGTCTTCAACACATATTGAAGTTTTTATGCCGAAATAATATTTTTTAAGAAGAATATCACCTTTTTAACGTAACCATTTTTTCTACATTTTTGTATCCAATTCTATATAATTTCTACTTTACACATTTCTACCTACATTAGTATACATGTTTAGCACAACGAGAGGAAGAAATAATGCTATATAGTTTCAAATTCTTATTAATGTTTCTTGCCTTGGTGACAGATTCACATTTCTGCATCTTCGCTGTCTGGCCCATCTTAGACCGGCATATTATGTGACTTACAGCAGTCTTGTTTACAGAATCAGACAGCTTCTCAATTGCAAAAAAAAATCCGGAATCCTGAAAGGGGGGCCCTGGCCCCTGAATCCGCCACTGTATTGTGTAGTAGGAGGAGAATGTGCTATCAAGTGAAACATATCTGGTCGGCGTCTGGGGTCGAACCCACCCGCTTGTACACCGGCTTGTGCAAGGCAGTACGAATGTTTGATTATCCTACTACGGCCATACTACTACAATAGTAACGTGAAGCCAGAATGGCACAGGCAGTGATTGGTAGCAATAAGAAGTAAAATGCATTACTACGGCCATAGACATCAGTACAATTTATACTCTTTTTACTTTCTCAAATTAACGGTGGGTCGTTGGTTGGGAGCAAGATTAATACTGACCATATTACTGTTGGGGTTGGAGCTAAGTGATTTTGGTGTGGAATGGACCTGGTATCAGGTCAGGATTTCTAATTTCATGGCTGAATATATATATTGTTTCTGTAAATCTTTCTGCAAATATTCAGTTTTGATTTTGGGAAATTCCCTCATTATTGGCCCGGCTTTAAATAACCTTAGTTGTTGATAGGCCATTAAACACCAGTAATCAATCAATTATCTCAAACTAACATGATATATTTCTACATTACAGTGAACGCTATATAGTGGCGTGAATCCAGAATGGCGCAGTCAGTGATTGGTAGTGATAAAAAGGACAAGGCATTAGTGGCGGCCATAGACTTCGGGACAGCTTATAGTACATACGCTTTCTCCTTCAAACATGACTACCTGGTATGTACCACATGTGCTCGCGTGGGTGGTTGGTCGGGAGAACGCGACGGCGTAGGTTAACGGTAGGGGTTCCTCCTTATAGGAATCACGATTTGCCTGGTTTGGCCCTCGGGTACGTTTTGATATTTGGCTTTTTTGTTAACTGGGAGTTGAATTGGGTTATTGCCCATTATAAAAGTAGTAAAATTAATACTGATCGTATTACTTTTATGGGAAGGCGCAAAGTGGCTTTGGTGTGGTATGGACCTGGCACCAGGTCAGGTTATTCTAATTTCCGGGCTGAATATATTTGTTCTCGATATACATATTCCGTTCTGATTTAAATACGAGATCGAAACGGTTGGTCCGGCTTTGCATGACCTCAGCTGTTGATAGGCCATGCAACACCAATAAACAAACAAACTACAGGGGCTTGCAGTGTTGCTATGCGCTGTGTTATCCAGATAAGGTGAATATTGGCGTATTTTACACACTTATACGCATTTATTTTCAACAGTGGGAGTACAAAATGTTCACAGCATGTGAAAATACACATTGATTTTCAAAATGAGTAGTGAAAACATTGTAATAAAGTTGAATATTCACTTAGTTGAGGTGTTTGCTTTTTTGCAGCTCAACTAAATAGAGTTTCAAACTTTATTACAGTATAATTAAGTGACTAAGTAATACTACACTCAAATAAGTGAATGATTAAATTTGTTTTGTGTTTTTTTTATAATTTCTTCCTTTTTATTTAATAATGAAGAAAATTAATAATCCATTTGTAAATATAAAATACGTAATTAATTTGAAATCAAGGGGTACAATACTCTTTTAACTTTATACACACAGCTTATCTGGAGCGCTGGGTATTGGAGCATCATTCCTCTAAAAACTGTTGATTTCTACATTCAATTTCCTTGATTATGATGATTTATACTTATGGCAATTAAACATGCACAATAACTCCTCAAACCATGTTTGACAGATGGGTCGTAGTCAAGGCGATATGGAATTGGACTTCAATACTGGAGGTTTTGAGCTCAATTCACACCCAAGGCATGAAAATATCTTACATAGTAAATTAGTAATTCCATACCCCTATTCTTTCCAATGAGACTTTAAATGTGGTACTGTCTCTATATGACCTTTGCTGTTGATGGGACCAGAGCTCCAGATAAGCCGCGTGTTTGCTTAAATACCCAATTAAAATTGCCGAAAAACCCAATTGAAATCAGAAGCAGTGAGTATCAACAACAAATAAAAAAGTGTGGTACCTTTATCATGCTGCATAAAACAATAAACCAATCACAACCATAGCATGTTTTTTCTTATTTTTTCATGAAAACACATCTTGAAAGACATGTTTTCATTGAGAAGCAAACTATTCAATAATTGCTGTCTGCTGATATGTAAACAGCAGTGTGATTTTATTTTACCCAATTAAAATTGTTAAAAATACCCAATTGTTTCAGAAATGATGGAGTGACAATATTCAATTACTAAATTAAATTATATATGACCTTTGCTGTTGCTGGAACATGCAACCCATTCACTTTCACCATTCCTCACCCTAGTCGGAAAAGTAATTGCATATTATTTCTATCCCACTGGTCTGTCGGATGAGACTATACTGTGGTCCAGTCTCTATATGCTGGGACATTCAGCCATTAATTTTCACTTTTCACTTTCAAACCCAGGTTTGAGGGATTATTGTGCATTTAGCTCGCTATAGTTATTTACCTCATTCTACTTGCAGCAAGACCCGACAAAGATATCAACCAACCAGAACTGGGTGGATGGGCCGATGGCCATGGTATCTCTGAAGGCCCCAACCTGCGTTCTGTTCGACAAGAATAAACAGTTCCACAGCTTCGGATACGAGGCAGAGGATGCCTACTCTGAGCTGGCGCTCGACAATGACCATGAGGATTGGTACTACTTCCAACGCTTCAAGATGAAGTTCGACCAGCACGTAGGTTTTACATCTTATTTGAATATCTACACACTTATTTTAGCAGAATATTCATTGATTATCAAAAGTGGGAGTACAAAATATTCAAATTGAGTAGTGAAAATTCTGTAAAAAGTTGAAACTTTACTTTGTTGAGCTGCATAAAGCAAACAGTGTTTGCTTTTGGCAGCTCAAATAAGTGAATTGTTAAGTTTGTTTATTTTTTATCATTTGTTCCCTTTGTAATAAGGAAGAAAATCAATAAATAAATACATGTGTAAAAGTAAAATACGCATTAATTGATATAGAAATCCAGGACTACTCAGACCGCCCCCTGCCGGCAAAGCTTGTGTTCAATCAGTCAATCAATTAAGCTACCATCATGTGACTCATGTCAATCAACCACGCAGGTGTGTATGGATTGAGTAGGCGATAGCCACTTCTTTCTCTGTTATTAAGCGTCCGCGTTTTGAAAGTTTCTGTGAAAAAACAAACACAATGTGTATGCTATCTTACACAATTTACTGGTGAAGTAATATAATATGAAAACTGATTGGGGGACTTGTCCAAGTATTAAATCCGTTCATGAATGTCCACTTAATAAGTTAAAAAATAGCATTTGCTTCTTTATTTCTAAAGTTTGCTGTCTGAAATTTATGCTGAAAACTTCCACAACCCTGTAAAGGGTTGAGGAATTTTTTAACATAAATTTGCCTTCGTGTTTTGTCAAGGCCTTCTTTGTTTTTTGAAGGATACGTAGGTAGGATTTGGTCAACTGGGTGGACGTTTAACATAGAAATTATATCATACGACATTATCGTAGACTGTATGTATTGTATTGCTATAATAGACAGCCATTTGCAGGTGACCAGGGACTTAGAAATCGAGGACGACCGAAACCGCTCCTTGCCGGCCAAGCTCGTGTTTGGTGAGGCGATTCGTTACCTGAAGGAACACCTGCATAAGACGCTGGCCAAACGCGGCTCAAGCATCGACAACAAAGACATCCACTGGATCCTCAATGTGCCTGCCATCTGGTGCGACTCCGCCAAGCAGTTTATGAGGGAGGCCACGTGTATGGTATTGTATTTCATTATATGAAACACGCCATGTGATTTTATACCTTTGGACATCGGAGTAATTTCATGAAATGCGTTTACAAAATTTACAATATTTTCAATAAATGACGTCAAAAATCGACAAAATGTTCAGAGTTCCACATGTACGCAGATGTCCGAAGGTACAAAGCAACATGGCGTGTCTCGTATATGACTGGAGAAATTGCGTTTATGGGATTTGTGACCAGTGTAACTATCTGATCAAATAGCACATTCATATAGCCTGATACCGATCTATATTGCTTGTTAGAAGCATGATGGGTGTTGCATTAATATAATGGTGAACAGTGCATATCCTCATCAGACTGTGTGGATGCCGTGTGGTCTGGATCTACACTGATTGCTAAACCCATAAGCCCCTTTTCTCCAGCTACAACCACACATAAGCTATAAATAGAGGCTCTCTCTGGACTAGTCTGAAGGTCGTTTTGTGACAATTGGATTGGTAAGAAAATTAACATATCAACATACATTCCACTTATTTCGGGCTTAAAGGTTTACACCCTGTTGTCTTTTCTCTTCTGTAAATAAGGATACGTTTATATATGACCTTAGATGTGGCTGGAACGTTAAACCTATTTCTTCTCGCTTTTGTAACCGAGGACATGTCTCTATAATTATGATCTTAGCTGTTGCTAGCCTAGGACGTTAAATGTTCTAGGTCTCAGGGGCCCGTTTCACTAAACTTTGTATGACTAAGATGTTCATAAGTGCAAATTTAAGATCGTCGGGAAATCTCAATTGATGGATATATGCAGCATATGCTCAATAAATGTAAATTCAATAATTGTTTACAAGAAAACAGTGTTAATGATAATTTACAGTCTATCATAATTTTGCACTTACGAACATTTCAGTCGTACGAAGCTTAGTGAAACGGGCCCCTGATATACCTAGAAAGTGATGAAACAAAATACATGTAGATAAAAGTAGTTTACTTGTTCATGTATGTTTTTATCCTATTTCTGAGCCCAATTGTACCTATAAGTCGCCCTGTAAAAAAATGGCGAGTGGTAAAAAACTGAAAAATAATTATATTACAAACTTAGTAAACATGTTTTGCAATTCATGGGTTACTAAATTATTTTATTTAAGTCGATTACACTAGAATCTGTAATCAGAACTTCTATCTAAAAGTGGTATAGTATTATAATTTTACGATAAAAAAAAATCAAAATTTGTCTTTACCTCATATTTTCTGATAGCATGTAGTTGAATATAGCGCATGATTTTGGGAATGTGATAAAATAAAATTGTGTGATTGCCTTATATATCTCATTTTACTTGCCTATTACTGTGCATGAAGAGAAAAACCACATCATTATTGGATATATGAGACATCAGCTGAGACATTGTCACTTTAAACCCTGTTCACATTATGGGTAGAACACACCAAAGAGTTTTACTATATAAATTAACCAAATCCCATTCAATAAGGCCAGTCTCTCCTACTTTCACTATTCGTATGCATGCTGTGGGAACTACTTGTACATGACCTGCAGCCAGCCTGTACTGGTTCTGCATGAATTAAATAATAGGTTCACTTACTCCTAAGAAAGAAAAGTCCAACTTGGTCATGTCCCCCAATATTGTTTACATTTTTTGGCCACGGAAACTGTTTACATCACGTAACCAACAGGTTCAGTGTTTTATTTTAAATGCTTACAAATATGCTGAAAACTGGTGTTAAAAGCACCCCAACATGTCCTCGAGTGAAACTGGGTAGTAATGGGTCAATATTTTCAGGCAAACTGTGTCTGTGACCTCAAAACACCCACACTATCTGTTTGTACCGGACTACTTTTGCATACCTGCTTGGAGATTTCGCACCATTTGGTTTTCTCTAACCTTATTGCAGTCTGGTATAGACGGTGGTCAGCTCTCAATAGCTCTGGCGCCAGAGGCGGCTTTACTCTACTGTCAGCTGCTACCCTTGGACAAAATCCATTGTTCTGATGGCGGAAAGTTTGACGTGGCCTGTCCTGGATCCAAGTGCATGGTCATAGATGTAGGAGGTAACATATTATGTGGCTGTCACTGGAAAAATGGGGCTCATTCGGGATTTGCGACCAGTATAGATCCAGATCACACTGTGCGGATCTGCACTGTTCGTCATTTCATGGATGAAATACCCGTCGTGCTTCTGAGACATAGATCGTTATCAGGCTGCAGGAGGGGCTGCACTGGTCACAAAAATCCCATTTGCCCAATTTCTCCAGTCACAGCTACATTTGACATTAGTGAAAGGGAAACACGTTAAAGTTGAGCTCCTGTTTAGATGGAAACTACTGATTTTCGCAGTCTCATCTGAAAAGTTGGATTATGGCCAAATTATGACTCGTTATGTAACACAAAATTTACCCGATAGATATAATATTAGGCTACTGTCTTTTGATAGCAAGTTTATCAGGCTTTGCTCCGAAACGGTAGGAATTCCTCGACAAGCCGCGAAATTCCTACGCATTTCCTAGCCTTGCTTGATAAATTTGGCACTAGCCTTGTAGTCTGTATGTGTGGTTGTGACTGGAGAAATGGGGCTTGTGGGATTTGTGACCAGTGTAGATCCATCAGCCTGAGCAAACGGCACAGTTTGATCAGGATCTGCACTGTTTGACATTTTATCAATTAAATTCCGTTATGCTTTTGAGAAGCTACATAGATTGTTGTCAGGCTACAAGTACAAGTGAAGAAATATGAAAGGTGATGACGGGCTTGTCCAAGGTTTAAATCTGTTCATGAATTTACACTTACTAATAAGTTTAATCGGTGTATTGTCTACTTATTTTTTTCTAAAGTTTGCTGGCAGCAATTTAAATTCATATTAAAAACTTCCTCAAACCTTTCCACACTAACATAAATTTACCTTTGTTTTGTTTCAAGGCTTTGATTGTTTTTACCGGAAACGTAGGTAGGTTTTGAACATCTGGGTGGACGCTTAACAGAGAAATCAATTGGCATGGCCTAAGCCTTATATTTCCAGTTGCAGCCTCATTTGATATTAATGAAATGGAAACATATTAAAATTAAAGACTGTAAGGTTTCCAGTCTCCAGATAAGGTGCGTATTGACGTATTTTACGCACCTATTTTAGCAGAATACGCATTGATGATCAAAAGTAAAAGTAAATGTTACTCACAGCAATGTGAAAATACGCATTAATTTGATTTTCAATTTGAGTAGAGAAAATACTGTAATAAAGTTGAAAAGTTATTTGATTGACTCAAATATTAAATGAATTTTCAAAATTGTTCTATTTTGTATCATTTGTTCCCTATTTAATAAGGAAAACGATCCATAAGACATTTAATGTGAAATCTAGGGTATAATACTCTTGGACACAACACTTATCTGGAGCTCTGAATTAAATACTGTGAGGTTTTCTGGGCATCCTGTTTAGACGGAGTCTACTGATTTAGCAGTCTCATCTGAAGAGCGGGTTGTGGAAAAATGTTGACTCATTATGTAAAACTTTAACGGATAAATATAATACCATGCTAGTGATATTTGATTACAAGTTTATCAGGCTTTGCTCGGAAACGGTAAGAAATCCTTGGCGAGCCTCGGAATTCCTATGTATTTCCTAAACTTGTCTAATATACATGTACTTGTCACTTTATAACAAAATACACTTCTGTCTTTCACAAAACCTGCCCAAATGTTATGGCTATATAAACAATGCAACAACAATATTATTTTGATAATATTGAATTTTATAAAAAATTGAGAATGCGCCTTCTTTTTTTTAGTTTGTGGTCAAATATTGATTTTATTACGAGAAATGATTTATCTATGGGAATTTAACATGGGGTACAAAGAGGTAGAGAACCTGGAGGAGAAGTCGAACAACTAAACAACTTCGAAATTGACTCTGAAACCTGGCTAGATAGCTTGGAAATGATCTAACTGAGAAAACAAAAGTTATATTTTGAAAATCGGTCCATTATTTCAAAAATTATAAAAAGAATCGCCATGTTAAATCCCCATAGAGATCTTCACTATCTGTAAAATTGATATTGCACCAAATTTCATAAAATAAAAAGAAGGCCCATTCTTAAATTTTGTGAAACAGACACTAGCCTATATTCTCTATGTGTGATTGTGACAGGAGAAATGAGGCTTGTCAGTTTTCCGACCAGTGTAGATCCTGATCAGCCTGTGCATCCGCATAGTCTGATCGACATACACAGTGCTTGCCATTCCATCAATGAAACATGTGCCATGCTTCTAGCAAGCAGTCTGGATTGCTATCAGGCTACGGGAGTGTGCTATTTGATCAGGAGCTACACTGGTAACAAGACCCTTGCGCCTTATTTCTCCAGTTATAGCCACATGTAATTGCTTGTATACAGATGGTACTACAGATATCACGGTGCATGAGCGCCAAAGTGATGGCAGTTTGAGGGAGCTCCACAAGGCCAGCCGTGGACCATGGGGTGGAATTAACGTTGACCAGGAATTCACCCAACTTGTCATAAAATTGGTCGGTGTTAGCCCGTGGTCTAAATTCTGTAACGAACACAAATCCGATCATCGCGACTTGCAACTCGAGCTAGAAACAAAGAAACGCACAATTAAGCCAGACACAAACGGTAAAGTGACAATTAAAGTGCCCGTGAAAATTGCACAGTTGTATAAAGATGAGATGGGTGAGACAATTAATGCAGGAATCCATCAGTCGCCATATAATGGCAAAATTACTTGGGAAAGTGACAAACTGAGAATAAAAGCAGACGTCTTCAAACAGCTGTTCAATAAATGTTCTGACCTAATAATTACCCACATTAAACAGTTGTTGAAGCACCCGGATGTGAAAGGCACAAATACATTCCTTATGGTTGGTGGATTTTCCGAGTCGCCAATGTTACACGAGGCGGTAATTAAAGCATTTCCCAAGGTCAAGGTCATCATTCCACATCAAGCGGGACTCGCTGTGTTACGGGGAGCTGTGATATTTGGTCACCGCCCAGTGGCCATTACTTCCAGAAGGTCTAAATACACGTACGGCATAAACATATCTCCACCCTTTGATCTAGCCATCCATCCGCAAGAGAAGAGAGTGAATGTTGGTAATTTAGATATATGTCGGGACGTGTTTAAGAAGTACATTGAGGAAGGAGAGGACGTGCGAGTGGGCGAGGCAAAGTCGGGCAAACATATCTCCAACAAACCCGACCAGCGCGAGATGTTGCTGAAAATATATGCAGCACCACACAAAAATCCAGAATTTACCGATGAAGCTGGTGTGGAATATCTTGGTCGACTTATTGTATATTTGCCAGCGAGCAAAGAAAGGATCACAGTGGAGGTTAAGATGATGTTCGGTGAAACTGAGCTGACAGTTGAAGCCCAAGTACTGATAAATAATCAAAAGTTTGCCGCTTACTTTGATTTCTTGTGATCATACGTTAAACATTATTAGCACGCCTTTTGAAGAAAGAAATGCTTATGATTATCCTCGACGTCTTAGTCATCATATGTCTGTCCGTCCCGTCCGTATGGTTGTCCGTCCGTGCGTCTTCAAACATTCAAAGTTAACATTGGGGGGAATTTGTTTCATTTTACCAAACCTTTTGATATTTCACACATGCCTTTCTCTAATGATTCTCTATCATGCTGTGACAATTCCACGACCATCATACCCCACTAACCCCAAGGTCAAGGTCACAGTCTTAGTGCTTTCATAAACTTAACGTTCTGAGAATTTGTTATAATATTTGTTTCCTTTCACCAATCGTGTTGATCTTTCACACATGCCTTTCTCTAGTGATTCTCTATCATGGTGTGACAAATTCATGATGCTCAGACCGCCGCTGACCCCAAAGATACAGTCTTTGTGCTTTCATAAAATTAATGTTGGGGGAAATTTGTTATAATTTCCTTTCACCAATCGTGTTGATCTTCCACACATGCCTCTCTCGCGTGATTCTCCATGATGATCAGTAGCCTATTTCATCAACATTGCAAACTTTAAGTATACTTTTCTAGCAAAGTATACTTTGAGGGAGAATTTTTCAATTTTAGGATAAATTAATTAATTGTTATTATACTGAATTTATTACATTATCACAGCCATTTTGGCTGTGATAATGTAATACATTCAGTACAATAATTCTGCATACTTTTAATCATCAAATATATGCAGTCGTTAGTTCTATATGAAATAATGCATTTCAGGAAAAATAAATGATTACTCCCTCAAAGTATACTTTGCTAGAAAAGTATACTTTGCAATGTTGGTGAAATAGGCTACAGACCCCCGCTAACCACAGAGATACAGTATTTGTGCTTCACAGTTTGTTTTTTTATAAAATTAATGTTGGGGAAATTTATTATAATTTCTGTTTCCTTTGACCCCTCTTCTTGATATTTCACACAAGGCATTCTCTAATGATTTCCTATCATGCTGTTACAAATCCAGGATGCTCAGACACCCTCTAACCCAAATGTCAAGGTCACACTCTTAGTGCTTTCACAAACTTAACATTGGGGAAAAGTTATTATAATTTCCTTTCACACAGCTTCCTGATATTCATTAAACTAAAGCACCAGCAGGCGCGCTTCGTTGTCTTCTGACAACCCTGTGATAGTTATATAATGGTGTATCTAATATCAGCACACAAAATAGTCCACACTTTGGCATACGTCCACACAGAGCTTGTGGGTCCAAGCATACTAATTTGTTTTGACAGTTTTTATGTTGTTTCTTGTGGCAAACATACACATAAAACTACCTTATCAGGTAATCGATAAACATTTCAGCCTACTTGCCATGTTCTTACATAACAATAACTTGTAAATGTTACAAGTTACAAGATGGAGTGGTCTTATGCATACATTTGGCTGTGCCTTGTGAAACAGGTCTTATGGGTTTTGCGAACAGTGTAGATCCAGATCAGCCTGTGCATCCGCACAGTCTGACCAAGATATGCACTGTTCGCCACTCCATCAATGAAACACCCGTCAAACTTAAAACAAGAAATATAGATAATTTTCAGCCTACAGAAGTGTGCTATTTGTTCAGAAGTTACAATGTTCATAAATCTCTTAAAGGTACATGCCCACTCAGTAGGCACAGAATTATCTTTATAGGAATGAACTAAGACCAATAAGTATGTCGCTATTCCACCAGTTCTAAAAATTACCCCATGTATTGATTGGCATTATTATACATGTTATATATAAATTTCCACACTGATATCAAGGGCGATAACCGTGTTTCCTTAAAATGTTAACTATTTATTCTCTGTATTTATTTTTTGATGTGCAATGATCATACTTTATCATCTGTCGAAAATATATTGTTTTTAGGTAACGCATTTAATTAGTATAAATAATTAAAAAATACCATGTCTCATTTGCATATGAAAATAGCCTGATACCACCGCGAGTAACTATCAGTAAAATAAATATTACTAAATGACTATATCTGTATAGCGGGCACTCGTAATTTTTAGAATTGGTGGAATAGTAACACAGTTATACACTTATTTAATTCCTATAAAGATTATTGTAAATGTCATAGGCCACAATTATGCTGTCAGTTGTATAATTGTAACTGTATGTTTTTGAATACATCTAGTATAGGTAATACGGTATTGCTAGATAGCGGCTAATTACTCACGTGGGTATTAACTGCACGTGACATGTTGGTAACATCGGTTGACTGCACACGCCTAGCTACTCAGGAGAAGTACACTTCGTATATTTACCTGTATACATGTCCAATATATATTTCATATATATATTGCAGATTGCAATGTGAAGTTACATAAATAAACAGAGAATCCTTAATCATGTTTGTGGTCCATACGAACCCGTAATTATATTTATACACATTGGGTACAGTGGAGGGATAGTAATTCCACATTACGCTTACGTCGTGACGCCCACGGCGAGCACAAGTATATAAATGGTTCGATATTTCGTGAACAAGTATGTTTAAAAACCTGATGTAAAATGTTTTTTAATGCTGAATCTAATCTGCAACAGTTATTACTGCACCAACACATTAGATGCATGTATTTAAAGAGATTGTGTAAACAATGAAAAAACAACAACACCCTCCATTTCAAAAACTGCAGTAAAGAGAACACAATTTCCTAGTAAATATTGATATCTCGAGCATCAAACGGATCGCATACAGTGATCACAAGATTCACAATGGTGTATTGTCTAAACAGACACATAATTCATGGGCCAACTGATATTGAATGAGAGATATTAGCACGGGATAATGATGATTCCAACATGATAATGTCATATGCCATTCAGCTCGTATAACAACCAAATATATACGTGGTAGTAACGTAATGACATGCCCTGGCAATCTCTCAGCCCAGACATGAATCATATAGAGCATGTCTGGGATGAGATGGGACGCAGAGTTTGGTCAAGACTACATCCCACCCGATAATGTTAGACAGCTTGAAGTAGCTCTTCAGGAAGAATAGGAAGCAATGCTTCAACGTGTCATTCGGTCATGTGTACATTCAATGCGCATACGTTGTCAAACATTGATCAACGCCCAAGGTGGGCACACTAGGTACTGAATACGGTCAATTCATTATTGTGATCACTGTAGGCGATCCATTTTATGTTCTGGATAATCAATATTGACTAGGAAAGTTCCAAAATTGTGTTCTCTTTTGAAATGAATGGTGTTGGTGTCCTTTCATTGTTTACACAATCTCTTTAAACACATGCATCTAATGTTTTGATGCAGTAGTTGCAGTTTAGATTCAGCATTAACAAAACATTTTACATTAGGTTTTTAAACATACTTGTTCACGAAATATCGAATCATTTATATACTGTAAAGTTTATTTTGGCCTCGAGTATATATATATATATATAGAGAGAGACATTATCAACCGTTTACATATAGTTTTGGCATCGTTTTCTTTTTTATAATTACAACCAACGGAAAATGTGTCAAAACGATGCGTTGAAAGAAACGACAGGCGATTAAATAGTTGAAATCCGAACATATCGTGTTCACGTGCAAAACAAACAAACAACAATTATCGTTTCCATGCATATCGTTGTACAACACAATCGTTTTCACTGAGTTTTCCGTTCGTTGTTGTCTGTTTCGTTTGAGAACCAACACATTTTCGCTGTATCATATCGAAGCTGACGGAATGTACTGGAATACCATACATTGTACGGTAAGCTGGTCACAAACGCCATAACTCCGATTGCATCAGTGACAGTCACACATGAAACTCGTCGATAATCGTGGCCAATGGTGCGGACCCACACACGTGACTATTTGAGCTATATTTACGCACAATTCACACCATCGCAACCCGATTCTCGACTCCCAAACATTCGTGTTTTCGGTATCGGGCTGTATCAGATAAACCACGCTGTCGTGTGTCATTCTCAATATGTCGTATATTGTGCAGGCATTCCTTGCATGTTAACATCCTGTAGATGCATCATGATGTGCCTACATAATTTCCTTTTAGTTGACAGCAACTTGTGAAATTAAAACTAAATAACATGACTATTTATTAAAAAAAAACAAAAAAACGTTTTCCTATGGGAATTTAACATAGTGAGTCAATTTCCAAAATTTTTCGTTTTCTTATCCTGAAGGATCAAACAACGAAAACTTTTGGAAATTGACTCCGAAACTGGCGAGATAGCTTGAACATGATGTAACTCAGAAAACAAAAGTTAGATTTTGAAAATCGGTCCACAAATAAAAAAGATATTTAAAAACAATTTATGTTTAGCCCCCATGTTAAATTCCCATAGGAAACTCGTTTTTTTCGCAATAAAATCAATATTTGATGGAATTTCATCAAATAATTTTTTTTGATGGTATTTCATCAAATAATTTTTTTTAGGGATGGTGACTTTTTTGTTATTGATTACAAAGTACTTACTTTTAAATATTTTTTAGATGTAATGTGTTTAATGGCCCAAAGTTCGTCGGCAGCAAAACGTGGAACAGATAGTAGATCGTATGTTCATTCCCCTCCCCCCTCCCCCCCCCCGACGAACAAAAATTAACAGATCGTGTGTAACTTTGGAAGTACACGTTGCTCCCACAGTATGGAACGCCAACTCTACATAAACTCAAATAATTATTGCTAGCTCTAAATAATTAGAGATGGCATTAAATATTTAGAGCTAGCTCTAAATGATTTACAGATTGGTTCTTCAAATGATTTGGAGCTAGCTCTAAATATTTAAAGATAACTCTAATGATTTAGGGCTTGCATTAATTATTTGACGGTATGGAGATTTGGCGTTCATTATAATGTACCACAGGAGCACCAGATCTGTATGCATGGTCGGACAGTCTGCAAATCCATGCACAGCACAGTCCATACGTGCCGTGCTTGAATGAATGAACTATATTGCAAAGTTGCCGCTAGTGACCTTCGGTACAGTGGGGTCAGCGTGTAAGTGCACACACGAACGAACACGACATGTTGGTTCCAACCTGTCGTGTTCGTTCGTGTGTGCACTTACACTCTGACCCCACTGTACGTGGTGGAATTGAAAAATGCATATGAACCGGATATGCACACGTTATATGTGCCTATGAAGCTGATTATACAGGCACGTTGCAAATTCAATTGAATCGAATGAACTGTGTTTACAAGTGAATAGAACCGAATGCATACCCGTATCTGAGCTGGTGGCATACAGCGCAATTTATGTACAGCCGATAGTCAATCACAGTGCATACATGTAGTACGTTCCTTCCTTGTCGAATTATACAAATACAATTTAATTTAGCAGATAGTGACCTTTCATGCGAAACTAGTTACATATACTTCGATAACAGCGTGTGCTTATATGTTTCAGTTATTCGTCAAATATTGGACTTTTAAGGAATTACATGCGAGGAAGTGCTAGCGACTGCAGCATTTAGTTCCTTCAAAGTCCAATATGTGAACAATAACTATCTTTATGCTTCGCCCTGGTGTCTACGACAATCGCTGGCCAGTATCCGTTCCACTTATTTCAGATATTGCCAGCGTTATCCCCAATAAATTAAATGCGTGTATTACCTGATGTAACCTGTTCGACATGATCTGGAACACCAAAACTCGGATGGGAGATTTCATTATCAATCTGTCTAATTATAAGTATTGTATTGTTCACATATTTGACTTCTAAGAAACTAAATACTGCAGTCGGTAACGCTTCATTACATTTAATTCCTTAACAAAGTTCAATATCTTAATATACATAAATCACTAATAACATATAATATTATGGGGAAATCAGACATGTGTCTCGCCGCTCTATTTTGTTAATCAAAAGACACGTACTTGCATGTACATTGTACAATATATTTATTCATTCACACATACAAGTACAAATGTCAAACATGAGTATAGCTATACAATCCCCAGGTTGAAGTAACGGACCAAGGTACATGTATACACATACAATAAATATACACAAATACATGTAAGTGAGCAAACAGTAAGCTAACATTTTATTTAACTCAATCTTACAACACATTACCAAGGTCCATATGTTTTAATGGGGCGTACTCGGACTGCTGTCCGTTGTCTGGAGGCCGTCTGAGTACGGCCCATTAAAAACATAGCGACCTTGGTATGTGTTATAAGAGGGAGGAGAACATTTGTTTAGGTTATTTTGTTTCCACTTATTGATGTGTCTATGTATATTTAATGCATTTATGAACCTTGTTCCGTTACTTCAATTTGTGTACAATATATCGCTGAAACGCAAATTAAAATAGGCTCCATACATGACTTGACTACGGAAGCCCATTAGGGCCACTTCACTTTTTTTTCCATTTATTCAATATCTTTTCTTGAATTTTCAAGATATTTTCTTGAATTTTCATGGTCTTTTCTGAATTTTCGAGATATTTTCTTGAATTTTCAAGCTACGTTCTTGAATTTTCGAGATCTTTTCTTGAATTTTCAAGTTCTTTTCTCGAATTTTCAAGATCTTTTCTTGAATTTTCAAGTTATTATCTCAAATTTTCAAGATATTTTCCTGAATTTTCAAGTTCTTCTTCAAGTTCTTTTCTTGAATTTTCGAGATCTTTTCTTGAATTTTCAAGATAGTTTCTTCAATTTTAAAGATGTTTCCTTGACAAGATCTTTTCTTGAATGTTCAAGTTCTTTTTTTGAATTTTCAAGATCTTTTAACCGAAATTAAACAAAAGTTAAGTGGTCCTAATGGCCTTCCGTACTTGACAGTGTTCACTACAGGAGACTATCGCAAACACAGCTGCATCATGATAAAACAAGAGAATGTGTCAGCTTGATCTAAAAGTGTATACAACGTACACTCAGAACCCATGTTTTCTGGTTGTGGCTTGATAAATGCGGTTATGTGACTTATGATGACTAACAGATGACATGTTCAGTAGGGTAAGCGTGTAAATGCACACACGAACGAACACGACAGGTTGGTTCCAACCTGTCGTGTTCGTTCGTGTGTGCACTTACACGCTAACCCCACAGTATATGTAAAGATGACCGAGTTGGCAACACAATACACCATACGTATAGTACAGTGGAACCTCTCTAAACCGGACACAGGGAAAGGTCATTAGAGCTTAATTGTGATAGGTTGTGTTGCCCTTTATTTCTGATGATAATGTTTGCTCATGAACGCAGAGCAAACACGCGTGGCTTGAAGTAGTCACCTGCCTATTTTACAGTGGAACATCTCTGGGGACGTCCCATGGTGTCCAATTTAGAGAGGTTCCACTGTACATGAATACTGTAACAAACCTATGTTCAGATATAGTTTATACATGTATCCCATCATCTTATACCAATCTCTGACAGCAATAATGTTTTCAACGAAGAGTTTGTATAGCTTTAAAATTAACACACAAGCAGATATACAGTAGAAGTTCGATCTCTCGAACCGGCAACCGACTCGAAAAGAAACTTTCGAGTCAGGCGTAGTTCGGGGGAAAGAAACATATAGTGGGGTCAGCGTGTAAGTGCACACACGAACGAACACGACAGGTTGGAACCAACCTTTCGTGTTCGTTCGTGTGTGCACTTACACGCTGACCCGACTGTATATAGTAGTCAAGGATTTGATTTCATCTAGGAATGCCACCACTGCGTCTGTGAAGTATTATGGAAGAAACATCCACTAAACGTCATATACATATATCGAAGAGCATATATATTGTCATCGTTCATCTAAATGTGCAGTTTAGTCCATCTGTATGAAACGCCAAATCTACATAAACTCAACGTAATTAATACTAGCTCGAAATAATTAGAGCTGGCATTAACTATTTAGAGCTAGCTCCAACTCATTTGAAGAGCTCTCTAAATCATTTGGAGCTAGCTATATATATTTAATGCTATCTCTAATTAATTAGAGCTAGCAAATAATTATAAATCGACATACACTCAAATAATTAATGTTAGTTTATATAGATGTTTCATACCATACATCTGTCTGTACATAGGAGCCATTCGCTAATGACTATACCTTCCTACTGCCAAAACGCCTGATAAATACGTATCTGTGCATTCACTCCATACTATATTGAGAAGTATATTTAACAATATTATGGAGAGTCATTGGAAAACAAAATTATGCCATTTACATAACCCAACCATGTAATGTAAACACAGTTACTCAAACTGTGGGTACTGTGTAGGATGGTTGCTGGGCGACCTCATGTTGAGTAGTATATTTGCCACTACAATGAGCAGTTATGCCACAATATAATTTAACGGGTCAGTAGAATAATGGGATCCCCCTTCTTGTACCGAATTCCTTAAATTATGCCATTTCCGCATCATGTTATTCATAGTTTATCAAACTGCGGATACGGCGAAGGATGGCTATTCGACGGTCCCATGTCCACACCAATCGAGTATGGCTCCTTAAGGTCTTCGATTTCGTCACCATCGGGCACATATCCCAGGTTGTCGTTATAACGGCCCACCCTGTTAACGGCCAGTCGCGGGCCCCAAGACGTCTTAGGGCGAGAGGCAGCCCGGAACTGTAATCAGACAAAACAAGATGGTTTTATTCCGGACCAAAGAACAATTACTTAGTGAATACACAAGCTCCTGCGTTAATCTTTCATATGCCAACGTTTCTGAACATATATTGGCAATCCCAAATGGCAATCAAGCAGGTTGATTGACTGAGCATGAGCTGTAGCACAGCTCATGCTCAGGCAATCTAGCTACTTGATTTCATGCACAAAGTTGAAGCATTTTGAAATACTCGTCTTTACAAATATTGGCAGAGTACGGGGCGGTTGTTTACATATTTCCTAATCACGATATCTGTGTTGTGTTGCACGAAAAATGTGCTACAATAATAGTGAAATTATAAGATCTCTTGCTGACGAAAACAAAACAATTTATTATTAGTATTGTTAAATTTGAGAAGACAACTGGAGTTTCCAAGAAATATTCTTACAAGATACACGACACTGGAATTATCATGCTAGTCTAAGAGCTTATAAGCGCATGAGCTCTGATTAGTTGTCGTTACTTTCAACATGAGACACGCCATGTGATTTTGTACCTTCGGACATCCTCGTAATTTCATGAAATACGTTAACAAAATTTACAATATTTTCAGTAAATGGCGTCTCAATTATGAGACAAGCCAACAAAATCACATGGCGTGTCTCAATAATGGGACAAGCCAACAAAATCACATGACGTGTCTCAATTATGAGACAAATGCCAACTAAAATCACATGACGTGGTCTCATCATGAGCACAAGCCTAACAAAATCACATGAGTGTCTCAATCATGAGACAAGCCAACAAAATCACATGGCGTGTCTCAATAATGAGACAAGCCAACAAAATCACATGACGTGTCTCAATCATGAGACAAGCCAACAAAATCACATGACGTGTCTCAATAATGATGAAACAAGCCAACAAAATCACATGACGTGTCTCAATTATGAGACAAGCCATGTTGGCTTGTCTCATAATTGAGACACGTCATGTGATTTTGTATACACGTCATGTGATTTTGTACACACGTCATGTGATTTTGTACCTTCAGACATCTCCGTAGTGTCATTAAATTCGATTATAAAATTTACTATACAAAACCCAAGAAAATATTTACGGAAACTGTGATATTTATTGTAAAATAAATGACATCGAAAGTTCACGAAATTTTCATAGCAATTGTGGAATGCCATTCCACATTTCCTATGAATATTTCGTCAACTTCAGACATAATTTATGGACAGTATCGTAAATGTGTAAATATTTGTCATTAGATGTCGCACATCGCTGTCTATTACATTGTCCAGTGTAACTTCTCTAAACCGGACACCCTGGGGGGTTCCCATGGTGTCCGGTGTAGATATGTTTCACTGTAATTCCTGTGTACATGTAAGAACACTGAAACACATGCCGGTGTGCATTGCAATCATGAACACCGATACACTTCAGCGATATTTGACAGTGAATCGGTCATAATTTAGCACATCGATGTCGCACGGTTGTTCGCTATTGAGAGGTTCCTCTGTATATAAATACATAATTGTATTCCATATTTCTTTGCATATGCATTGAAACTTAGTTTGACATGATATGTCCTGCTTTCTGTATGTATATAAAGGTTTTCTGTATGTATATACAGTTCTGAGGGTTGTACCAATACAAATGGTCGTACTACATATGTGACATAATGCATAACTTGAATTTTCAAGATTTCAAGATGTTTTCTTGAATTTTCAAGATTTCAAGATGTTTTCTTGAATATCAAGTTCTTTTCTTGAATTTTCAAGATCTTTTCTTGAAAATTCAAGAAAGGATATTGTAAATTCAAGAAAAGAACTTGAAGAAGAACTTGAAAATTCAAGAAAACATCTTGAATAAATGGAAATTAAAAAAAGTGAAATGGCCCTAATGGGCTTCCGTATCAGTGTGTGTTGCTTACGGTCCGCATAAGTCGTGATTGGATCCTGTGATACCATAACAAACCGAGAACGCCCTATGCGGATTCATACATGCCGGTATAGTGGAGTCAGCGTGTAAGTGCACACACGAACGAACATGACAGGTTGGTTCGCTACCCACCCAAAGTGTTTGTTGTTACCACTCAGTTGAACCGTCTCGCCGAGACGGTTCAACTGAGTGGTATAAACATACACTTTTGATGCGAAATGAGAAAAAATGCAGAAAAATATTTACATTTTTTTATACATGAATTACAGTGGGGTCAGCGTGTAAGTGCACACACGAACGAACACGACAGGTGGGTTCCAACCTGTCGTGTTCGTTCGTGTGTGCACTTACACGCTGACCCCACTGTACATGTACATGTACCTCGCTCAGAAAAGCCGGTACTGTCCGCTAAAATTACTCAACGGCTCGCTACAGTTACATTAATATACTACTGTAAGTTGGGCAATCGTGTTAGGCCCAACTATAGAAGTGCCCTTCATTAATTCCGGATGTATCATTAATCGCCCTGTGCTAGATTAGAGCAGACATGAATCTCGCCACCTAACACAAGCACAAAACACCATCAAACCTGTACAAACAGGGCACATCTTGAACTCCAGCGTTTAACCAGCCCAGAGTCCAACCCGACACTGTTTGCCATTGTGACAGTTCATTCATTATAAACCCAACGGTACGCAGTATTTTCCCTACCAGTGGTTTACTGCGATTGAGGTCCCTCCCGTTAATTCGTACGTTACATTCAAGAAACCATCCTTTTTAAGTTTATAATTTGGTATTTCAGTGTATTGACTAATTAAGCAATTACACAATTATAGCAAACGCTGATAGAGCAAGGCATACTCACGTTTCCGCCATGCCTGACGAGCTGGACAATAAATCCGATGATGATAAGGACGACCGGAAGAATGACCATCATCCAGCCGAGACCCTCGGCAAAACTTGGGAATACGTAGTCGTTATAGGACGCCGGCGTGTAGTGAACGCCAGACATGATTATGATAAACTGAAAGCAGAACATGACAATTAAAGTCGCGTTTTAATACTGGCTGATATGTGAAATACATATACATATGAGCGGTAGTATAATATAGAATCATTTATCCCATGCTTACGAACTTTGGAGAGATTTCAACATAATCGTAATCATTCAAATTAATTATTATATATAGAGAATAGTAGGTTAGTGCCGTGAATGGGAAAACATATCTGGCAAGGCTCAGGAAACGGGATGGGCGAGGCTCTACCGAGCACATCCCGTTTCCGTGCCGCGCCAATTATTTTTTTCCATTCACGTTATGCCATACGAACGAAATGAAAACGTTCAAAATGATGTCCTGACAAAGCAATGTCTTAAACATATTAGAAGAGTATGTGACTTAGTAAAATTACTTACAAAAGTGCTTACAAATATGACATAAATTATTTAAGACAGGTTCATTGCTGGTATTAGTTATTTTTCTCAGTGGAGATGTTCAACTAGATGCGAAAATAGTCAATGACGTCTTCTCACTGAAGCATACAGTGGGGTCAGCGTGTAAGTGCACACACAAACAAACACGGCAGGTTGGTTCCAACCTATCGTGTTCGTTCGTGTGTGCACTTAAACGCTGACCCCACTGTATCAGATATATCCAGGCTGTCTGTTATTTGGAGTATGAAGTCATGTGATGAACAGAATCTCAAACTCGTTTCCATTTTATATGAAATTTATGAAGCTCATCAGCAATTTTCTGCACCTCGCCAGAGATGCATAAATATCATGTCAAATGGAACGTTATCTCTTTTGAGATCCTCAATTAACCCTTTCACCCCAAAGTAACAGGAATGAATTTGGATATGTTAATCTTGCTACCAATCCAACCGTCACAAAATGGTTGTCAGACCAATCCATTTATGGAAGAGGATATTTTTTCTTCTCAAAAATATGAAAATTTCTTCCAAAAAGTGCAGATCCTTATGAGACGGTTCGTCACGAGTCGGCTCGTCTGGATCTACACTGTTTGCGTAAACCGCTATAGCGGGCTTTCGGGTTCAAAGGGTTAATCGAATGTCTTACCACGATGGCGATTGGTGCTATGACGCACCACGTGGCCACATAGTAAATCCAAAAGAACCAGGGTTTGGCGCCAATCATCATTTCTATGTCCTTTATAAAGTTTCTTATTCCTGTGGACAAAACAGTCAACTGTACACGGCTGTGAAGCAGTGGCGATATTACATATAATTAATGTTCACATACACATAGACAGTAAAATGGATCAAGTATATGCATCTTCAATGAAGTATACATGGGTCATACGAGTGTTTGAATTGTTGGTCGCTTTTCATTTACTGATATTCACGTGTTCATATATTATTATGCCATTCTGTAATGTGTCATGTACTTATCACCTGCATGGTGTATATTGTGTATATACAGTTACAGTGTATATCTCGTTACAACGGATACGCTGGGAGGTACCAGTGCCTCCAGACTAGATGCATGTATCTTTCTTTGTAATCATCTCGATGAATTTTAATACGGTAACATATGAGTGTATTGCGATAATCGTTTTGCCGTGCCTCTGTCCGCAAACTTTATGATAGCCGTGTTCATTCCAATACATGTACTACAGTGGGGTCAGCGTGTAAGTGCACACACGAACGAACACGACAGGTTGGTTCGCTACCCACCCAAAGTGTATACACTTTTGATGCGAAATGAGAAAAAATGCAGACAAATATTTACATTTTTTTTATACATGAATTACAGTGGGATCAGCGTGTAAGTGCACACACGAACGAACACGACAGGTTGGTTCCAACCTGCCGTGTTCGTTCGTGTGTGTACTTACACGCTGACCCCACTGTAGTACTCGTACCAAAAACAGATTTGAATATTATATAATTAATGCCTTTTAGTGGGGTCAACACGTGCTTTAATCGACCCTATACAGTTGTGTCGACCTCTGACTTCGTGTTCGGTCTAAATCACTTTTAAATTAAGCGTCGATAAAATCACGTACTGACAGAAAAAAAAGAGAATACGAGTATATGTTGTATTATAAATTGAGAAATTTAGATATATACGATTGGCCAGAGTCATGCCATATTGGTTGGTAATAACGCTCGTGGTTGGTAACACGATTTTGTTCATTCTTCCCGAATCGGTTCTGCACTTAGAAATTTCGCATGCTTAAGATCGGAAGTTCCACCCCTAGGTCAACATTATATAATAACTATTCGATATGCGTTTCTTATGTTAACATCGCTTTTGTATTTAAAATCACGTGCCCAGCAGTTGGCCAATCACGTACATGGACAGTTCTAAATTTATAATAAGACAGTATATTACTTCGAGACAACATATGCATGCATACATTCCTATCATTTAATACATGTATCATGCAAGATGGCGGGCATGTTTATACTACTCATATAATATACTCTACGGTAATATATTGTATGCCACAAACTGAATGGTTTCTAACGATCTACACTTTATACTTTACCATAGATCCAGCATACAGCTATCAGCTCGAAGAGGGAAATCAACATGAGACCATAGGAAGCGCTATACCAGTCGAACAGCGTGAGCACGTAAATACCACCCTGAAGAGGAGAAATGATTCGGAATATGATAATGTTACTGCCATGTGTTAGCATTAAATGTATTATACACGAGGCACCAACATTTACGGAAAACAAATGTATGTCCATCTCATGAGCGACAATCGGCACAGAATTATATCGAAAGCCGAGAGCTGGAAACAGCAAATCGCTCAATGTTTTATTATTTTCCAGCTTACATACATGTATTAAATAGATTCATTGTTGTCAATAGTTTCTCGTAAGCCCTCAAGGGCTGGCACTATTTATTTATATTGGTGACAATTTAATAAATAAACCATTCATTCAAACCATTCATTCATTCATTCTTCATTCACCAGTTGGTCTACTATGTCAAGTACTGTTTGAAATACGCACCTTAGTCGCCATCGGTATTCCCAGCACAAATCCCACGAGGCATACTATCAGCGTAAACAAGGTCTTCCTCTTGCGGAGGGATAGGGGCCAGACGTCCGTGGCCCCGCTGATCACCGTCTCCATCATCACAAACTGTCACAGGGTTAGATGAAACAAGTATATACTCTGTTTTAATGACACAAATACATCAACAAACATGACGCCATTATGGTGAAAGTGTCATTATGCGTGCATTGGTATATAGTTTGCTAACCGACATTGTTTACGTGCCGTATTCGGTTACTGCATGCGAAGTTATCCTATGGAGGGCGTGGTTACCCAGCTAACAATTCAACAATTTACCATTTCCCAAAAACGTAATCTAACCATTTTGACAACGGTGTACGTAACGATAAAATGATACATTACATGTACCAGGAATGTGATGTCTGTGTGCAACGTTGTCATAAGTTTGTCAGAATGTGTATGCTCTGTCGTTAAGTTGTAAATGATGTGGCAACATTGCCCCAACGTTGGTATAGCATTGGTACGACCCTGGACAATGTTCCATACAATGTTGTAACACTATATTGGAAAGTCGTCACAATGACTTCAATGGTAATTGCTTCATAAGAGTGATGTGGTATATGAATATACAATATGTGAATATTGTCTTGTTACTGTATACTATATGGAGCATGGAGTTGCCATCTCCGCCAGCTTTGTATGTACAAGCCATCGTACAGTTTCACCACTTCGTGCGTTTGACACATACAGAAAATAATATGACGGTAAACCAATTAAAATTTGGTGCAATACATAATAGACAGATATGACATGCAACCTATAAATATTATGCCAGCAAACTATACAAAAGATGAGATATCTGAGCATTTCTCTCATCAATCTCAAAATAAATTTCAATGTGTAAACTTTCCAATCTGATGCACAGCCTATGTTACTGTACACGTTACCCATATGTAAAGCCATATTTACTCGCATAGTAGGTGAGTAGAAACCAGGGAAAATATACTCAGGTAACTGCTTACATGTCACTGGATTTGATAGCCAATAACAGAGTACAGTAGTGGGTATATATATATAGTATGTGTTGTGTGGTTTTCCAGGTAAAAGTGATACACTGTGCGATTTTATGTGTGTGACGTTATTTATAGTGGTGGGTCATGTTGTTAAATACACAGTCATAGGATAGAAGTCCGTCTCTTCTGGTTTTTATACCTGTGATTAGCTACATTATACCATATGTTCACATTTTGATATGTTTGCCAATGACAGAACATGTGAAACTGGTTGGTTGCTGGAACACACGAAGATGACCGACTTGGTCACCGCAAGTGCCGTATAGGATACAGTAACGAGACAGTGTTATACATATATTCCATCACATTTACGAAGCAATTACCTTTCAATCAAACGATGATCAGGTATAAAGTTGGTCCTTAAAAGACTATGTCCTACAGTACAAGGAGCCCTATTTACCTGGCTGTCGAGACCCAGTGTGAGCAACATGAAGAAGAATAGGAAAGCCCATAATGACGACACCGGCAGTCGTGCAATGCCTTCTGGATACGCCACAAATGCCAATCCAGGACCTTGAAACGAACCATGAAACTGTACAGAAGATGCAAATGCATGTAAAATAAGCACGATGTAATCGTTACTAGGTATCTATATCAGTACCCTATACAATGTCAATATACGAACGCATCAAACGGTAGTTTGGTTGTTTGCCTTATATGGATGTACATATTTTTAACCACTGTGCACATGTATCTTCCTTTTTTCTCCGAGTATGTGCCTGCTACAAAATGTCCATAACATTTACGCTGTTATTTAATCTTGAGCATAATTTTAGCACTATGCACGTATCTAAGTAATGCCATATTATATACACACAAGGCATGCAGCCAGTTATTGCAACTATTTACTACCTACGTGTTGTGAGCATTTGGTATTGTTATATCAGTTGTACGCATATCTGAAGTAACAGTATATATGAAACGAACGCGTACGTATAAACATTTGGGATACATGCACATCTGCATGAAAGATGAATTGCATATGGTTGTGAAAGTTGACTTACCGCTGTCTGCCACGTCAGATACTGCCTGGTTGGTTTGATGTGCCATGAAGCCGAGGAGCGAGAATATAGCGAAGCCGGCAAACACACTCGTGCCACAGTTGATCAGCGACACGATGATGGAATCCCTGGACATACAAAACAAGTTAATGTAAATGGATAACCCTCCATTCCAAAGCTATCGTCATCGCGAGCGAGAGGGAACATAGTACTCTAGGTGCGGATGCAGTATGTGTGATTAAGTATATTTAGGCTACATTGTATATGTCCACGGTTTGAACCACGTGATTGAAAGGACCAATATTCGGATTAGGCCACCTCCCGGACACATTCATTGCGACCAGCAAGTGTTCATTGTACCAAACATGGCATTGCTGGAACGGGCTAGTAGGGCATAGGTTTGACTATTTGGTCGAAACTAGTATAAGTTAGTACAAAAGTCATGTGATACAGTGATCCTTTGAGACGCAAACAGTTGGGAACGTGTATGTATCATTTTTAAATAACAGCGATATGGCTTACATGTAACAGTCAAAGAAGTGCGTACCTCCAGCAGTTATTGCTGAACTTATTGAAGCTGGACATGGTGAGCAGACCACCGAATCCCGGGCCCAGTGAGTAAAATATCTGTGTTGCTGCGTCCGCCCATACCTGTGGAAAGTGTACAGTTTTAAAATAGTATTTCATAGATGTCATTAAATGCACGTTTCATGTCAGTATAGTTGGCAGCTTCTTGGTGACCCAAGTATTGGTATAGTTTCTACATAATATGTGAGGTACTATTCGAAGCGTTGAACTTAATCCACGACCATTCGATAACGTGGACATGCCCAGTTTTCTTTGTGTCGCCTGTCCCGTTTCCTCAACATTGCCAGCCATCTCCCCGTTCGCGGCTCTAACTCACTAAAAGTATGTTCAATGCCTGAAGTGCGTTAACATTCCAGTAAATGGATTATATATCTCCCGCTGCGCATATGACAATCTGCAGAATCGACGGTTGACGATAATACATAAATGATATTGTATGAGTGTTGATTTACTTGTATATGATATAATAAGTCAGTATACTCAGAGCTCCAGTTAAGGTGCGTAATTTGGAGGTAAATTTCTTATTTCTCCATCAAATATGGCAAGTTGGGAGTACTTTAGAATCGTCTCAATGAGACGATTCTAAAGGACTCCCAACTTGCCATTTTGATGAAGAAATAACAAAATTTCACCCCAAGTTGGTCAAAATACGCACCTTAACTGGAACTCTGATACTAATATCATGTGAAACGAGGCTATGTAGATAATTAGTCAGCTAGTTTTATACATAGAAAATATTAAGCAGTTTTAAAGTGTAATGATCACAGCAGTCTATATGCGTATCTGTTACATTTAGTACACTATTATAAGTGCACATTATGCGTTTAATCAATGTACCTAAAACTGTTTTGTCATCGCGGGCGCACGCCTATAAACTATTTTACAATATCACCTTACCTTGGCGTTGGAGAGCCTGTCCCAGTCGGGAGTGATGTAGAACTCGATGCCTTCTTTGTACCCTGGCAGGGTGAGGCCGCGTATCAACAGCACGACCAGGATCACGTAGGGAAACGTCGCCGTGAAATACACCACCTTTAGCATGTGTAGTGGCGAACTCATTGTTATCGTTACTACAGGGCTTTCTTAACATGATCTCAGTTGTCTTACTCAAAAATATGAAGTGTACAGTGAATGTTTCCCAAACAGGACAATTAGAAAAATCTGAGTATTTAATATGAATGGTTTTCACTGGAATTTTGCTTCAATTATAAGGTGTGTTCGTGATTGCTAAACACTAAACTGTGTCACAGAATGATCACAAACTTGATTTACAGTGGAACCTCTCTAAACCGGACACCCTGTGGAACTCTCAGTGTGTCCGGTATAGAGATATTCCACTGTATTTTGCAAATGATTAGTAGTGTTCAGTTCGGTATATCAAGCTGCATGCATCTGAGTGCAAAACACGCTGAGAAAATGTTATAACCACATGCAGGCCCGTACGCAGAATTTTTTATATTTTTTTTTGGGGGGGGAGGGGGGGAGGGTTCGTTATCGACGGCGCGAAGGGCTAAACATTGTTTTTGCACATCCATGGACAGACCTCGGCAGATTAACCCTCTCACCCCTAACTACCTGGAATGGATTTTGATTTGTTAATTTTGCGACCAATCTAACTCATCGCAAACTGATTTTCAGACCAGTCCATTTATGAACATGGGGTATTTTTGTTCTCCAAATTATGAAAATTAATTGCAAAAAGTGCGACACACAGCGGCAAAGCTGGTATATTCCGTTTCCGTAAGTAACGTCGCAATTACGTGTTTCCTTCGGCCAATCAAATGTTGTTCTCAGACACACCCCATGAATCGCGAGACAGTCGCTTTCGCAACGACCCGCCTCCAGAAATTAATTCGCACACCTCTTGGCAATATTTTAATCTTGATTCGATTTGCATTTATGAAGTATCATGTAGGAAATGTATGAAACGTTTATTTAACCAGGTGAGCTGATTATCTTTAGATAATGCCCTAGTGATTGGGTCCTACCGCTAAACAAGCTCGGTTCACTACCGCTAAACAAAGCCTCGTACACTATCGCTAAACAAGCTCGGTTCACTACGCTCACTCGTTTGTTTCGCGTAAGGAACCAATCACTCGTGCATTATTTCACAATAATCAGTTTACATTGTTAAACAAACGGTATGAATTTGATAAAATAATACAAATTTACGGACGAATGTGTGATAATGTTAAGTTTCACCCATCTATGACATAGAGGATATTCATATTTTTGCAACGAATATGACATATATGTTCATCGAGTGGTGTGGAATGTCCATATTTCACGAGTGACGTTAGGCACTCGTGAAATATGGACATTTCACAGCACGAGAGTTTTTAGACTGCATACGGTAATGAATGTGTATTTGCAGCCTATTGAATATGTGCGAGTTATGAATATTGATAGCGGAAGTAGTCGTATTTTCACCGGAAGATGTTTATTTCATCGATGAGAACATATGACTTTTATTTACATCGTATATAACTATGTATTTCATGGGTAGGTATATAATAAATATTAAAATTTCCCGGAAGCGAGTATTTGTATTACTTTTACTTGGTCCGCTGACGTGCTCTTCATATCGGACGCTGATCAAAGAAAAGCAATGTCGAATTTCGATTGTTCGACAAGCACATACATGACACGTGGCAGGAAAATAATGAATTGATATATTAGTCTCAATGCACATATGTTTGTACCGAGCTACCTACATGTGTTGTACTGAGATAACTGTTCAATTATGATCTAACAGGATGGTAGTGCATTTTTACCTTTCCCGATGACTTTATTCCCTTCATGAGGCAGAAAAAGATGAGAAGCCAGGCGAAGAAGAGACAGGTGACGTTCTTCAGGCTGATTCCACCGATATCCTCCAGACCGTCGGCTTCGTGCAGCCGTAATACATAGCGGCTGGAAGAAGCGAAACAAATACAATGACCAGTACCCGTGCATATACAACTAATTAAGTGTCCAAAATTACCTAGTCCGTTATTTTGTAATAATTCAGTATATGCGAGTATGATTGTTTGAGGACGAACCATGTTCAATTTCTGCAAATCACACTCCCACTTGATTTCGATTAAGAAGTTGGAACTTAACTTTTAATTATTATATTTTACTCATGTGTGTATATATTACATATAGTGTTGTAGCAGTTGTATTATAATCAATTCGTATTTTGAAATCGGCTAAACTCGTCGGTGCATATTATTATGTAATTAATATAATAGAATAGAATATAATAGAATAATCGTTTATTGCTTAAGCCATGCTTGCTCTTGAGCACAATAGTAATTAGCAAACATACAAGCAAGATGACAATGCAAGCAAGATGACAGACAGTGGGCATGAACAGTAGTGTATGTGTACACTAAATATCAGTTTTATAAATACAAAGTTACAATGCGAGAGAGAGAGAGAGAGAGAGAGAGAGAGAGAGAGAGAGAGAGTAATTTATATGGAAAATTGAGAATACACTTGAAAAGGTACGTTGAAAAGTTGTCAATCGCCAAGTATGAAAGAAAATGTCCACTACTGATCAGACATACGCACATAATACGAATTCGCCTGCGTGTATCTATCAATGTATATAAACAGTAAGTTGACATACATTATAGATGTGACAAGTTTTCATCTCTCCTTTTAAATGATTTAACAATGAACTATCCTAGGTTTCTTACTTTCCTTTGATTATTTGACTTGATCAAACTGAGTCCTTTAAACATACTTGGTCGCTGTCTGTAAAATGTATCTACATACTGCAAGCGTCAATCAGTGTACATAGCGCATTCAAATAGAAAATGATATTCATCTTCTAAAACGTTACATAGATTACATTTTTTTGTTTTCAATGGGTATTTTATTTGGCTTGTGCCATCTTCCTGTTTCTATACCTAATATATGTGAGGATACTCTAAGTATTGTGAAAGAAACCCGAAATTGTCTAATTGTGAAAATGTCCAAATATGACTGATACTCAAACTGTGCAAACTGTCTGTAAAAAAGTGCTCTACTAGATTCCACTAGTCTGGAATTCCAGTTTTGGATAAAACTATCAGTTAACCTCTGCTTTAATATGTTTAAAAATACTTGATATCGCCAACGCATTGTGCCAACCATACATGATAAGAGCCAAGACTAGATAACAGTGCTTTAACAAGGGACACCCAGTTAATTTTATTTGGTCTTTCAGTAATGGCATTCAACATCATTTTATACAGAACATTTATATATTTACGATCTGTCGCCACAGTTACCTTAAACCAATACTTAATAATATTATAGAATACGTTTGTCTGTATAGATGTCCGTTCTAGCTCTCCATATATAAACTCATTTTGGGTTGATAGTTTGACACCTAATAACCTTTTACAAAAGTGTAAGTGTATTCGTTCAATCTGGTTTGCTTGGCTAAATCCCCAAATTTCCCCTCCGTAATTTAGAATAGGTAACGCTAGCTTATCAAATAAATCTAACATATATTTTGGTTTGAGGTCCGTGAACTGATACAGATACTTGTTTAATTTGAACATAGCATTTCGCGCTTGCCCAGCTAATGTAGATTGAGCGTTCACAAAAGACCCGCCTGTAGAAAATACAATTTCAAGATAAGAAAACTTGGATACAATTTCTATTTCAGAGTTATTGTAATACAAATGTGTATTTAAAGGTAGTCTACCACCCTTACGGAAAATCATAATTGTGGTTGTATCAGTATTAACAGTTGATTTCCATCTTTGACAATACTCATAAAAAATATTTAGACCATTTTGCAAACTCTCCGACGATTCAGAAAATATAATTATATCATCATCATATAACAATAGGAATAATTTTGCCATTCCTATATCTACCCCGTCTAAACCTTGTTGACACAATTCATCTTCAAGATTGTTAATATACATAGCAAATACAAATGGTGATAAACACTCACCCTGACGTACCCCAAGACAACATAAAAATTCATCACTTAACTGATTATTATATTTCACTCTCGTCTTAACATTGTTATATATTGACTTAATAACATTGAATATTTTGGCTCTAATACCTAAGTGTAAAAGTTTGTACCACAAATTATCTCTAACAACATAATCAACGGCCTTCGTAAAATCTACGAATGCACAGAATAATTTTAAGCCATTATTAATATACGTTGTAATTAGACTATGTAATACAACATATGGTCTATTTTGCTCATATTTTTTCGAAAACCTGCATGTGCCCCGACGTATACATACTATTTTTCGGCACAATCTGTCAGTCTATTATTTAAAACTCGTGTAAACAGCTTACCTACTGTACTTAATAATGCTATTCCTCTGTAATTATTTGTATTGTTTATGCTACCTTTCTTTTGGAGAGGAATTATATGTCCATCTGACCATGTGTCTGGGAAATAACCATTATTAAATGCTACGTTAAAAAGCTTTTGAAATAAAGGCAGAAGTATATATTTGCCATGAATAAACAATTCATTTAACACTAAATCCGGTCCTGCACTTTTATTATTTTGGAGCTGGCAAATTCCCTTATCTATCTCACTCTGAGATATTTCAACATTTAGCTCATCGAACAGAATGTATATTTCGGACTGAAGGAATCTATCATTAAATTGTAATATATCTTCATCTGCTTGGACAAAATGATCTTCCGGATTGTGTATAGCTTTAAAATACTGTACAAATGAATCTGTAGTTAACTTGCTATTATTTACTTGCTTTCTTCAAAAGATTCCAATATTCTCTTGCATTTCTGACTCTTGCATTCAGCATGTTATCTGTTTGCTGTTTTGCCTGCTGATATCTAGACTCACGGAGTGATTTTTTAAACCTAGGTCTTGCCAGAACCATATTTTGCCTATTCTGATCAGTCTTATCTAAGCGATATATGTTTAATTAATCCTAGAATCTTTCTTTAAGATATTTACACCTATCATTATAATTGGAATTTGTATTTACATACGCGACATTTCCCTTATGATGACATACATTCACCTTCATATTAGGTGTACATACAGAATTAAAAATATCCTTTAAACCAGAAACCGCAGAATTGATTGTGTCATTGGTGGGCGTATTGTTTATATCCTCTATCAATTTCTCCAACTTTGATGTAGTAATTGTTGATCTCATATTATTTTTATACTCCTCCATGTAGTCTATGTTCCATTTATATTTGTATTGTACATATTGCAGATCATTGAAAACACCTTGTTCATTTTGATTGTCAGCATTAGATGCCGACATGCATGAAAAAGTAACAATACAATGGTCAGATAATACATTCGGATCTTCAACACTAAAGGAAGAAAAATAATGTAGGAGATCAGCATTTACAACAACTAAATATACCATGCTGCTTCCTCTGCCACCCACAAACGTGCATTTTCCCAACTGTGTGTCCTCTCCTACACGACCGTTTGCAATGCGGAGGCCGGTTTCTTTGCATATATCTATTACTAGTCGGCCATTGGCATTTACATAATTATCCTGTGTATAACGGGGAATTTCGGTGTCATTTACATAATCGTCGGGCAATGTAGGTATGTGTGTGGCAGAATCGTCAGCAACGTAATCCGGAAGGTGTGACACCTGGAGTTTAGATCTCCTAATATCATGAAATTACATTCATTATTTGTGGATTGTTGTATATGTAAATTATCGTCAGAAATAACAGTATATGCGTGCCTCTTTGCATATGCTTGTCTACCGCTATTTTCAGGAATAATATAATCAAGACAAACAAACAAATTCTGTTCAAATCCAAAATTGTCTCCCTTGAATTTAAGCCACACATGAGAGTCGTCCACATTTTTAACAAACACATCGTCTGCAATCAAACAACTTTTTACATATATAACAATACCACCAGAGTCACGTTTTGCATAAGGGTTTTTGTCTAATCTATGGACAGCAAAATGTTTAAACCCATTTACATGTAAATTTGAATATTCATTTGTCCATGTTTCAGTGAATAGCACAACATCGTGAGTGTTAAATAATGTTATTATTTCTGCTGACTGCAGCTTATTTACATCTTTTGTAACCAAACCATGTACATTCAAAAAGGCAAATTTGATATGCACCTTCTCTCCTCGCCCCTATTGTGAATCTCCACTGTTACGAGACTGATCACGTGGACTACCTTGGCGCCTATTTCGCGGCCCAGTATTGGCCGGACTGCGCTCACGTGCTATATTGTTCTTCACTGACCCCGTGTTTCGTGACCCGTGGTTGACGGTATTGTTTACATCTGTATGACTGTGCGTATTTGGTGCGTGTGAATGTTGTGGAATGTTGTTTTGATTATCATGCACATAATAGTTTGATGTGGGTGTAGGAGGTTGGTATGGGCGTGTTGGCTGTAATATAGATGGGGAATTAGACGTGCGGTCACTATCAGCTGAACGATTCTGATTCACTACGTCTACATAAGACCGGTTATCCACTATATTCTGTGTCGTATTTTGTGTAGGTTTGCAGCGCGATAGTCCAATTGAACTGATTTGTTCACTTACTGTTGCAGGGAGATATATAGAGAATAGTAGGTTAGTGCCGCGAATGGTGAAAAAAATCTGGCAAGGCTGAGGAAACGAGATGGGCGAGGCTCTGCCGAGCACATCCCGTTTCCGTGCCGCGCCAGATATTTTTCCCATTCACGGTACTAACCTACTATTCTATTTATCCCGTCAACACCTACAAATGGATGTAAGCTGCAAAAATATAACCCCAGCTAACACACATATTTATACGCAGTGATTAGTTCGTATTGACAGGATATCAAAAGAATTCACGGCACCGTGTTTCAGGGTACATTGACTATTATTTCATATTTGGCTTTCGTTTAATTGGTTTATTTTTACATGTATTTACATGTATTTAACAAATTCTTGCTTTCGATTTGGTACCGTACGCCGCTGTTCATTAAGTGTATGCGGGTGATGCGTTGATGACTCGTCAATCACCAGTGACAAGTGGCGTGTTAATCTCATTGCATTGTGTGTGCGTTTTATCCTGTGTTCATTGGTCACCTTATACGTGGATATGTTGTTCTATCTCTCTTGCTATTTCAATTATAGTTTTAATATGTTATGTGCAACGTATATTTCAATTCGGACCGTACAGGGCTCTTTCTGGTGTATACCTGGCAGGATCATATAAGTATGTGCTATCTTGAACTATATGAGTCCATTGCGAGCACTGATGTGTTGAAATATTTATAGGTTATTTGATTTGTATGTGGATATATGCACGAGTCCTGCAGCGTACGATATCGTTGCGCGGCGGAACGAGTTGCAAATATCCATATAAAAATCAAATAACCTTTTGTATTATATACGTAAAGCACTCGCAACTTATACACAAAATATAATCAAAATAAACACATCAGTGGTGATTTAGAAGGAACTATTTTGCGACGTGAAGCGTAGTTCCGGCACTGACCAATATTGACGTCTTCCGTTGCATTGCATTACAATGGGAAACAAAAGTACGTAATATATAATAAGTATATAATGCAATGTGTCTACAGTGGGGTCAGCGTGTAAGTGCACAGACGAACGAACACGACAGGTTGGAACCAACATGTCGTGTTCGTTCGGTGGGGTCAGCATGTAAGTGCATATACGAACGAACACGACAGGTTGGATCCAACCTGTCGTGTTCGTTCGGTGGTGTCAGCGTGTAAGTGCACACACGAACGAACACGACAGGTTGGAACCAACCTGCCGTGTTCGTTCGTGTGTGCACTTACACGCTGACCCCACTGTAGTACATGTAATATTTACATGTAGTCCGTTCAATTGTCAGGCATTGCAAATAATAGTTTCCATTTAGTGCTGCGATGGTATTACGTAGTGAAACTGTAGCTCAGGCAAACACTGATGTGTGAGTTCCTACAAAATGACACTAGCACCACCATTGTACTGAATACTTACCTCCAATATTCTTCACTGGGAGTAACCAACTTTAAATTACACTCGGTGAAATTGTCTTTGAATGTCTCATAGGAAAGGTTGTAATGACTTGTGACTGCAGGGACAATGGCTGCCGATATATTACTGAAAACCCGTCGTATGCAATCTGCGTCCTTCATCGCTGAAATGGTAATCTTGCAAATGTTACAGAAACTTTGGAAAATATAGACTATTCATTGTATCTCATTGTTTTGGAAATGTACTCAAGGATACATTAGAAACACACGATGAACGGCGACACATTAACTATAGATAGAATGTGACGCAGACAGTAACTGTATTTTAACAAATTCCATTTGCTTGATAGCAATAGTTTATGCATACATCCTGCAATTACAACGGTTACACCTATTTGTTTGACATTTGTACATACTATACAATAACTATAATACATACATGATACATATTCGATACGTTACAATAAATCCAAGACTAGTTAATTGAGCATATAATAGTAGTTCTGTGTTCTCTAGAAAAGGATGTAATATCGTTGTTAGCCCATGCTAGTTTAGGCGTGTGGGTTCGTACGTACAAGTACGTACATTCAGCTGCAACTATTTTGTCAGTATCATTTTCGATGGCGTTGAAGTCGGGGTACGCTTCCTGCCGACAATTCCCTGTATTCCACGTGTTGTTACAGCCGACCCAAGGGACGTCCCCGTCCAGGTTGACGAAGGAGACGAACATGTAGTAGATGGAGTACATGATGATCACGTTGTAGTAGATACAGACCATGCCGCTCACCAGCACCATACCCCATCCGATACCTATACAATGTAACAGCATTATTAAGTGTCATGTATATATACTATACTTGTACGTACATATAAATGAATGATTCCTGAATGACAGCTCTATTATAGTAAAGCCGTGATTGTAATTCAATTAGAAATGCCTCATTTTCTTAGCTACAGTGACACACGCTAGTCAGATACTCGAACTGAATAAATAAATATTCATATAATAATGCATATGAAGGTAGTGGGCATCTTTAAGTTTTAAAGCGCTCAAATAATTAGTGAATACACATTTGTCAAGTATATGTATGTACAGTGGATCCTCTCTAACCCGAACACCAATATAACATTTGTGATTTTATTTATCTCAGATGATAAGGTATGTTCATGATTGCAAATCACGCAACTACGTATCAGAATGCTCAAATGCATAATTTACTGTGGAACATCTCTAAACCGGACACCCTGTGGACCTCCCAGGTTGTCCGGTTTAGAGAGGTTTCACTGTACATGTACTTGGTTATTGTCCGTGATACCATTGCTTAGTTTTAAGATTCCCGACACTTGAACTATTAAACTGCCTGGGAATCAATTGCATAAACATGTATTACATAGTTTTAAGATTTAACTTGACGTATTACCATAGAAGAGCGGGTTGACCTTCCAGACGGTGATGGGGCCCTCGGAGGCGAACTGGCCCAGGCCCAACTCGAAGAAGAATATGGGCATGCCGCATATCACCAACATGATCAGGTATGGCACCAGGAACGCACCTAGATGGAGATACAGACATACAAGAAAATGTTGGACATGAAAGTAGACCGGTAGCAAATATTTTTATCATTTACTGACAATCAGAACGCAAATGTAGAAACAGTATGTCAAATAATAAAGTGTCGATCCGAAGTAAATTACATACTACTTTCACCATGTTGCTTACGCTACGCAGTAATCACAATTTTAAACACTCCTATTCAAGTGTATGTGACTCGGCTCGGATATTCAGAGTAATGTCTACACATTACATGTGTGGGCTTTAGCTAGCAAAATATAATCAAAAGACAACAGCCTGATATCCTTTACATTGTGTTCATACCTCCTTCATTCCCCGTAGCAGCGATAAGGGAAACTGCAACGTTACCCAGTTCCAGTAACTAAGGCACATGCACATACAATTGTAAGACACTGTCAAGGTATCCATCCATTTGTAACACGATGTGCACGTACGGGTAATACCATAACAGCTCAAATATGCGGAATTGTCAAAATAATAGTTGTGTTCAGCGAACGTTCAAGTCATGTAACTGACTGTGCCTGACGATTTGAGCATTGGTACATCTGATACCAGTGTACAACCAGACCAGACTGCGCATCCGTCTGATCTGGGCCTACAATGTTCTCCATTCAGAAGAACCCACCACGATTCAAACAAATAGTATAGATAGTTAGCACCCCAGTGAACATTCAGACGTAGTAGTAGAGTCACATACACATATAATTCCAGCACAAAAATATTTACACAATTCCCTAACATTTGATTGGTCCGTAGCAAATCTCTGTCCAAAATGTATATCCCAGTAAACTCCCATGCCGAACTACTTTCCGTAACCGTGAGGCGCAGCTAAAATAATTCTTAAGAAAACGGAAAATAAACACATTTTCTTGATGAATTTATTTCAATTGCTGGAATTATAAGGAATGAATGGCCTTTTTGTGGAATTTATCGGGGATATAAACTTGGAAAAGTCGCAGGAATACTGGACGAGGCCTTCCGGCCTTCGTCCAGTATTCCCGCGACTTTTCTAAGTTTATACCCCGATAAATTCCACAAAAAGGCCATTCATTCATATAATGAGTATCTAAGACTATATACTATTGTACCTCCTCCATTCCTGTAGCAGAGGTAGGGAAACCTCCAAACATTGCCGAGTCCGACGGCATAGCCGATACAGGAGAGAAGGAAGTCCAGTTTCCCAGACCACGTCTCCCGGGCAACATCTTTCTGAAACGTAATTTAACATGTTCTTATACAAATAACCTGTATTACTGTATGTCAAGGCGACTTGTTTGTCGACTTGCGTTACACACAGAACATTCGGGTATTATCGTTTCGGCTTTCATTTAAGGGTGGGAATTTGCTCGAACACCTTCCATACCAAGGTATTATGTTACAATTAGGCTTATATTGACCACAGTGTGGTACAGGTACAAGCGATTTTATTCGGAACGATCTGGTACGGCTGACTTATTTTGACTATCGGATAAAAAGGGCGTATGATAAAATTGCAACTCCTGGTAATAATTGAATGAATCAGTGGAAAAAAGTGTTTTACTAAGAGAGAGAGAGAGAGAGAGAGAGAGAGAGAGAGAGAGAGAGAGAGAGAGAAAGGGGGGGGGTGGGGTGGGGGAGTTAGCCCCTTTATTTCACGTACCGTTGAATTGTTAATTAATATACAGTTATATGGACTACAGTAGTGTCATTGGAACTGTTATCCAACTATATTATTAGCAATTGAATGTGTTGGTGCGAAAAGGGGAAATGTCAATTAATATCATATCTTATTCCAGTGACTACTTCCATATTTAATTATATACTGTCAATAGATGCATCGATATTTGTTATCGACTGATATAAATAAGGGTCGTTTAATTGAGTGATGACCAGTATAGCCCCTGATCAGACTGTGCAAATGTGCATGCTGAGCTGGGGACTCAGCTGCTCGAGCGCGCCGTACGCTACCTTTTCTCAGAACGTAATGTACTGAAATAAATCCAATGTGCCAGTTACGCTGTTTAAGAAGGTCAACTGGTCAAGTTTAAATACGGCTGTAGGACAATAAGTGCAGCTCGAGACAACACCTCGCTTTGAAATGCGTCATTCATTGTTAAGTTTCATGTAAACAAGTGATCGAAGGATTGTATAATCTAGAGGTTAACCGGTGCGCAACCGACCACAAACAACCCACCCGCAACAATAGTTAAAGTACGTACCACGACAATGATAACTGTTTTTACACAGTGTTTGGTACAGACACCAGGGGGACCGCTCACTAAACGTCATACGACTAAAATGTTCGTAAGTGCAAAATTATGAATCCATCAATTGAAATTTCCATACGATCCTAAATGTGCACTTACGAACATTTTAGTCGTTTCTTAATTCTGACAATAGTCAGTACGTCAGTTATCAGGTAGCGAGTGTTGTGTTGTTGCGTTGACAAACCCATACTGGCTGATATCAACGGTGTTCCGTTTAGGCCATCGTAATACGATAGCACGATAACGATAGTACGATGATGATACTACGATGCCATGATGGACATAGCACGATAACGATAACGATAACAATGATATCTCTTTCATCTCGCGGCGGATGAGTAGCGAACCATACTGACCAAGAACAGGTTATGTGTATGCGCAGAATGATCTTGGTCGGCACTGGTCGGCACGAGCATATACAATCCGTGCATCCAGTGACAGTCATAAAACGTGTATATACCGGATCTAAAAAAATCACACGCATAATTGAGACACGCCATTTGATTTTGTACCTTCATGCATCTGCATAATTTCATCAAATACATTTACAAAATTTACAATATTTCCAGTAAATGGTGTCAAAAGTTGACGAAATTTCCAGAGTACATGCCGAAACATGCACTCTGAACATTTTGTCAACTTTTGACTTTATTTGTGAAAAATATTGTAAAATGCCTAAAAGTACTTAATTAAATTACGCAGATGTCCGAAGGTACAACATCACATGGCTTGTCTCAATTGTTTATCATCAGTTTGGCGGGTAGAATTTAGCGGATATTGGGAATTCTCGCCAAATATTCCAGCCAAATTTATGGGGTAAATATTTGACGACATTGGTACTAACCGACTTTACGTTGACATACTTTAGCTGAATTTAATGATGATTTGAAAATAATATGAATAAAATATGAGCACAATGTCTCAAGTGTAAACTGCCGAAATAAATCATCAATTGAATGTTATAGGAACAATGACAAACTCAACTTTCACGATCAGTGTTGTCCCAGACCTGACAGATTTATAAACTTGGCGAAGTGGTCGTGAAGTTGTTTGTTATTAATAATCTGTATTGATCTTTGTTACACTACATAATATACAATCATACATATTGTTGACACAGTCACAATAATATACTTTAGTTGTCAAGAAGTTACAAATCACGAATTTGGAGAGCTCATCAAAAGTAGTACGTTAACAAACATACAGTGGGTTCAGCGTGTAAATGCTTGGAACCAACCTGTCGTGTTCGTTCGTGTGTGGACTTACACGCTGACCACACTGTAATTCATGTATAAACAAAATTGTAAATATTTTGCTGCATGTTTTCTCATTTCGCATCACATGTGTATGTTGTTACCACTCAGTTGAACCGTCTCGGCGAGACGGTTCAACTGAGTGGTAACAACATACACTTTGGGTTGGTAGTGAACAAACCTGTCGTGTTCGTTCGTGTGTGCACTTACACGCTGACCCCACTGTAATTCAATGAATAAAAAAAAATGAAAATATTTTTCTGCATTTTTTCTCATTTCGCATCAAAAGTGTATGTTGTTACCACTCAGTTGAACCGTCTCGGCGAGACGGTTCAACTGAGTGGCAATAACATACACTTTGGATTGGTAGTGAACCAACCTGTCGTGTTCGTTCGTGTGTGCACTTACACGCTGACCCCACTGTAATTCATGTATAAAAAAAATGTAAATATTTTTCTGCATTTTTTCTCATTCCGCATCAAAAGTGTATGTTGTTACCACTCAGTTGAACCGTCTCGGCGAGACGGTTCAACTGAGTGGCAACAACGTACACTTTGGATTTGTAGTGAACCAACCTGTCGTGTTCGTTCGTGTGTGCACTTACACGCTGACCCCACTGTAATTCAATGAATAAAAAAAATGTAAATATTTTTTCTGCATTTTTTCTCATTTCGCATCAAAAGTATATGTTGTTACCACTCAGTTGAACCGTCTCGGCGAGACGGTTCAACTGAGTGGTAACAACATACACTTTGGGTTGGTAGTGAACCAACCTGTCGTGTTCGTTCGTGTGTGCACTTACACGCTGACCCCACTGTAATTCATGTATAAAACAAATGTAAATATTTTGCTGCATTTTTTCTCATTTCGCATCAAAAGTGTATGTTGTTACCACTCAGTTGAACCGTCTCGGCGAGACGGTTCAACTGAGTGGTAACAACATACACTTTGGTTTGGTAGTGAACCAACCTGTCGTGTTCGTTCGTGTGTGCACTTACACGCTGACCCCACTGTAATTCAATGAATAAAAAAAATGTAAATATTTTGCTACATTTTTTCTCATTTCACATAAAAAGTGTATGTTGTTACCACTCAGTTGAACCGTCTCGGCGAGACGGTTCAACAGAGTGGTAACAACATACACTTTGGGTTGGTAGTGATCCAATCTGTCGTGTTCGTTCGTGTGTGCACTTACACGCTGACCCCACTGTAATTCATGTATAAAAAAAATGTAAATATTTTTCTGCATTTTTTCTCATTTCGCATCAAAAGAGTATGTTGTTACCACTCATTTGAACCGTCTCGGCGAGACGGTTCAACTGAGTGGTAACAACATACACTTTGGGTTGGCAGTGAACCAACCTGTCGTGTTCGTTCGTGTGTAGTACGTTAAGAAACATAAGCCAGATTTGTTATACCATATACACTATTTGCTTGCAGAAACAAGTCAATTGATGAACTAATCTACTTCACAGGCATGTTAATGCATCATTTACATCTGTTTCAAGCATTTGCTTTGGGATTCTTTTGTAAGTCGGAGCCTGTTTGTCATGTGAGGTGGTTGCAATTCCAGCCGCTGATTTTTTTGCACCACCATCAGGGTGGTCACATGACCCTCATTGGTTAGTTTATACAGGACAAATCGTTGGTGGTGGTGGACCTTTATGTTTGCTGCGTAAAGTACGCGCCAAATTGCGAAGTTGTGATGTATCACTGTCGCACCAAAGTTGCTTATACAATCATGTAACCCAATATCTGCAAGACATTTGTATACATGTATTAAAACTTTATCCCAAGAATACACTAGTTGGGACTATATTGATGGTAATTGATGTCAACATGCCAATATATGGTTCTGTTTTCCAAATATAGTTCACATTTAAGCGACCAAGAGTACAATATAATACTGCTAATGCAAACATCGTATCAGAAATTCACCATAAATAAGTAATTAAATAAATATGAATAATGATATGTTTAATCAACTCTCCATTTTAAGACAGCAAATATCCACTCACTCACTATAGAATATTCATGTATAATATAAGTTTATTTATCTGTGACTGGAGAAATCTGGCTTATGGGATGTGTGACCAGTGCGCCAATACAATGAAACCTCTCTAAACCGGACACCCTGGGAGGACCCCAGGGTGTCCGGTTTAGAGATGTTCCACTGTGAATCAGGCATATTCTTAAACGTATGTGTGAGCTTTTCAATCAATAACATACATTATCATCCAATATTAATGACCACGAAACACATCAAAAATACGATCACATATGTGTACATGGTGTTCGGTTTAGAGACGTTCCACTGTAGATTAAAGGCCCTGAACGGCTCAGTATTACAATTTTCCGATTTTTTCAAACACACAAACATGTTTGGCAACTGATTTAGTACACAAAACTAACATATACTGCCTAATAGATACATCTCAAGTCTTGAGATTTACATATTAATCGCAATGTGAAGACAACAAAAACTTGTTTTGTGTACCACTCAGTGCAAAATGTCAATATTGACAAATTAATTCCCGTAACCCAACGGCTTCGGCTCGGAAGCGAGTCGATAAACTCCGGCTATCGGAATTCATCGGCCGCGAATCAGGGAGTTGAGCAGTTGACCCGAGCGTCTATTGGAAAATCGATCGGACTTTGAACACGCACCTGCTGTTTGTTTATCAACAAATATTGATATTTTCATCGACTACAAACTCATTTTTGTACCAACATGAATGCAAACAGTTTCAAAGTGTGTGTAAATAGAAACCTGTTGTATTTATGTGTGGGAAAACCCAATAGGAGGCCAAATTCGGCAACTTGAGCCGTATTGGGGCTTTAAATAGGACACTCGTGTATCCTGATAATGATCTATATCGTTTGTTAGAAGCATGACGCATGTTTCATTGATGGAATGGCGAAACATGCAGATCCTGACTCCGACTGCGCAGTCTGATTTTAATATACGTTGGTCATAAAATCCATAAATCCAATTTCTCCAGTCACAGCCACATATTAGTCCAAATTTCTAACCGGTCACTTATGGCTGGACCGTTCACTGAGAAAATGTCCCGTACGACGTTTACAACTGACTGATTGTATCTACTTATTATAGGAATTAATGGCCTTTTTGTGGAATTTATCGGGGTATAAACTTGGAAAAGTCGCGGGAATACTGGACGAAGGCCGGAAGGCCTCGTCCAGTATTCCCGCGACTTTTGCAAGTTTATATCCCCGATAAATTCCACAAAAAGGCCAATAATTCATTATAATTCCAGCATTTGAAATAAATTCATCAAGAAAAAGTTTTTATTTTCCGTTTTCTTAAGAATTATTTTAACTGCGCCTCACGGTTACGGAAAGTAGTTCGGCGTGGGAGTTTCCTCTGATATAAATTTTGGACAGAGACTTGCTACGGGCCAATCAAATGTTAGGGAATTGTGTAAATATTTTTGTACTGGAATTATTGTATGATAAACTCATAAACTTATTACAGCTAGCATTAAAGATATCGAGTTAAGATTAAATAGAGTTAACATTAATTATTTAAGTTTATGTAGATTTGGCGTTCACGGAACGCCAAATCTACATAAACTCAACTAAGTATTGCTAACTGTAAATAATAATTAGAGCTAGCATTAAATATTTACAGCTAGCTCTACATTATTTACAGAGCTCTTCAAATGATTCTGAGCGACATCCAGCTCTAAATATTTAATGCTAGCACTAGCATAAATTATTTTTGTTTATGTACATTTGGCGTTCCATATTACTAGTATATTAGGATGATAAAACGGGTCACCGGCCGTGAAAAGGTCGTGTCCAGCATTACCAACAGCTGGCAATCATGATCGTCTTTCATTGTCATAACTGCTAATAACTAGAGATATGGGGCTTATTGGTTTTATGGTCAGACTAGATATTAATATATTACACTACAAAATGTGTGGTATATGAATTGCATATGTTCATTTGAATTTCATATGAAAAGTTCATATGCAAATGATATAAAATGTGCCGATATGCAATTCATATGCAAAATATTCAGGCTATTTGTTTGGATTTTATTTTGTTTAGTTTGTGCATGTAGGAGACACCGGCCAATCAGATTCGTACATTAGCAAAAAAGGCAACATAACATTGGCCCCTATTTCTCCAGTAAACCAAGTAAGCTCCCACGCCGAACTACTTTCCGTAACCGTGAGGCGCAGTTAAAATAATTCTTAAGAAAACGGAAAATAAACACATTTTCTTGATGAATTTATTTCAAATGCTGGAATTATAAGGAATGAATGGCCTTTTTGTTCCGGCCTTCGTCCAGTATTCCCGCGACTTTTCCAAGTTTATACCCCGATAAATTCCACAAAAAGGCCATTCATTCCTATAATATAACATTTTGTAAGGCGCGCGATTATAAACATCTCCGATCACGCATATATTAATAGGGTACGGAAGACCATTAGGGCCACTTCACTTTTTTTATCTTTTCTTGAATTTTCAAGATCTTTTCTTGAAAATTCAAGAAAATCATTTTCAAGTTCTTTTCTTGAATTTTCAAGATCTTTTCTTGAAAATTCAAGAAAAGATCTTGAAAATTCAAGAAAAGATCTTGAAAATTCAAGAAAAGAACTTGAAAATTCAAGAAAAAATCTTGAATAAATGGAAATTAAAAAAAAGTGAAGTGGCCCGAATGGGCTTCCGTAATATGGACTATGTCCAAACTGATATGCCATTACATTACGCGAATCAATTACGTGTTGTCTGGTCTCTAACATGTCGGTCGTGTAAGAAGGTTAATGATTACGGAGCCACGCAGGGGTCGTGGAATTCATTCTTTTTTTATTAATTAGTTCCCACGAATTAACAATTCGTTCCCTCAATTTAACAATTCATTCCCACGAAATAACAATTTGTTTCCCCGGGAATGAAATTTTAATTCGTGGGAACGAATTGTTATATCGTGGGAACGAATTGTTAATTCGAGGAAACGAATTGTTAAATTATGGGAACGAATTTTCATTTCGTGGGAACGAATTGTTAATTCCAGGGAACGAATTGTTATATGGTGGGAACGAATTGTTAATTCGAGGGAACGAATTGTTAAATTGAGGGAACGAATTGTTATTTCGTGGGAACGAATTAATAAAAATAATCCATGTCCCCTAGCTCCGTAGTATACTGCAGTCAACGGCATGGATTTGTGGAATAATGTTTCACGCACTACAAAATCACATACAGTGGAACCTCGCTAAACCGGACACCAAGACAACACCTGTGATCTTATTTATTATGAGTTTCCTGGTCATTTATTTCAGGTGATAATGTCTGTTCGTGATCGCATAGCACGCAACTTTGGCTCAGAATGACCGAATTCCCGATTTACAGTGAAACAGGTGGCACAGGGTGTTCATTGGTATAGTCATATGTCTGATTTACAGTGAGAACTCTCTAAACCGGACACCCTGGGGACCTCCCAGGGTGTCCGGTTTAGAGAGTTCTCACTGTACAACTCTTTGGAACTACATATTCGAATTTTCGGATAAAATACAACACATTTTAAATCATGTTTCCTTATATTTCAACCACATGTAACCTTCACCAACTGACCTCACATAAGTTTGAATCTCCCCATCCACATTTTTATCGGAGAGAGCACGGTTGCAGCAATTTCAGCAATTATTATCTCTATATTATGAAGATTATAGATTCTGAAGTGATAACTAAATGCAGTTACTGTAGAGAAGATTTAGCATACATTTCATTCTGAAAAAGTGCGAAAAATGTAAAACGCAAGTTATCAAACACGCACATTATAATTGCTATGTTATGACTGACACACCATGTCGGGTCCACGCATATTTAATTTTCCCGCCAATTCTTATTCGCCGCTCATCATGAGTGTCGTACTCATCATGCTCATAACGTAGGCACTGATAGTTGCAGCAATGTATTCGCTGACACCCTACATGCAAGCGGCGAGTAGGAATTGGCGGGAAAATTAAATATGCGTGGACCCGGCATGGTGTGTCAGTTACCGCCAGTTGCCTCTATCTATGGTGGCATATACAGTGGGGTCAGCGTGTAGGTGCACACACGAACGAACACGTCAGGTTTGTTCCAACCTGTCGTGTTCGTTCGTGTGTGCACTTACACGCTGACCCCACTGTATTTGCCATCGAGATAATGTTGTAAAATGTCGACTTATCACCGCTTGTCGAGATAACTGGAAACTATGTCGACATGTTGAGATAAATTGTGTCGACATAACGTGACAAGTTATCACAACAAGTCGACATACCGTGATAGTTTAACACAACATGTCGACATAACGTAATACGTTAACAGAATATGTTGACAATATTTTATCCCAGCATGTCGACATAAGTTATCTCAACATGTCGACATAGTTGCATGTTATGTCGAGTAGTATATAGGGAGTCAGTTCATTACCGCGAAGTGTGGGGGAAGAATTGAAAGCAGTGGGTAGCCCCATAGGTACCAAAAATAGTAAAATTTCGTGTTCATTTAAAGCGAAATAAATACAACCCAAAGTAAAAAAATAAAATGTCATACTGTAGTATAAGGGAATGGCGGTTCTGGACCACTTTTAATATTCCCTCATATAAAGTGCGTGAGCCCTTGTTAGTCATTAGGTATATAAGTAGCTGGAATCGCGTTATCGTTATAAGCGGTCTATGGTGACCAGTTTATAACGTACACCTACAGGGTCCTTATTTTAACCTAGGTGGGTACGCATGGAAAAATTAGAATAGTTAGCAATTGGGAGCTAGGTGGGCGGGTACGCATGAATTTGGTGTAGGTAGCTGAAAACATCCGCAATTTGGGGACCAGTGTTATGTCATTGAATTAATTAATTTTGTAGAAATTAGATCCATTGGAGTGATTTTCTACTACATTTGGGTTTTGGGTAGAAGGCTTTTTCAAAAGCGGACATCGGTCTATCTATTTTCTTTCCATCGCAACATACTTTGGTTACCCCTCTCCTACATGTATCTGCATGACGAAGAAGATGACAAGACTTTGTGAACCTTTGGTTACATTCTGCGCAACAATATATTTGACAGGCTTTATCCATATCTGTAATTAAAAAGGCGTGATCGTCATATATACCTATTTTCATCTTTTTTGTACCTACCTCTTGGTAGCGGGCGGGTACGCATAAATTTAATTTTGGAAAATTAGAATAGTAATTGGACTTAGGTGGGAGGATACGCATGTGTTTGGTGCAGGTAGTTGAAACCTCATCCATTTGGGGACCAGTGTTAGGTAGCTGAATTAATTTTGTAGAAATTAGATCCATTTCGGGGCACGTCAAGATCAATGCCGGTTCTGGCTCAAAACCCCAACCAATGACTTTAGTTTGGTTTAATGCTCTCTAAAAGTGTCAGTTCATTACCGCGAAGTGTGGGGGAAAGCAGTGGGTAGCCCCATAGGTACCTTTCCTGTTAATTTAAAGCGAAATAAATACAACCAACAGTAAAAAAATAAAATGTCATACAAAATGTTGCAGCGGTTTCGGCTCACAATCGTATGTGGAGCTGCTATAGTCTGGTAGTTGAAATAGGGTAGTTGAAACCAGTACAGATTTGCCACAGATTTTAACACGAGAAAACTAGCAGAAAGCCCCCTAGCCCCGACAAAATATGTGTCTTCTATATGAGGTGTTATAATTAATTAATTGTCAAAAATGAAAAAACACCCTATTGAACATAAGCCATACAGGTATTTATATAAAACAATAAATTTCCACGATTAGAAAAATGACAGATATACCTAAAAAAGTTACGAGAGCGCCTCGCCCTAAGTTAACTCGCACAAGGATTAGCGATAAAAGTGGTGTAAATCCATCTAAAAGTTCTTCCCCTAGGATTCGGGAATTAAGGTCAGAATTAATAAGAATGGGTACACCTTTTTCAAACAGGTTAAGGGAAAGGGGGTTAACTACACTAATAAATAAGGAAAAAAATGATGAATTTATGAAAACAAAAAGAAAAAGAAATAGTAAAAGGGCGTAGGATAACTACAATAACCCTGAAAAGAAAACTTCAAATAAATAACAGCAAAAGGATAATGGGCGAATTAGAGCCTTTGTTAACTGACAGTTTTTACCTAAGATTCTCTCTTTTTCTTACAAATTAATTCACCAAGAGGAGAGAGACGCAAGAGGAAAGCCGACAACGTTGGTATTTTATAAAAATGTATCCGGAAGTCCGTGGTTTAGGGGTTACGATGAGGTTGAAGAGTGGATTAATAAACAAGAAGAACATAGATTAAACATAGATAAAATAGATAGGCCAAGCACAAAATGGAGGTTTGTAAGATGGATGGGTGTCAGCGTTAAAATAGTATATGGAACAGCTTTAAATAAAATGCCTAAAGGAGATGCTGGAATGCAATCCGAAAAAGTGGCAGGAGGTCGAATGTCTGAGTGGTTGCGTTATAAGAAAGGGATGAAGCCCCTGGATAGTTTCAATGATGATCTTTGTTTATTTAGATGCTTGGCCCTCCACACTTCGAAGCTTAGGGTTGATAGGTGTTTAACATTGACCAAAGAGCTCCAGCAGCAATATTTACAGTTTTGTAAAACCCATAAATTACCGAAACCAGAAGGCCACATACTATTTGGAGATATCAAGAAAATAGAAGAGTGTTTTAAAATAGGTATGGATGCGTACGAACCTACAGCAGAGGGAACATGGTATTTAAGAAAAGTAGCGGCTCATTTCGACAAGATTAGTAATAAAAAGATGACAATAGGCATCTATAACGATCACGCCTTCCTTATTACGGATATGAATAAAGCCGCTGAAAACAATTATTGTTGCTTCGACTGCAAACAACGCTTTACAAAGTCCAGCAATTTAACCAGGCACGCATTAACCTGCATGAAGGGATTAACAAAAGTATCGTGTAAAGGAGAAAAAATAGATCGCCCACTATCAGCGTTTGAAAAAGCTTTCCACCCAAAACCCGGTTGTAGTAAGAAATCGATCAGTTGGATAAAATCTTTACCAGGGCCCCATATTCACACTGCAGTATGCGGTCACGGCGGAGAAAGAATAATCGCTGGTGCCCCAGTTGATGGGTAATTGCCCGAGACTGATACTGTTTATCAATTTCACGGCTGTTATTGGCACGGGTGTCCCAAACATTGTAAAGATTATAAAAATAAGCTTAGAAGATCCAACGAGAGAGACGAAGCGATTGAGGGTAAGTGTAAATTAGTAACTATTTTTGAATGCGAGTATGATGCAATTTGTAAACCTGAGGATGTAAAGGAACTCGAAAAGCCTCCTACAGTGATTTACCCATATCATATTGTATACGATTTTGAAGCATATTTAGACGGAAGTAAAGAACGATTGGGAAAATCGAGTAACCCCACTAAAGATCTAGAGTTTATAAACGAACATGTCCCAATAAGTGTTAGTATAGGGGATACTCTATCCAACAATATAACTCACATATGTGATACTTCTCCAAAACAATTAGTAACCCTATTTATGGAAGATGTAAAGAGAAGGGGAGACAATATCCGAGAGGTCGTGGGGAGCATCAATACATATGGGTACCCTGCAGACATGGAGTATCTTTACACTTCTCTCTCAGCAGCGAGAAATCACCCGATGGATTTCCCAAGTCCCAGTAATTGGGTTCAATTCCAGTAATTACGATCTTAATTTAATAAAGAAGCATTTAGTACCAGTACCAGTAGGAAAGAAAGCCAATACAACCATTTTTCTATTTACACCAGAATTTAGGTTGTTAGATGTAAAATTATATCTTGCTCCTGGTATCGATTACGATAGATGGGTTAAGGCTTATGGATGCGAAGGTGAAAAATCCTTCTTCCCATACGAATGGTTCGATTCTCCCGATAAACTAGCGTATGAGGGTTTACCACCGCTTAAAAATTGGACAAATAAATTAACTCCAAATAAAACGATAACCAAACAGCAGTTGGAAGAGTACAACAACATTTATAGCAGATTAAATATGAAGTCTTTCAAAGACTGGTTAAAATACTATAACGATTTGGATGTTGGCCCCTTTTTAGAAGCTATCGGAGAAATGACAAAATTTTATCAAACAAAAGGTATAGATATGTTCAAAGATGCAGTTACCCTACCGGGAGTTGCTTTACAATACATTCTCAGAGGAACGATAAAAAACCATATAAAACCTTATCAAACCAAAGAGAGTAAGATAGCAGACGCGATATGTCCGCCACTGTATGCCCCTGGTGAGGAAATATATGAAATGTTAAAAGGAGCATTAGTTGGAGGTCCGTCAATTGTGTTTACACGATATGTAGAAGCAGGTGTTACGAGATTTAGGTCAACCCCAGATGGAAATGGAAAGCTTTGCGAAGCCGTACTTGGTTTTGATGCAAACGCTCTATATTTATCAACATTAAACAAACAAATGCCATGTGGCGAAGGGAAACTACACGAGGAAAGCAGCCCTCACGACCCAATTAAAATAAATAAGTTTTCCAAGGCGGTTTTAAATGGTAAGTGGTTTGGCTTTGCTGAAGTAGATATAGAGGTTCCCAGTAGTTTAAAAGAGAAGTTTTCGGAAATGTCCCCAATATTTATAAATAGGATTGTAGAGGAGGAGGAAGTTCCAGAGAAGATGTTAGAGTATTTACAATAAACTAACCGCGCAAGAGGAGATGGTAGAAAACTAGTATGTGCAATGTTTGCTAAAAAAGTATTACTATTTGCCCCATTATTAAAATTGTATTTGAAGCATGGTTTAGAAATTACAGGGATTTACAGAGTAATAAATTATACAGCAGGTAAGCCCTTTGAATGGTTTGTTAAAGAAGTTACTTCAGCCAGGAGATCCGGAGATGTTGACAGTTCCAAGTCCCCAATTGCGGATATAATGAAACTATTAGGTAACTCATGTTGCGAGAAAATGATAGAATCCCCCGAAAAACACCTCAACACAATGTATACAAAAGATGAAAAATGTGTGGACAAAGCTTTAAGATCAGCGTATTTCGATGATTTAGAGGAAATAGGAGATTCTTACGAAATATCCTCAAGAAAAGTAAATGCCAATATGACTCGTCCATTTCACTGTGGGATTGCTGTATACCAATACGCAAAACTAAGACTGTTAGAATTTTATTACGATTTTATGGATAAATACGTAGATAGAGCAGATTTTGAACTAATACAGATGAATACTGATAGTTTGTATATGGGGGTTAGCATGAAGGGTGGAGAGCTGGATGGAATGATAAAAACCAGAAATGGTGGAGGATTTCAAAAAACATAAAAAAGAATGGTTAGCTTGGGATAAATGGAGTAATAGAGAACCAGGGCTATTCAAAACAGAGTTCCAAGGAGATCGTGCAATCGCACTATGCAGCAAGTGTTATGCGGTTCAAAAAGTAGACACAACCCAAGTAAAACATTCAGCAAAGGGGTTATCTGCCAGGCAAAATCCTCTCACATGGAGAAGGTATATGGAGGCCCTACACCAGGTTGGAACGGATAGAGGAACAAAAAGAGGGTTTAGAATGAGAAATGGTGTTATGAAAACATATACCCAAAACAAATTAGGACTGTCCGCTTACAACGATAAGAGAAGGGTTTTAGACGATGGCATACATACAGAACCCCTTTAAACTTTCAGAAAATAAAAAATATGCAGCCTGTTCAATTTTTGAAGGTATCTTAGGTCGGGGCTTATCACGGGGTTTTGCCCAATTATCTCTAGATAATCCCATTATAAATTTATCATATTCCCACAGATCTGTAAGGCTTTTGGGACCAATATGGTGCTTCTTTCTAACTTCATAGGCAGGAACAATTCCACGGGACTGCAAAATATCTATCAGCGCTTCCTGCGTAATAACCGATTTAGGCATAATTCTTCAATAATTACTTTATACATATAAATGTCTAACATATTTATTTCCAATTGTGATTTTATGTTAAACATATATATAAAAATATGTTCACAAAAGAAGAAGACGTAAAAATAAAATTTGATGAGGCTTGCTATGAGGATATTTTAGGTCTCCAAGACGGAATTATAGAACGTCTAAAAAAGTTACACGAGGAACAGAGGGAGCTAGAAGCCGCTACAAAACGAAAACCTGTTGTTGAAATTTGTAAAGATTCGATGATGAGCCCGCTTGTTGAAGCTATTATGAAACAGTTCGAAAAACCTACATGGAAAAGAATTAATCTATATCTCCGGCAGTACGAGGGGTTAATTAATATCTGGTTGAATTTGAACGCACCACCAAGTAAACCTGCTAGTCGAATACATATTTTGTTTTTCAATGTAGAAACCGGGGGTGCAGCTACAGATTATTTTTTCTTAAAAAAAGGTAGCCGAAAAACCTTGGTAGCGCTTTCTATAATAGACAGGTTTTTGATTGAAGGTGATCTATCCAAACACATGTGGGTTATCAACTAACGCTTGTGCACTTACTACATCATACCCCTCTTCTAAATAGGTATCTATCAAATTACATATACGAACACATCCGGGTGAATACTCCTCATGGGGATCATAATATTTAATTTCTTTTTTCCTCAATCCATATGGCGTGTGGAAACTATTAATATTTTTTTCAAAATTATCACTACAGGTGGTTTTATCTATTTTCTCTTCATCTTTAGAACTATCACTACAAACAGGTTTATCTATTTTCTGTGAACATTGTTTTATTTCTTCACCACATGCAGACATATTTTATTATTATAAATACACATATTTCATTGTTTAATACTAAAAATTATTAACTCTTACTGAGTAATGCTTAACAATTACTGAGCAATTACTTAACAATGCTGAACAAATACTTAACAGTTACTGAGCAATTGCTTAACAATTACTGAGCAATTGTTTAACAATGCTGAACAAATGCTTAACAGTTACTGAGCAAAGCTTAACAATGTTTAATAACACTTAACAAGGCCTAACAATTACTGAGCAATGCTTAACAATTGCTTAACAATGCTTAGCAATTGCTTAACAATGCTGAACAAATGCTTAACAATGCTAACATTCTACCATGATTTTGGAAGGGTTTCAAAAGGGATACTCCATGTAGAAAGGGTCGCTAGGCACGTTTTTTCCCATTCGGTATGCCTAGGTGTGGTAACGAGTATGCCTAGTTGTGGTGCTAGTATACCTAGTTGTGGTGCTAGTCTGCCTGGTTTTACCTAGACAAATCATGTTGAACCTTGGGCAAACTATATTTGTATGTACTTACATATTTTGCGCCTACAAAAATGCCACCAAAGCGAAATTTATCGGAGCAAGATATAGAAGATATTCGCAATCTTCGAGGAAAATTATCTGCGGAAGGAACGAAGAAAAAATATGGGATTGGTACAACTCGTCTTCGAAAAATAATGGACGCTGTCGATGCGGAACGTAGTACAAAACCCGAAGAAACCAAATTTGAAACAAATTTAGAAACCCCCACCCCCGTAGTACACAGGGTAACCACCCCTGGCCCTCCCACCAAGTTCGCCACGGATCTACTAGAAGATATACGAAACGCAAGCTCGTTCGAAGAGTCAACGCACTTGTCCGACATGGAGAGACGTTTGGAGAACCGGTTGGACGCGCTGGAACACAGACTGTTGGACGCAATTTTCAACGATGCCCGCACGACCGATTCCGAGTGTCCGAAGAAAGACGAGCTGGAGGTGCACGACATCTGGAGAACGATGGAGAATGCAAAGTGGTGTCTTGGGATTGCTTTCGCTGTGTACGCGGTATGCAGACCACTGTTCCCATTCGTGACTCTAGAGACTTGTCGACTCTGGAAGAACAAAACAGACCCCGACTCCCAGTTCGTACACCCCGCCAAACAGTCCGGTACGCCTAATGAGAAAAACGAAACTAGCGACTCCGTACACCAGCACTCTGGTAGTCGCGACCCGTTCTACATGTAGTAGCCATTTTGGAAAAAAAAAGTATCCGAACCCTCCCCTATATAGAAGACACATATTTTGTCGCGGCTACCCACTGCTTTCCCCCACACTTCGCGGTAACGAACTGACACGTTTAGAGAGCATTAAACCAAACTAAAGTCATTGGTTAGGGTTTTGAGCCAGAACCGGCATTGATCTTGACGTGCCCCGAAATGGATTTAATTTCTACAAAATTAACTCAGCTACCTAACACTGGTCCCCAAATGGATGAGGTTACAACTACCTGCACCAAACACATGCGTATCCTCCCACCTAGGTCCAATTACTATTCTAATTTTCCAAAATTAAATCCATGCGTACCCGCCCGCTACCAAGAGGTAGGTACAAAAAATATGAAAATAGGTATATATGACGATCACGCCTTTTTAATTACAGATATGGACAAAGCCTGTCAAATATATTGTTGCGCAGAATGTAACCAAAGGTTCACAAAGTCTTGTCATCTTCTTCGTCACGCAGATACATGTAGGAGAGGGGTAACCAAAGTATGTTGCGATGGAAAGAAAATAGATAGACCGATGTCCGCTTTTGAAAAAGCCTTCTACCCAAAACCCAAATGTAGTAGAAAATCACTCCAATGGATCTAATTTCTACAAAATTAATTAATTCAATGACATAACACTGGTCCCCAAATTGCGGATGTTTTCAGCTACCTACACCAAACTCATGCGTACCCGCCCACCTAGCTCCCAATTGCTAACTATTCTAATTTTTCCATGCGTACCCACCTAGGTTAAAATAAGGACCCTGTAGGTGTACGTTATAAACTGGTCACCATAGACCGCTTATAACGATAACGCGATTCCAGCTACTTATATACCTAATGACTAACAAGGGCTCACGCACTTTATATGAGGGAATACTAAAAGTGGTCCAGAACCGCCATTCCCTTATACTACAGTATGACATTTTATTTTTTTACTGTGGGTTGTATTTATTTCGCTTTAAATTAACACGAAATTGTACTATTTTTGGTACCTATGGGGCTACCCACTGCTTTCAATTCTTCCCCCACACTTCGCGGTAACGAACTGACTCCCTATATACTACTTCTCGACATGTCGTGATATTTAAGTCGACATGTTGCGATAAATTATGTCAACATCTCGATATCTCAATGGCAAATATATGCCACCATATCTATCCTCTGTTTTTCGACATCCACACATGCATATAATTGGCGGGAAAATTAAGTATGCGCGGACACGCATGGCTTAATTACCGGTACGTGAGATAGTGTGTATATGTCTAATTAATAACTGTTATAAACGTCTTCCAGGCGACGATGCGGAATGTGGACGTCCATATACACATGACATACAAGGGCCTCAGAAAGTGGAAATAGACATTTCGACATTTGAGACCAACATAGACCCAGATCTGCCTGCGCATTCTGGGGGCCGTTTCACTAAACTTCTTACGACTAAAATGTTCGTAAGCGCAAATTTAGAATCGTCTGCAAATTTCAATTGATGGATTTACATGTATTGAGCATAGGCTGCATATGCAGCCTATGCTCAATAAATGTAAATACAACAATTGTTTACAAGAAAACATTGTTAATGTGAAATGTACAGACTACCATAATTTTGCACTTACGAACATTTTAGTCGTAGGAAGTTTAGTGAAACGGCCCCCTGTTGTTCACCATTTAGTCACTGAACAATGCGGATTGTCGTCGGTAACATGCTTTAACATAGCTGCACGTTTTCCGCTTCATAGGCAACATGTTGCACTATATCGCTACACCACGCTACACAGTAAACGTGTGCGTACATGTCATAGCATTTGCACTTCGCGCACTCAACTATAGAAAACTTCTTCAGGGCGTTGACATTCATATTTCACTATTTTGTTATTGAGAGACAATTCTACAATATGACGCAAACATATTACCGTAAACGTACACAATAAAGTGTGTATTAGCAAATGTATTAGGTCAATCTCGACAATGTAGAAACTAAACAAAGAAATCTTCAAACGCACATTTGGAAATAATACTCCGTCATAGCTGTTATGTAATTCAGTGTAATGAAATGTAATTATACGTATGTATTCAGAACTAGAGTCAACACTGATACAGTTATGGAAGGCGTAACAATGATAAATATTTACACCTTCTATAAATTCATAAAGCAAACGCCCATCCGGCGTATTGCGTTTCATCCCAATGTAATACATTAAACCCAAGTGACGTCGCCATGTTGATGATTAATTGATGAATTGGTTAAAGTTCGTTTGACATCCATACATTCCACGAGGTTGTCAATAGCTGCTCTTTATTGACCGGCGACGTTAATGTTGCATAAATTGCAACAAATCGACGCAAAACAATATTATTCTTAAATTTTACGCCATATCTGGTTATTTACATTTTTGAAACTATCAGTAGCGCATTTCATCAACATTACAAAGTATACTTTACTAGCAAAGTATACTTTGAGGGAGTAATCATTTATTTTTCCTGAACTGCATTATTTCATATAAAACTAACAACTGCATATATTTCATGATTAAAAGTATGCAGAATTATTATACTGAATTTATTACATTATCACAGCCAAATTGGCTGTGATAATGTAATAAATTCAGTATAATAAAAATTAATAAATTTATCATAAAATTGAAAATTTCTCCCTCAAAGTATACTTTGCTACTAAAGTATACTTTGCAATGTTGATGAAATAGGCTACAGAAAATGCAGCGTAAATATAAGTAATAAACCCATGGGCTGTTGCTTTTACTGTTGTTTTTATTCCTTAAGTAAATATATTTGCCATACGGTCCATTTTCTCAGCGGGTGGCTCTCATGCAGACGTTCGTACAATTACACACCCGACCGCGTTATTATTGCCAGTATGTATAAGTTATTATTATATGAATAAGTATTTCAGTCATTCTCATTTGCCGAAAAACTGTCACGTGACTATCTACAAATTGAATGTAGACCTCTGAACCGTCTGTTTACACGAATAAGCACTCTCGGACAGCTAGACCGGTCCGAGATGTGTCACCAAGTTATAACTGTATTTATTCATGTAAACAAACGTTTGTTCACCTCCTCAGAGCGCATGCGTAAATCTGACACATGTAATTGATATTGTGTTTACACTGTTAGTGACTATTCCTGATTTTATGAATAGTCGTGGTATGGGTCATACATGTATGATAAATCAATTATAGTCTTTTGAGTCTGTGTACATGAGATTTACGGACCTGAGAAAAGTGACGTTCACATGAACATCACTTTTCTCAGGTCCGTAAATCTCATGTAAACCTCCTGAAAAGACAATAATTGTATAGTCTTTATATATTGTTTTGTTAATGAAATAAATGTGAGGGAGCGTTAACGAACGCTGTTAGCTTAACAGACTGTTAAATCATTAGCAATGCTAAGGATTTAACAGTATGTTAAGCTAACAGAAAGGTTGAGCAACCGGGCCCACTATGTGAACAACAACATACTTATAATTAGCTAGGTTTATAATGCAGTCTTCCATCCGAGTATTGATTTCCCATTACCTGACGCAACGGTAGTCATTAAATCTGGTACTATATATATATATAACTTATTGGTTACATCTTGCAATATGGGTAATAAATGGAGTGCGATACCGGCCAGCGATTGGCTTTGAAAGTAGGGCGACTTATATTTAAAAGCTCCAGTAACGTAAATATGTCGATGTCATTCACAGCGGTGGGGGTTGGGTGTGGAAGCGGAGCAGCACACGCGGAGAATAAGACAACCAATATAACCCAGATGGGAGTATATGACATATTACATAATTCTGAGAGACGGGAATTAGACGGCGGATTATTAATCTCAATTCACAGGATGGCAGTCGCATCTCCGTTGTTCTGAGTACATAACTCTAAGTTCATTACATTGCATTGCATTACATATTAACAGTTATGTCGGAGTGGTATTTCCATCTGCGTTTGAAGAGTCCTTTGTTTACTTCCTACTTCGTGGAGAGTGACATAGTAAGAAATGTGTCAATAAACACTATATTACATGTGAGTTTATGATAATAGTTTGTCTCATAATGTTGCCTTTTCTTCCAATAAGAATATACCAAAGTATGAACGTGAACGTCCAGTGGATGATCGCTACATTTTAGTGCGCGAAAATGAAACCTTATTCCGCAAATATATACCGTTACAGTGGGGTCAGCGTGTAAGTGCACACACGAACGAACACGACAGGTTGGTTCCAACCTGTCGTTTTCGTTCGTGTGTGCACTTACACTCTGACCCCACTGTCGCTGCAGTGTAGCGGCATAGAGCAAGCATTACCTATGCGTGTAAAGTACCCAGGCGGTCACTTAGGTAACAAGATATTCAGTGTATTCCACCAACTCCAGAGCACAAAGTGTGGTATGAACGAGAAACGCCAATTTAAATCATACCCAATTTTACTCCGATATTTAATATCTAGAAGGTAGGACACCCGCCATCTTTCAAACAAACGGAAGTGGATAATTATGTACATTGGGTCCGGCTCGATAATTCAGTAATTGTAATGCGCACGAACGCCGGGACCCTGTTGGTCCCGGCGTCCGTGCGCATTACAATTACTGAATTGGAGAGCCGGGCCCAAGGTACAATAGTGACACTTCGTTGGTTGAAAAGATAGCGAGCGTTCTACCTTCTAGATATTTAATATCTGAGTAAATTGGGTATGATTTAAAAGGCTTTTGTCGTTGATACCACAAAGTGCATATGCTCCAGGGGGTCGTGTCACTAAACTTCGTACGACTAAAATGTTCGTAAGTGCAAACTTATGATAGTCTGTAAATATCACAGTAACACTGCTTTTTGTAAACAATTATTGGATTTACATTTATTGAGCATAGGCTGCATGCTCAAATAATGCAAATCCAAGAACTGAAATTTCCAGACGATCCTAAAGTTGTGCTTACGAACATTTTAGTCGTACGAAGTTTAGTGAAATGGGCCCCAGAGGAGTACATCGATCAAAACGAAGACGTATGTTTTTATTATTTTGCAAATTATCTAGAATATAGAACAAGTAAATATATGAATAATACTAACAGTATCTACTAGATCCACACCCAAACTGTGTCACCAAGTGACGTCATGAAAAGAACAGGATACACACACAGAGGTTGTGTAACAGAATGGTTAATGGCCTGTCCTCATTATGAGTCATTAACCCTGTCAACACTACATTCCTCTATTATAATAGCGTTTTTGCAAACAGTGCAGACCCAGATGAGCCGGCTCATGAAGGGCCGTCCCATCAGGATCTGCACTGTTTGCAAAATGTTTCACACTTGTAAAATGAAAAGAACTTTTCATAAATAAACTAGTCAAAAAATAATATTGTGACGATTTAATTGGTCAGGAAATTAACATAATTTATCAAATCCATTCCACTTATATACGGGTTAAAGGGTTAAAGCTCCTCGCACAGTTACATATGTACACCAAACATGCACCAAACACATTGTAAACAGTCGATTTATAAATCGCCATGAAAACTGAATGAAAACATAGTTCGCCAGTTTAAAACTGAATACATTTAAAACTGAATGTATTTACAATTAAAATTAAACGATATTGCATGACTAAAGTTTATATGTTGAACCGAGACACACACATCTTACAATAAATTCATATCAAGTGCAATATCGGCTGCAGTATGCACGAAAATATATTTGTGGTTGTGACTGGAGAAATGGGGCCTATGGGATTTGTGACTAGTATAGCTCCTGATCAAATTGCACTCTCCCGTAGCCAGATATCGATCAATATTCCTTGTTAGACACAATACGCGTGATTCATTGATGGAATGACGAACAGTGCATATCCTGATCGGATGCACAGTCTGATCTGGATCTACACTGGTCGCAAAATAGTTAAGCCACATATAAGTTTAATTGAATGGGTCGGTGAAGAAAGGGAGCTAACTTCCCGAATAGGTGGGCAATGTACGCAAATAACACTGTGGACAGTTTCACTGCTGTCTGTTTCACGAAAGCTGCACAAATTGTACGGCTATATGAACAAGTCAAAAACAATATTTGTTTCGATAATATTGGGAAATTTAAGAATGAGCCTTCTTTTTATTTCGTGAAAATAGGTCAAATATTGATTTTATTACGAAAAATGTATTTTTCTATGGGAATTTAACATGGTTGAAAAGGAGGTGGATGTGCTGTGGGAGGAGTCAGAAAACGAAAACTTTTGGAAATTGACTCCGAAACCTGGCAAAATAGCTTGGAAATTATCTAACTAAGAAAACAAAAGTTAAATTTTGAAAATCGGTCCAGTATTTCTGAAATGCAAACAATGTTCCCATGTTAAATCCCCATAGACATCTTCACTTTGTGAAGATATCTATGGGGATTTAACATGGGGAAATATTTTTTTCGCAATAAAATAAATATTTGACCAAATTTCACGAAATAAAAAGAAGGCTCATTCTTAATTTTTCCATTAATTTAATATTATCGAAAAAAATATTGTTTTTGAATTGTTTATATAGCCGTAAAATGTGGGCACCTTTCGTGAAACAGACAGTAGTGTTATGGTGCTTCCGGCGCCCCTGACTCTGCTGCTAACGAGAACTTTGTTGTCAATCTTAGATTTGCACATACATTGGACTTTATGTATATAGTCATACGAAATAAAATATAAAATGCCATCTATGATGAGCTATGACGAACAAAAAATCAATCAATCACACGTGGCCTTTGTCCTTGATGGGATGAATCCGGCATTCAATAGCTTCTGGTTATTCGTATGGTTGATTTGAATGTACATGTGCAGTATCATGAAGATCGGATAGACGGTAGTCGAATTATTGCTGGGAAACAAAACTTGTCTACTGACAGGCGGAAAGATGGACGGACAGGGGAGACAGGTCACGACATTGACAACTACCGTTGCGGTAACATAATACAATAATATGCAACCCTGTACATTATGGAAAAATAACGTGCACCCGACTGCGGTACTCGAACCTGGGACCTACATTTGTATAGTGTGCCGCCGCTTTACCGACTGAGCTAACCGGACACAGATACACAGTTCCTCCTCATTGTGACTTGCACACCAAGTGTGGCTAACATATAATGTATTCAGACAACGACGCCGTCCTCATAGATATAGTCGATTCGGAATTATTTCGAGAAAACTTACATGTGTGTAAAGTGCGAAATACCTCCGGAGCAGAGCTATGAGGACAGTGGCATCTGAAATTGAGTACAGTGGGACCGGCTAAGCCGGACACTCTGAAAATATGGATGTCTAACTAAGATTTGTTTAGTTGTTATGTATCTCTGATTATAATGACTTTTCATGAGCAGTTGTCCGCCGTACGACACGCATTCCATCACATGACGAACGGACGGTGACGTTGTATGTAAATCGACATGTACATATATGGTAACTACATAATACTATTGTGTATTAAAGTTATACAATGGAGCACACTGTATATTTTTAAGCATTCGCTTATACATGTGCAGTATTAATTGGCATTGTATATTTGTAAATTGGCAGGGGTGCTATTTATTTCAGTATAATGTACATACTTACCGTCTGTTCCACGTTTTGCTGCCGACGGACATTTGGCCATTAAACACATTAAATCCAAAAAAAAATAAAAGAAAGTACCTTTTCATCAATAACAAAAGAATCACCTTCCCAAAAAAATGTATTTGATGAAATTCCATCAAATATTGATTTTATTGCGAAAAAAAGATTTTCCTATGGGAATTTAACTTGGGGAGTCAATTTCCAAAACATTATGTTTTTTAATCCTGAAGGATCAACAAACGAAAAGTTTTGGAAATTGACTCCGAGACTTGGCGAGATAGCTTGAAAATGATGTAACTAAGAAAACAAGTTAGATTTTGAAAATGCCCACAAATAAAAAAAAATATTTTAAAAAAATCTATGTTTTGCCCCCATGTTAAATTCCCATAGGAAAATCGTTTGTTCACAATAAAATCAATATTTGATGGAATTTTATCAAATAATTTTTTTGTGGAAAAGTGACTTTTTTCTTATTCATAAAAAACTACTTACTTTTAAATATGTTTTAGATTGAATGTGTGTAATAGCCAAACGTTCGTCGGCCGAAAAACATGGAACAGACAGTAGTTGTTACTTCTTAAAACAGATACAACGATGCATATTCACTTATCATACATGTACGTGATCGTTGTTTTTATTTTCACGGTAACATAATCATCAACAGAGGACTAAGTTAGATTATATTAACAGCGCTCTCTTTAAATATTGTTTAAATGCAAAGAATGTTCAGCGCAAGCATTTACATGGATATAATGATTAACATCTCAATGACTATGATCGTTTAAAGTGAAGAAAACACACAATACCTTGCCCATTGTTCTGGTATGTAAGTCCGTATATGTATTAACGTCCCGTTAATTATAACTAATTGATGTACAGCAGTCCAACTGTCACATTTACCTGGCGCGGCGCAAGTACATGTATGACGATGTAAAACGCCGACAATTGTCACGTGATCACTTGACAAATAAGTCCCACCTTTGGTAGTGGTAAAAACGCCGTTATGTCCTTTCCCTTTTCAGATGTTTTGAACGTGAAGCGCCTTGATAAGACATTTGTTTACGGACACTTCTACCTGCATAAACCTGGTCAGCGAGTGCAGTCGAAATCTCTTAAAACCCGGACATCCGGAACACATAATCTTCGATAAGTTTCGCGGTGGGATAAAAATCAGATTACAGTGGTGGAATAAATATGCAAATTAGCCAGTTACAGAAAACAGGTTTGGTGACCAGTACAGCTTCAAGGAATGACGATGTGTAAATACAATAAAAAAAATATTACAATCTAACATTTGTGAAGATTATGGCATGTATTAAACTCGTTGACCAATTTCATAAGAAACTCGGCATTGCCTCGTTTCTGATGAGATCAGTAAACTCGCTTAATAAATATCATATTGAAATTTAATCATTACTCAGTCATGTAAGACCCTCTATGTATGTTCATGATTTGAAAACACAACATATGTTTAGGAGAGCATGAAGCTTAACCCTTTGAACCCGAAAGCCCGCTATAGCGGTTTATGCAAACAGTGCAGATCCAGATGAGCCGGCTCGTAACGAGCCGTTTCATCAGGATCTGCACTTTTTGCAAGTAATTTTCATATTTCTTAGAACAAAAACACCCCCTTTTCATAAATGGACGAATCTGAAAATCATTTTGTGACCATTGGATTGGTCGGAACATTAGCATATCGCAGTCCATTCCAGTTCATTAGGGTCGAAAGGGTTAATTGCTGTGGAATCGCTCTTAACCCTACACCCTGGGGCCATCCCAGAGTGTCCGGTTTAGAACGATTCCACTGTATACTACTGCCAATTAAATGCTAAATATAAATGTGTCTGTGACGGGATTATTTGTTTTTGTACATTTGCTGCCAACTATGTCCATCTGCCAACACACTCAGGTGCCGAGAGCCTGATAAATAGCAGGTTTCTTTGAAGCACGTCCGGCGTTTCACGGACTGAATGGCGAACACAGTAAACCCTGATACGATTGTATGGATATATAGGTATACACTAAACGCAGAGACCATATGTCTCAGCGCCACAGTCACATCAACACGTATAAAGATAAGGGTGACTTTATACGATTCCAGCGGACAAAACCGCGGCAGGAAAGTAATCGTCAATTACTGGTCAAATATTGGTCACCGAAGTCTACACTACCGCCTGCGTTAATCCTGCCAATATTTCTCAATTTCTTTCTTTCAAAATACATGAATATTGTGCTTGAAATCATCAAGCAACTTGATTCGATGAGCCTGAGCTGTAGTACAGCTCAGGCTCAGACAATCAAATTGATTGGTTGCCTGCGGGTTGGCATTGCCAATAGATGTGCAGAAACATTGACAATCTAGACAGGCAGTTGTGTACTAAAATGCAACCGCTGTTCATCTCGGGTAACTTAAGTATATATCCAGGATCCCACTTCATCCATAATGGTTCATACCCTATTATTCACGATTCATCCGCGGTCACTAACAGGTCAAACTCTTTTTTTAGTGGATAAAATACGGTGTAAAATCACGCTTGGACAGGATCTAATTAGCCCGAGACCCGTCAAATTCTTCCCCGTGTATTAGAGCGAGACGTACTTCTACTGTCCACTTTATGATTGAGATCAAGCGAACATTACAGTGGCGTCAGCGTGTAAGTGCACACACGAACGAACACGACAGGTTGGTTCCAACCTGTCGTGTTCGTTCGTGTGTGCACTTACACGCTGACCCCACTGTACATGATTGAAAAAATGACAAAAAGTGTTCATTTAGAGCTTAATTACAGTGGAATCTCTCTAAACCGGAGTCGCTGGGGACCTCCCAGTGTGTCCGGTTTAGACAGGTTCCACTGTACATGCGTTAAATAGTGGTTTTTCTGTCGAATCACATATATGCGTTTCGCTGTACTTAATTTCATTTTCGAGTACAGTGGGGTCAGCGTGTAAGTGCACACACGAACGAACACTGTAAGCTGGGGACACCAAATGTTCACAGCTATTTCTGATTATTATAGATGTGCATTGGCCCGTTATCAATAAACTTAAAGGTACATGCCCACTCAGTAGGCACAAACTGTTATTTATCCCGTCAACACAGTGCGTACGGTGCCGTGAAACATTTTTGATATCCAGTCAATACTATTTTTGCATTTTACAGCCATTTGTAGGTGTTGACGGGATAAATAGAATAGTAGGTTAGTGCCGTGAATGGGAAAAAATATCTGGCGCGGCACGTTTCCTGAGCCTTGCGAGATATTTTTTCCCATTCACGGCACTAACATACTATTCTCTATGTATTCAGACACATCATCTGAGACATTTTCTGGCAAAATAAACATTCATTCACCATTACACCACGTATCGATTGGCATTATTATACATTTTATATCAGATGCAACTTTCCACACTGATATCAAGGGCGATAACCGTGTTTTATTAAAATGTTAACGGACATTACTATTTATACTCTGTATTTATTTTCTGATGTGCAATTATTATACTTTATAATCTGTCGAAAATAGCATTTGTTCAGGTGACGCATTTAATTAGTATAAATAATTAAAAAATACCACGACTCATTTGCATACGAAAATAGCATGATACCAACGCGCGTCACTATCAGTAAAATAAATATTACTGAATTATTATACATGTATAGCGGTCACTTGTAATCTTTAGAACTGGTGGAATAGTGACACAATTATACACTTATTTAATTCCTATAAAGAACAGTTTGTGGCTACTGAGTCGGCATGTACCTTTAATACTGGCTCAACTTATATCAGAGCTGAAGATAAGGTGCGTATTGGCGTATTGTACGCACGTATTTTAGCAGAATACGCATTGGTTATCAAAAGTGGCCGTACAAAATACTCACAGCAATGTGAAAATATTGTAATAAAGTTGAAAATTTACTAAGTTGAGCTGCAAAAACACTGTATGCTTGTTGCACCTCAAATAAGTGAATTTTTAAATTTGTTTTATGTTTTATCATTTGTTCCTATTTAATACGGAAGAAAATCAATAATACATTTGTAAAAGTAAAATACGCATTGAATTTCAAATATGGGGGTATTATACTCTTTAGATGCAAAACTTATCTGGAGCGCTGTTATATGTTCGAAAACTGCGGGCAATAAGGTGTTTAGTGTACGTCATATTGCTAGCCTTCTGTGTCATTTTAATGTTAAAAGCCTTAATACAATATCGATTTTCGAAATATGTAGACACACTCGGGTAAAATATGCATTCATGTATTCATGACTTAATTATGTGTTACGTTGATCTACATATTGCATGATCATATTGATGAAAGGTTTTGGTTTACAGATGTCGTTCTATGGAAAACGATTTAATTCTTATTCAATTTTTGGCAATACTTTCTGCACTGTTTGTCGCAAATTTAAAACTCACGGGGAAATTAACATGCGCAATATAAGATATCAACTTAGGTTTAAACGTGTTTACTGATGGGGGGCGGTTAGTGCCGACGGCCGGTCAGACCCGGCCCCGCTCTACGTGAACGTGTGCCCGCAACCGTTACTTTTATTAAAGAAAATGTAAACAGTTGGCTCATTAACTGTGACACGTATTCTGTATAAGATTAGCCACGGATAGAAGTGGGCATAGGTCTTAATTCATTTGATGTACTGGTTCACCGTCGAATATTTCGAAAATCAACATAAAATAAAATTTGAAAATTGTCAGAAAAATAATCGTATCACAGATAAAAATTATGGTAGTGCTAATTACGCGGCTCCTGGCATATATCATCATGTTGACACTGGGCCAAACATGTTTTATTATTTAGTAATTATATATTTAACATTGATAGTGGTCTGTTTGGTTTGTTCACTACATGTACATATCATAGTTTTATTCTGTTCAATGTCGGATAGTATGTACATGTACATACTAACAATTGTAGATACATTTAGTGTCACTTATCAGCAAATACAGATTACAGCAAGCACAGTCAATGAGTCTATTAACACGCATTTCTACTGTATGCTGTTGTGTTGCATTGTACAAACGTCGTCAGCGTTTCAATAACGTCATTTGCTCGATGACGTTACTTTTTGTTCCTTGCGTGATTCACATGGTGCTACAAAAAGTGAGATAAAGCAAAAACTATGAAATGTATTTGCATTTTCTTTTCACCATAATGTTTTTGAAAGGTGTCCGCATCAAAAAAATGCATTAATTGAAAATGTTGTCATTAAGGCTGGTTTTCACAGAGCGCGGCCCATATATATATATGGGCCGCGCTCTGTGAAAACCAGCCTTAATGACAACGTCATGAAAGCCTGAAAATGACGTCGCAAAGTTACGCTTAAATTTACCAACGTCACGTCGGATTTTGACACTTGAAATAGTTGCGTCATTGCAATAAGTTGACGTTGCCCTATTTATAACCGTACGCTTTACTATTTGTGGCTCACAAACATTTTAATGCTGGATACGCGTAGCAGAATTTTACAGTTGTTTCCATAGTGGTTCAAGGAAACACGTAGTGATTTTGTCGATTATTTTTTATAATATATGGACGACTTAAATTGTGCCCTGACATTTGAAACTAAATAACCATACAACCGGTAATTTTTAGATAACACCATCACAGAATCTGTATTATGTAACAAATATAACTGGGTACAGGGCTTAATTCGTTTAATTTACTGATTCGCCTGTCGAATGTTTCAAAAATCAACATAAAAATACAATTTGGAAATTTTCAGAAAAATAAGAGTATCACAGATGTGAAATTATGGTAATGCCAAAATATACGCCGCTCCTGGCATAATATCGCATCATGGTGACACTGGGCCAAACATGTTTTAGTATTTAGTGTGTTGGTATTGTGTCACATGCATATTTATTGCGACACAGTAATCATGATAATTGTAATACATAATTCTAGCCACCAATGACGTAGCCTACTGATTTCTATCTGTATCTGCTACATGTACCACTTCCGTGTACGGTGTCACGTAATATTTAGCGACTTTCAAAAATATCACATTGAATCAGCCGTACGATTGCCGTTTGATAACAATGTAAATATTCAGACACTGATCAGGCTGCACAGGTGCACAGGTCTCCAACATTTACACATTTTAAGAAGTCCGACTTTGCCAGATTGTTGTTAACTTTTCTTACATTTTACTACATTGTACTAAATAATGCACGTCTGCGTGCTTTGTTTGTTATCAAAGGGCCGTTCAAGTAGGAGGCGTGTAAATAATATAAAGCAATTAAACCCGTATTAATTCAAATGAGCCGTTTCGAACAAAAGTCGCAGTACAGGATGTGTAGTGTTGTGATCGGGATAAATTTAGTGTGTAAATCACTGCTGTGTTATAGTGTCCAGTGATGCGAAAATAGAGAATAGTAGGTTAGTGCCGTGAATGGGAAAAATATCCGGCAAGGCTCAAGAATTTCTTTATTTCTCATCAGAAGTATATGTTGTGACCACTCATTTGAACCGTCTCGCCGAGACGGTTCAAATGAGTGGTCACAACATATACTTTGGTTCAGAAATAAGGAAAATAGATAGAGAATAGTAGGTTAGTGTCGTCAATGGGAACAAATATCTGGCAAGGCTCAGGAAACGGGATGGGCGAGGCTCTGCCGTTTGTTCGTCGACAAAGCGGAGCTGTGAAGACTGCTAGGTGGGTCCGGCGGTATGCCCTCCGGAATATGTTTGATATTTACACCCCATTTTGCTGCGTTATGGCGCATTTTAGAGCAAAAATATACTTTTTCTGAAACACAACAAAACTAAATTGCACATTTCATTTTCAAATTAATTATTCCCGACGAGAGAATAATTATACTGCCGGTATTTTTATCGGGACATAACAATTATACAACCATGTATGTTACATCTCCACATTTTCCCGGCAGTGGCGGTGGTGGCCAGTCGAGGGAGTGGGGGTCAGCGCAGCATTTTCCAATAGACCTGCTACCTGATAGTACGGGGTACAAGTACATTAGCACGTCCGCTATTCATATTGGCTACACAGGAAAATGTTCTTCCCGCTTTCTGAGACGTAAATTTAATTCCGAGAGTCGGGGAATGGACAGTCGATTTTTATTTTGTTTAAAAATGCCCGGGGGTGTCCGACTACCCTCTAGACCCAGGCCTATCCTGCAGCCATAGGCCTATCCAAATTCTGGTCATTCACTTCTACAGAAAAAAATGCATTTGTTTCAATCACCGATACGATGTGCATATAATTTACAATTTCCAACACCAGTAGCCTATTTCACCAACATTGCAAAGTATACTTTTCTAGCAAAGTATACTTTGAAGGAGACATTTTCAATTTAAGGATAAATTTATTAATTTTTATTATACTGAATTGATCACATTATCACAGCCAAAATGGCTGTGATAGTGTAATAAATTTAGTATAATAATTCTGCATCCTTTTAATCATCACATATTATGCAGTCGTTAGTTCTGTATGAAATAATGTATTTCCGGAAAAATAAATGATTACTTCCTCAAAGTATACTTTGCTAGAAAAGTATACTTTGCAATGTTGGTGAAATCGGCTACATGAATGCCGTTTAATTTTTTGGTCTTTGGTGACGTATTGTCTAAATCAATAAATGACGTCACAATTAACTGAAAATTACGTCAATTCTGAAATAATTACAATGTATCTTTCTGACGACACACGTATATGAATCTATTATGGCGATGGTGGCAAATTACGGCTAATTATAGATTTAAAATCGATAGTTGTGCGTTTGTTTCGTTCACTACATGTACATATCATAGTTTTATTCTGATCAATGTTTGATAGTATACATACTAACACTTGTAGATACATTTAGTGTAACTTATCAGCAAATACAGTTTACAGCAAGCACAGTCAATGAGTCTATGAACACGCATTTCTACTGTATGCTGCTGTGTTGCATTGTAAAACGTCGGCGTTTCAATAACGTCATTTTCTCAATGACGTTACAATTTTTTCCTTGCGTGATTCACATGGTGCTACAAAAAGTGAGATAAAACAAAAACTATGAAACATAATTGCATTTTCTTTTCAGAATATTGTTCTTGAAAGGTGTCCGCATCAGAAAATGTGTCATTAAGGCTGGTTTTCCCAGAGCGCGGCCCATATATATTTACATATGCAGCCAATGCTCAATAAATGTACAGTGGAACCCCTCTAAACCGGACACTAAGAAAACACCTGTGTTGTTATTTTTGATGAGTTTCTTTGTCATTTATCTCAGGTGATAATGTCTGTTCGTGATCGCATAGCATACAACTATGGCTCAAAATGATAAATGCCTGATTTACAGTGAAACCTCTCTAAAGAGGTTTCACTGTATATCCAATAATTGTTTACAAGAAAACATTGTTAATGGGAAATTTACAGACATCATAATTGTGAAAATTTGTCCAATATCCAAGTATCCCCCAAGGTCCCCAGTATCCGAAGGAGTCGACACATGTTGCATTTGATATTGATCTCGTTGATGTTTTCCTTTCATGGCCACGTTACTGATTTTACTGATCTAGATATAGTAATGTATTTTTAATGTCGGATAAGGAAATGTCTGGAAAATCAAACCACATCAAACCAATCAGGGAATCTTCGTATCACAGTGGCCATGACGACCGGTAAAATATGTGAAATCTTGCGACAAATGAATACATATGGAAAATAGAAATACTATAACTATACCCAAATTAAAGATTCACAACGGAGATGAAAATAAAGATCAGTGACAATATAAAGAAAAATACATGAAGCTACATGTACAGACTACTCAGTAGAATAATGCATTTCAAATACATAGAGGATATTCATATTTTTGCAACGAATATCACATATATGTTCATCGAGTAGCACAGCTCAGGCTCAGATAATCAAGCTTCTTGCTTTCAATCACAATTAGTCATGTATTTTGAAAGAAAGAAATTTACCAATATTCTCAAGATGACCGCAGGCGGTAGTGTATTATGTACCGGGGGCGTCGGTACAGGCCCGGCAGGTCCGGCGACTGCTGGATCAATACGTTTGATATACATTTACATGTATTTGGAATTCATATATGAAAAAACAAAACGAAATCTGAATATCATGTTTGCAAATTTTCTCGTTTCTCATCAGAAGTGTATGTTGTTACCACTCAGTTGAACTGTCTCGCCGAGACGGTTCAACTGAGTGGTGACAATATACACATTGGGTGGGTAGCGGGAGCAACCGCTAGATTCGCCGGACCTATCTTATGATGTTTCCGGCGGCCGTGTGTACGCTTGTGGCAACTTTATTTCACTCTTACCAGCATGTGGTTAATCTATAACACAAGTATAGTATAGCGTCAACATTTAATAGGCGGAAGTATCGTTCAAACGGAATTATACTGCTCATTAATTGATACAGTGATGGGCATTTTGCCGGGAAATGGGATTTAAAGAAAACCCAGTTTTGTACGTGGCGCCAAGTGGGACATGGCTCAATTTTGTCAACAAAATTCATTTTTGTGCCACAAAATTCAATTCTGTGTCACAAAATTCACTTTTGTGCCACAAAATTCAATTCTGTGTCACAAAATTGAATTCTGTCAATTCTGTACACGCATGTAAGAAGGACTACCATTGGTCAGAAACTGCACTGGAGAAATGGGTCACGGTCGCCGATCTACACATTCAATGTCGATGATTCATTTCTCATTCTGCCGATGATTCATTTCTCATTCTGCCATTTAGCTTCAACTATCTCCAAACAGTCAAACGTTGACAAACCCATTCGTATTTAAACTCATTTGCGTTATAATTGTACACATAATTCATGTACATGTAGATCTCCCGCGAGTACTGACGTCATGTATTGTGTATCGCAAGGTACATCTGCCCCAGTTAAATCAATAATACACGCGCTGTGGCCTGTGTTCTGACTGCTGTCTGTGTTTATAAACAGAATGTGTGTATTGGGCCATTTGAGGAAACCATTTGTAGTATTTGTGTAGATACCATGGATACTAAGATGGTGTATACTGTAAATAATGCATGTAGACACATAGTTGCGAACACGTAACTTCGCAACTACTAGACACAGATACAATACCATTTGTTTCACAAGGTTAGATCTACTGTTAGAATACGACGTCATCTAATGTAATTTTCGAGCATAAAACGTTACCTGATAAATAGGATACCAGGCTAGTGTATTTTAATATCAAGTTTATCAGGCTCGGCTCGGAAACGGTAGGAATTCCTACGCGTTTCCTAGCTTTGCCTGATAAACTTGATATCAAAATACATTAGCCTGGTATTCTCTAAATATGGGCATGCTCTCAGGTCTAGCTATGTCTCGGCTACTTTATGTTTGACCCTGTTTACATAATTGAGGGAAAATTCTGAATATTTTTCTTATTTCTCCTTCAAAGTATATATGCTTATATGGTGTGACCACTCATTTGTAATCATAATATAACCAAAATAACTGTCCATAAAGAAGTATAATATTGATATATTGGGTTATATTTTCGTATTGAAATATTTAATCCTGCAAGTGTACTCCACCATCTAGTAAAATGGACTAAGACCGATCTCAACCAATCAACGTAGAGATGACATAGACTATCTAACGCAAACTAATTTTTGTAGACAAAAATGAATTCTGTCCCACAAAACTGAATTTTCTTCACAAAACTCAATTCTGTCTTACAAAATTGAATCCTTTATAACAAAAATGAATTTTGTATACGAAACGTATGCAGAATTGAATTTTGTGACACAGAATTGAATTTTGTGACACAGAATTGACAGAATTGAATTTTGTGACACAGAATTGAATTTTGTGATTTTTAGTGTTACAAAACTCAATTTTGTACACATAATTAACCTGTCCTGCATGGCGCCCCGTAGTTTTGTACATAATGTCAATTGACGGCACCTGTAAGACGACTGGACGAAAACGAACTTTCTGTGTTTTCTCATTGCAACTTCGTATCTCTGTACTAAATTGGTAATACGTGTACACGTGAATAATGTCATGGCGAGTGTTATGGTCTGGTAGTTATAGAATATATAATTACAACGGATGTGTACGCTTCCCCTCTGTGGGCGGTGGGTTTGCTCATATCACCTGGATCGATCCCTGCTTTCTCTGCCTTGCATGGCATTTATCAACCCTCTAATATCATCAAACACATAATGTAACACAGTTTCGGCTGAGTCTCCAGAGATCATACGTACTCAAACTCAACCCTTACCACTGTCTGACACATTGGCGTATAGTGCGGTAGGACTGAGCTGAACGAAAGCGATTTATTGTTTTGTATTGTACTGATATGTACGGAAGCCCATTAGGGTCACTTCACTTTTTTTTAATTTCCATTTATTCAAGATATTTTCTTGAGTTTTCAAGTTCTTTTCTTGAATTGTCAAGGTCTTTTCTTGCATTTTAAAGAAAAGATCTTGAACATTCAAGAAAAGAACTTTAAAATTCAAGAAAACATCTTGAAATCTTGAGTTTTCAAGTTATTTTCAAGAAAAGATCTTGAACATTCAAGAAAGAAAACATCTTGAAATTCAAGAAAAGATCTCGAAAATTCAAGAATGTATCTTGAAAATTCAAGAAAAGATCTCGAAAATTCAAGAAAATAAAAAAAAAAGTGAAGTGGCCCTAATGGGCTTCCGTAGATATGAGAATGAAGTAGCTAGGTTAAATAATTAACCGCTTCATTGCATCCGTCATTTAATGCACATACTTCGACTGTATTACAACTACATGTACATGTATTGTACACGTATTAGTAAATTTGGAAATAAACGGGCCCACTGCCATTGGACTGATACTGTCCTGTAGCCTATTTCACCAACATTGCAAAGTATACTTTTCTAGCAAAGTATACTTTGAGCAGTTGAGGGAGAAATTTTCAATTTTAGGATAAATTTATTATTTTTTATTATACTGAATTTATTACATTATCACAGCCATTATGGCTGTGATAATGTAATAAATTCAGTATAATAATTCTGCATAATTTTAATCATCAAATATATGCAGTCGTTAGTTCTATATGAAATAATGCTTTTCGGGAAAAATAAATGATTTCTCCCTCAAAGTATACTTTGCTAGAAAATTATACTTTGCAATGTTGGTGAAATAGGCTACTGAGCTCAAATGCCCGGGTATAGAAGATCTTCGAGCCAATTACTATCCTTAAATATAAGCTAAGTAAGTTGTATGAATAGCGTACATTACATTGCAACCGTGGTACACTATAACTAGACTGCACACATATACACGAGTATATTGTAAGAAGCATGGTGGCTGTTTCAATGATGGGATAACGAACAGTGCAGATCCTGATCAGACTGTGCGGATGCACAGGCTGATCAGGATCTACACTGGTCGCAAAACCTACATACAAGTTAAGTAGCGCCCAATCCAAATAGTCCAGACAAGTCAATGGACAGTCAAGACATTAATTACTAAGTAAACGAATAACAATATGTCTGTGAACTGTTGAACTACTTCGGGAAATGTTTGAACCCGCGGCCTACGACCTTGGTGTTCAAACAGTTCCCTTGTGCCACGGCAAACGTTTACCCACGGCTGCACAGTGTCGAACCTTATATTAATACACATATTCACATGCATTTGTTGTGAATCACCATTGATACTGTTTTGCACTGTGCAGTGCATACTAATTTAAATTGAATGCAAGTTAATGATCACCTACCCCTGTGTGACCTCTCTATTTTGTATCGGTTGACCACGGTTGACCACGGTCACCATCAAAGTGTGTGATTTGACCTACTGTCATGTACACGCATTGTTTGGAATTGTGAGAAATGCAAATAGATTAATATTCACTCAATATATATTGGTCGCCGGCTTTCGTTTTTAAGGGTGGGATTTGAACTTGCATTTCATCTCCTAAGAATGGGAGAATGGAAGGATGTCGATACAGAGTAAAGCGGCCACAGAAGGGCGTGGGATAGCTCTTATTAGAATAGTCCCCTCTGGTTCTTTAAAGTGCCCAGACTCTCCTTCAAATCTGGTGCGACGCATTCATTTTGATATACACATTTTTTTTTTGGTTTGTTCATACAATGTTACCTTATTTCACCAACTTGTTCCTTGGCCATATTGTAAAACTTATCTTCTGCAGGAGAAGAATTCACATAAGTGTAAAAGCTTGTTTTCTAATCCTGTTCTCAATTGTATGTATATATATATCACTTGCCACAACTTGAAATAAATATTGTTTAAACTAAATCTGATACATGGGACCGCCTTTTTTAAAGTCCCCATCTGAAAGGACAAGCAGAGCAGGAACGAATCTCAGAAATACCGACGCCCTGGCCGAGAATCGAACCCGGGTCGCCAGCGTGGCAGTCTGACGGTGTTACCCATCGGCCACTGTTTGCTCTGGTCGCCGGCTGAGAAAGGATGCCTTGTGTTATTTGTGACCAGTGTAGCCCCAGATCAGCCTGTGCATCCGCGCAGTCTGATCAGGGTGTATGCTGTTAGCCACACAGTCACATACGTAGAAGGCATCCCGTCAGCAAAACGAGCTTACAATGAATCCACACTGATGGTGCACTCCGCACCGGCCTAAAATGTTTCACGTCGAAAAATGTCTTACGTTGGCTACATGTACTAGACGAAAATGTGTTTATGCAGTATCGTATGTATAAACCTGTATGGGATTTCGTTAGGATTCGGGAGGCCTATTTCCACCTGGAATATGTTAACGCCGGTATAACAGAAAATTCTTCAGCCCAGTAAAGGTTTCAGTCCGCGCATGCGCAGACGGAAAAATAACAATCGGGGCCAAAGCTGCGTAAAGTTTAAGTCATCGATTATATTTCAAGATTTAATGAGATTAACGTACGTCTAAGCATAAAAAAGGTCCCAAATGTAAAATTTAGGTATTTTCCCTTCCGGGGATGTTATGAATGCGTATTTTAGAGCTCCGTGTCGCACTTTAGTGGCCATACTATTCTGCTGATAAATCGAGCTGCTATCGGACACCTGTTTGGCGATATGTGGGCGGTAAAGTGGGGAGGTCATTGCTTTTGTTGAAATGACACTCCACACCCTGCGACTATTGTGCATGTGCGTTTGCTTTGTATTATTTACACGCATCCGACTAGAAAGAACGGCCCTTTGATAACAAACAAAGCACGCAGACTTGCATTATGTAGTACAATGTAGTACAATGTAAGAAAAGTAACAACAATCTGGCAAAGTCGGACTTCTTAAATGTGTAAATGTTGGAGACCTGTGCATCTGTGCAGTCTGATCAGTGTATGCAATGATTGCAAATATACTAGTAAAATTGCTATACATTCATATAACCATATTTACAAGTGGTCATTTTAAAGAATATTTACATTGTTATCAAACTGCAATCGTACGGCTGATTCAATGTGATATTTTTGAAAGTCGCTAAATATTATCTGAAACCGTACACGTAAGTGGTAGCAGATACATATGGGCCGCGCCATACGAAAACCGGGCTTAATGACAACGTCATGAAAAGCGGTAAACGACGTCGGAAAAAACGACGTTTCAAATTGTCTAGCGTCGCCGTAAAATTTCACAGTTTGCCCTCCCATTTACGTTTACTTTTTTTTTGTTGCATTAAGCGCGAACAGAAAACGGAAAATGATAACTTACTGAAACTTTTACTAATATGAGACGCCATACCTTGTACCTCGGTACACATATTATTACGTCATGACTTGACGTCACGTACTTGTGACGTCATTGAACGTGAATACATTGAACGTGAATACATGTTTGACGTTATGGCCATGGTGTCGTGACAAAATATTATAGCAAGGATACTTGCACGAGTTCCTCGCAGCATCAATGACTTAGAAATGCTTCAGGCGCTGTACATTGTCGCCTAACTGTCGTTCTTTGACATTTTTACTCTTTTTCGTCGGTTGTCCTTATGAATTCAAAATGATTATGATTGCCTACCATGTTAATAGCGGTTTCAGTGGCAGTAACGTGGCGATTACGTAGGTGGGTGAGACGAATAGTCTTGACATCGCGACGTTGCACGCGGACGTCCCGATCTCGGTCGGTCGACAACCCTTCCGGTCTCTCTCAGACGACGGACAAGACGTTCTTTGGTGGAAACATTCACACCGAACTGCATAGCAACCTGCTGTTGCGTTTGACATTGCATTAGCAATGCAATAGCCTGACCCCTCTGAACTTCTGTCAGACGCACCATGATTGTGAGAGCTATAAAGTCAGTGTAAATAGCGGAAAACGATGTGTATACCTCAAGCGTATCAAGTGGTATGACAAAATGTTTGACGAACTTATCATCATCATGCTGCACGTGTTTTTGTTTTTTTATCACTTTCTCTATGTGGTACGGTGCATTACACGGTTGAGTAACTTTAGGCACCGGTGTGGGTGCACAGTGACCAAGATAGTCGCCTGACCGGTTTTCATAATTTTAGGCCAAGCATTTAAATAATTATTGCGTATATTGTTACCCTGTGTTTCTTTATCCGTTCAGTATATTTCGCCGCATACGTAATGTTAAATAATGTCGCTATTATTCCCCAAAATTATTTCAGACAGCAGCAACCAACAGGGAAACGCCTCACTCTGCCTTATTTGAAAAATTATTCATACGAAATTACGTTACTTGGGCCGCAATCCAAAACATGACGTTACATTAGCAACTGCAACACGAGCCATAAACATTATTTTCATACTTTATCTTGGCCTAATGGGAGACACTTGGCCAGGCTACGAGATATCCAAATTTGGTTGACATGCGATAAAAGATGACAAATCTATAGGACTTGTCCGGGTATTTGATCAACATCCCTTGTATACACCGTTGATAAAAATGTCGTAATTTCGACGTCATTGATCTAAAACGTCATATAAGTTTTTACCACGCTTCATAAAAATACTTCTAAAATGAAAAATAATTGGGATACATTAATAATGTTGGCGTCATAAGGCTTTTAAAAGATGTACAATTCAGAATACGCGATAAAGTAAAAACTGAAAATGTTGTCATTAAGCCCGGTTTTCGCACGGCGCGGCTCATATAGAAATCAGTAGGCTACGTCCTTGGTGGCTATAATTATGTATTACAATTATCATGATTATCGTGTCGCAGTAAATATGCATGTGACACAATACCAACACACTAATTACTTAAACATGTTTGGCCCAGTGTCACCATGATGCGATATGCCAGGAGTGGCGTATATTTTGGCACTATCATAATTATACCCCCACCGCCCACCACCGCGCAACGAGTTGTGGGGGGGGTGTATACTGGAGTCAGGTTGTCCGTGCGTCCGTCCGTGCGTCCGTCCGTGCGCCAGTAAACTTAACATCAGAGAAATATTGTTATAACTTCTATTTCCTTTATCTAAGATGCTTAATATTTCACACATGCATTCATGTAAGGCTCTACTACCATGCTGTGCCAAATCCACGACCGTCCCACCCCCGCTGATCCCAAGGTCAAGGTCACATACTTAGTCTGTTTACAAAACTTAACATCAGAGGAATATTGTTATAACTTCTCATGGCCGGGTGCTTTTGTCCCGCCGTGAAAATTGAAATCAGTCCCATATATTTCACGTTTTTTTGCCTTATATTGGAACATATTGCATACTATCATTATTAATAGGCACATTGGGTATATACCAACAAAGGGTTGTGAAAAACTACCGATGTGTTTCTCATATATAACAAGTTTACGGTCAGGCTGAAACTTCTCATGGCCGTGTGCTTTTTTCCCGCCGTGAAAATTGAAATCAGTCCCATATATTTCACGTTATTTTGCCTTATATTGGTACATATTGCAACATATCATTATTAATAGGCACATTGGGTATATATCAACAAAGGGTTGTGAAAAACTACCGATGTGTTCTCTATATATCAAGTTTACGGTCAGGCTGAAACTTCTCATGGCCGTGTGCTTTTTGTCCCGCCTTGAAAATTGAAATCAGTCCCATATATTTCACGTTTTTTTTGCCTTATATTGGTACATATTGCAACATATCATTATTAATAGGCACATTGGGTATATATCAACACAGCGGTGTGAAAACTACCGATGTGTTCTCTATATATCAAGTTTACGGACAGGCTGAAACTTCTCATGGCCGGGTCCTTTTGTCCCCAACGTGAAAATTGAAATCAGTCCCATATATTTCACGTTTTTTTGCCTTACATTGGAACGTATTGCATAATATCATTATTAATATGCACATTGGGTATATACCAACAAAGGGGTTTGCAAAGCCACCGATTATAGATTAGTTTACAGACAGGCTTCAACTTCTCACGGTCGGTTACATATCGGCACATTCATATAAACATACACCATTTGGTAGAAGAACTACGGTACGCGGTGTGCATATTGCGTAATATCATCGTTACCATTCATATTGTGTAAATACCAACAAATTGGTTTCCACGGGCTTAAAGTTCTCCCCCCCCCCCCCCCCCCCCCCCCCCCCCCCCCCCCCCCCCCCCCCCCCCCCCACCCCCCCCCCCCCCCCCCCCCCCCCCAGCGTGTGCCCTTTAAGCCGCTATGACTAGGCTGAAGGTCTTCACGGACATAAGGGGCTCACACCCTCCAGCGTGAGCCCCTTAAGCCGCTTGGCCAGGCTGAAGGTTTTTACGGACTTAACGGGCTCACGTTACACCAGCGAGGAGTGCAGCACCAGATTCTAATCGAACCGGGCGCATATGTAAAAGGAATAATGTTTATTATTACACTCTTGCAAATTATTTGCACGGGTTTCGCTGTGAGAGAAAACCCGTAATCAACGCCTTACAAATAATACACCGTGAAGAGAACACCCGTAATTGCGCGCCTGTTTTCTTGGAAATCACGAGCTACCATGCAAAATGTTTATTTTTTATGACAGTCAAAATAAAGTTATTTGAAAACTTGGAAAGGGTCTCGACTAATCTAGAATGTTAATGTGATTGAACACATTCCAAACATGCATTCAAATATATCTGGTTCATAGAAACAGCTGCGTATTTTGGATTTCAAAAAGTTTACATGACGTCACATTTGACGTCACACAACGTAACGTTGAAACGCGGGAAAACACGTCATTGTGTAACTATTCATGCGCACTCACCATTCATTGTTTATAATCTCAAAAATAGACTAAATGTGCACATATATCCGACGTGGACGTGTAATAAATATGATAATCCATCGTACATGTTTGAATAGCGGAAATAATACACTCGTGTCCGTCGGCGTCCGTGCAAGCAACGCTCACTCGTTGCTTACGCGGAAGCCGACGTACACTCGTGTATTATTTCCCGCTATTCAAAATGTACGATGGAATATCCTCTATTTACTATTGTAGAACATGATGCTATGTAGCTTTTCTCAGCAGGTGGTCCATACATGTATGAGACAATCCATCTGATTGTGTACCTAAGAAGATCGGTGATACGTGAAAACTATAAATATGAAATTTACCATATTTCCATAAAGTACGATTAGTCGAGTAGATACTCCTATGTGTTCCATAGTGGACCTAGAAATTCTGTTTCCTATAAACTTTTATTGTTGTTTCATCTTTATATGGTTCCCTAAAACAAATTTAGCTTTGTTGCCCAAATGGCAATTTGGGCAACTCTTGCAATTTGCATATATCCAGGATGGCCGCCAGTCGCCATTTTCAAAATTGTAATACAAAACTAATTGTCATATAATGATGTATAATACCATTTGTTATTTGTGTTGGGGTGTCTAGAATCGTTGTACGATGTTATATTTAGTATTAAGGCTAATGGAATGTTTGTTCTCACATTTTTACATCCAAGATGGCGCCCAAAATCCTATTTTTGTCGCTATTTTAACAACAAAACTGAATTAAATACTAGAAATAAGCGAGAATTCATAGTCATACAAGTGCGGTTTCAATGAACCTGTATATTGGTTTCAACGACTGCGCCAGTACTTTCTCAGTCCACGATACAACCGAATTCCAGAGACATCCAGCAGGCATCATTGATGCTGGCAGCAGTCAGTCCTGTATCGGTAGTGTTATGATATTTCGTCTTATATCCAAGCAGATTAAACCTGCGAGGAATACTCTTTAATTCCTCTTTTACATTATACTGGTCCTAAAAAGAGCATCCACTGCTGCGGCCACTATCAAAGCTAGCGGGAATAATTACACTGAGGTAGCTGCCCGCCAGGCCAGTCTAACAGCTGTCACCGAAAATGATGTCACGTGGCTTAGCTGTCTCGGTCTGGGTCCAGACTAGCAAACTAGCCAGAGGTAGCGAGTACTCAAAGGTGCGAGTTCCTACATGTTTGAGCCTATGATTGATGCCCCACCCTCTCACCCAGATACTATTCTCACAACACCTGCTTACATGCAACATGCAACAGTCACTGGTGGATATGGGGATGAAACGCGTTCATCTGAGCATGGACATGCATATATTTTCTGCGACCAAGCAAATATGCTGGTATCAGCCAATGCAGTCCCAGAATGTAGTCTTTCATCCCGGAGGAATGCATATTATACAGTCATTCAACAGCCCTATTGCAAAATTAATGAAGGGCTCAGCTATTGAAACGTATATTGCTGCCGTATACCGTGGCCTGACAGGTATATATAACGGTAAGTCCTGGGTGAAACCTATGAGGGCATTCCGGAACCCAACAGCGGCTCTATTGAGGCGGTTTCTATCTACAGTCCCAAAGCCATTGGAGCAGTTAGATCAGTATCTGGAAACTGCTCGCCTCCACCTGACTGGTCCTCACTGGGTAGATAGCTTCCTTCTTCCGACACTCATTGTCAACCAATTTGAGTGTACAGTGAGAGAAGCAAATATATATTTCATGGAACGCATGCTGACAGACATTTTGCTCGCTGGACAAGCACAATATGCACGATATCTTACCCAATACCTTCTGGGGATGCGTTCACTTGATACTGAAACGGAATCTCAGCTGACCAATTTGGAGAACAGACCGCTATCAAGATAGGAAAAGGGTCTCTCAAGGGCATGACTTCATCTCATGAACTTCTTAGTGAGTGGATCGACGACTTCCCCATTACCCTACATGTGTCTGACAATGTTGACTGTATATAGTGTGATAACTCATGAGATCAGTCCACACAGACACAGTACAAGGAGATGAAGAATCGCCGTATATTGGGTGTAGATGACGGGGAATTTGTTGAAGCGGAGGTGGAGAAATATCCTCATCCACTGAAAGTCCACCGTCCTATTTTGTACAATGCTGAAGTGAATGTGGCAGATTCTGTCGATATTGGATCAGCATTGGACAGCAAATACATCAGCAGTCTCCCATGCGGATTCTATGACCCTATTAGACAAGAGCAAACAAATAGTGCCAGTCATCGATATTGAAACAATTTTTCTACGTCTTCTGTTGATTGTTCAACGGAGGAGGCAGCTGGAACTTTGGCTACTGGTCCACTATGAACTTTGTGCTGTACCACCATTGCTTGCTTATCGACGAGCAGGGTTGCTTCCACAAATGCAATAAATCGGCGCTAACAAAGCGTCTCGGTGTTGTTGAGATCTCACCAATCTACCAAAATCATTAGAGAATGTGGTGAGCTGGTGATAACTAATCAACTACGATCTCTCTATCACCAATCCTCTGCCCGGAAGAGATTTAATTTTGAAGAACAAGAATAACAAGAAAGGACTGGTGAGTGTTGTGTCCAAGTTCTCCATAGAAGAGTATATAACCATGGAGAATCTGGACGACGGTGTGTTTAGCCATGATGTGGCAGACATCACCATGATATATTATGTCCTTGAAGATGCAAACTATGGCAAGAACGTTATCCGCATACTTAGCGTTGACACAGGTGTGTTTGTCCTACTGGTTTATTGGGTTTATCGAGAGAAGCTACAATGCATGGTGCAGATGGAGAGATGGGACGGGACAGTGTTAGATATTAATGCCACTTGTACTGAGCTAGGTCCCTAATGTTTGGAATTGCTGGGCATGCAAGCCATCAGTGAGTGCGACACTCCATCATATCCATATGACAAAGGCAAGGCTGAATACTGAATACGTTGCTTAGTGCAGACTTTTTAGACTTGGTTGATGTGTTAAGCGATCGACGGTGCCACCACTGACGATCTGATGGAGACGGCAACGGTTTTCCTCATATCTCTGTTTGGTTTGCCACAGGGAACTTCAATAGAAGCTGCCTGCACCAAATTTTTTGCCAGAAAGAAGAAAAGTTATAAAATGAAGGTGCTGCCTCCAAACATCCGACAATTTGCTCATGCACACGCGATGTGCCCATCTTCAGGTAATTTCGTGGAAAGCGGCAAACCAACAAGACCCATCAAACGAGTCGAATGACATCACCCACTTGGGAGATGCATGGCGGGGTTCCAGTTCCTGTCACTCATCAAGGTGAACCCACTCCACCACAGTTGAATCATGTACTTAATTGTCAGTGCAAAGCACATGGAAATATGTGCATGACTTCTGGGTCTTATAAAGAAGATATTTCATGCACATCATACTGCAACTGTTCTGGCGAGGATGGTTGCTGCAATCCGCATACTAAGAGGGAAGCTGAAATTGGAGGCAGGTGATACGACTGGGGATGTTGAGGAAGTTGTTGAGGCAGATGATGTTGAAGATGATTTTGAGGACTGTATTCAGGAGATTGGTGACATTTCTAATGGCGCGCTCTTTGATGTACTTGAAATTGAGTATCTGATTGATGAATTGGAGTAAATAAAAAAGGTTTCAAAGAATATGTGTATGTATATATATGCATGTACATGCATTAAGAGTAATGGCATAAATTGATATGTATTATGCATATTAATGTATACCATTGCGCTGATGTTTTATTTATCTTATCTGATTAATATTGCCAATATAATCTAAGTATTATCATATGAGTAAGGACGTGTTTATATGTTGGAACCGTTAACACAAATCATATCCCTCCAGAATAATGTATAAAGTGCCATATATTCTGTACCGGTTCATGTTCTGTCAAATACAATGGTATTCTAAAGTTGCTTGTATCACTCTGCATTAGTATTTACATAATTACGTCATAGAGTAATTGTAGTTGCAAATAAATATGATTTGCATTGTTCATAACAATGTTTGCAATAAACAATTCTCATTGAAATTACTTTTTTTACTAGAAATTCTCATAATTTTACATAAAAATGTAAAATTTGACCCTACAATTACCTCTAGACCCTTATGATGACATCCAATTAACCATAGTATTGCAGAAAACGGCTCTATGTACACGAAAACCTATGTAAATACATATTATACATCATTGTATGACAAGTAGGTAAAAAGTTAGATTTTCAAAATGGCGACTGGCGGCCATCTTGGATTTGTGCAAATTACGAGATTTGCCCAAGGTTGCCCAAAGCTAAATGTGCTGTATATATCTGTCGGAGTATGAATCAAGAAAAAAAGTTTATAGGAAACACAATGTCTAGGTTCACAAAATGACTATTCGACTAGATGGAAATGTTCAGGGCAAATGCGTACGTATGGAAATCCGCATTTGTTGTGAAACTTTAGTCAACGTCATTTATGTAAAATATCACAGTTTCTGTAAATATTTATCATGCAAAATAGTTTAATTCTCTGCTCATGTACAAACTCGCATGGCTTGACTGATATAGATGTACTTCTGTGTTTCTTTCATGTTTGCTTCACATCGATATGTCAACACTAGAACTACTTTATTAAAATTCCCGCAAAATACAAATTGGCATTACGACGTTTGCAACCACCGTAGACGCAATTCAAAATCCGCATCCTTGCAGTCTTACCTAGACCACACTGTTCGCCATTCAGTTGCACGGAGTTGTTCGACAGGGTAAATGAGTGTATGGGTTCCACACTGTTATCATAAGCCCAGTCGGCATTTTCCGTTATCATGGTTAAGTACGTACAGTTAGTAAGATATGTAATACTGTTTTCACCGATTTAAAAGTATGTTTTGAAAAGGGATTATCAAACAATGGTGCACAGCAAAGGATCAGCGACATTCATGATATATGAAACATGATTAAACGAAGCCAATTTTAGGACTGGAGAAATGGAGTTTATGGGATTTCTGTACATGGTAGATCCTGGTCAAATAGCATATCCCTGCTATCGATCTACATGTTATGTAGCTTAGTAGAAGCATGACGGGTGTTTCGTTGATGGAATGGCGAACAGTTCAGGCCCCGAACAGATTGCGCGGATCCGCAGGCTGAACTGGGGATACACTGGTCGCATAACCCAGAATCCCAATTTATGCAGTCACAGCCACATTTATAACTGACAGTTCCGCACTTCACTGTGTCTTTGTACACGTATCTACGTACACGTATCTACACAACGGCACTACTGTCTGTTTCACGAAACTTGACAAATGTTACGGCTATATAAACAATACAAACACAGTATGTTTTTTGATAATATTAAATGTTATAAACATTTAAGAATGATCCTTCATATATATATCAGGGCCCGGTTGCTCAAAGCTTCTGTTAACTTAACAGACTGTTAAATCCTTAGCATCGCTAAGGATTTAACAGTCTGTTAAGCTAACAGAGGTTTTGAGCAACCGGGCCCTGGTAACGATTACTGATATATTTACAACATATGTTATCCGTCTACGGAGCCTCGCAGGAGACATGGATGTTGGTGTTAATTCATTCCCACCAAATCACAATTCGTTCCCCCAATTTAACAATTCGTTTCATCGAGTTAACAATTCGTTCCCACGATATAATAATTCGTTCCCACAAATTGAAAATTCGTTCCCGTTGGAACGAATTGTTATTTCGTGGGAACGAATTGTTATATTGAGCGAACAAATTGTTAATTCGTGAACAAATTTTTAATTCGTAGGAACAAATCGTTAAATTAAGGGAACAAATTGTTATTTCGTGGGAACAGATTCTTATTTCGTGGGAATTAATTAATTAACAAATGAATGCTACTTCCCCTGCGGGGCTCCGTAATCCGTCAGACTGTATTTGGTCAATGTGTTGCTAGTTACAGCGAATGTTTGTAAACGGCATATGAAGTGGCCAAGTCGGTCATCCTTGCAGCCATGAGCCTCTTTCACCTCTTCTGGCGTTTGACAAAGAACTGACAATGCGAAGTAGAACATATACTATAATGTACCTAATCATAATTACTCGCTGTTCTCTCATTTTATAACTGTCGCCGATTTCATCAAAATTGCAAAGTATACTTATCTAGCAAAGTATACTTTGAGGGAGTAATCATTGATTTTTCCGAAATTCATTATTTCATACAGAACTAATGATTGCATATAGTTGATGATTAAAGCTATGTATGATTATTATACTGAATTTATTACATTATCACAGCCAAAATGGCTGTGATAATGTAATAAATTCAGTATAATAAAAATTAATAAATTTATCCTAAAATTTAAAATTTCTCCCTCAAAGTACACGTTGCTAGGAAAGTATGCTTTGCAATGTTGGTGAAATAGGCTACAGGTTGCTGGTGAATGTAATACATGAACTGAAGCTCACGTTGTTCATTTACTGCAACCATCGTAAAATGTCAGACACATGTATCGATACGTGTTTAGCTATGAGCTATATTCTGTCTTTGTGAGGCTGACTTTCTACCTATAAAACAGCATCTCACAGAAATTGACGTATTTTGTAACGGAAACATACACAATAATAAATATAAATAAAAATACACAGCAAAATTGTACCACATATGCAATTCATGTGAAAAAAAAATCGTATGATGTTTATATGTAAAATATATGAAAAACATATGACTGCATATGAAATGCATATGAATATTTTGCATATGAATTGCATATTGGCTCACTTTATATCATTTGCATATGAAATTGTATATGAAATTCAAATGAAAAACATATGAAATTCATATGCCACACATTTTGTAGTGTATATTTATGAATATATTATAATCGAACTCATTGATGTCCGTGACTCTAACCCCTCGACTAAGTATGGTTATATGAACATTTTAAACTTACTATATCCCACACAGTGCCTCGAAATGAATATAGAGAAGGAATACGTGGGCGGGGGTATATGTATCTGTCACGCCAGTTCAGATTACAAAGTGTGTGTTTTGTTTACTACCATTTGTTGTTGAGCACATAGAAAGTTATTTTATAGCAAGTTATGCGGGCTACATCTATACGTGTTCAGCATTATAAAGGCGTGCTGTAAGACATACTTTTATTCAGATTATTCATCGGTGCATATGGGTTCATAGAAATGTTGTTATTTTTTTTACTTATTAATGTCTTGACTGTTTATAGATATGTCGAGACTATTCGGATTGACAGCCCAGTGATATGGGAGCTACTTAGCTTGTATGTGGCGGCGACTGGAGAAATGGGGCTCATGGGTTTTGAGACCAGTGTAGATCCAGATCAGCCTGTGCATCCGCACAGTCTGATCAGGATCTGCACTGTTCGTCATTCCATCATTGAAACACCCACACTGCTTCGAACAAGGAATATAAATTGTTATTAGGATACAGATGTGTACTATTTGACCAGGAGATGGACTAGTCATAAATCCCATAAACCCCATTTCTTCAGTCACAGCCACATATTAATTAAGCCTGCGGGTAGGACTTGTTATACAGCCTTGCATACCCGGACATATACATGTATGATTGTTGTGGTTTAACGGCCTATCAACAGCTATGGTCATGCAAGGCCGGGTCACATGGGTTTAGTACTAAATTCCACATTTTACCTGTACAAGTACATGTTCAAGTACATGTACAAATGGTGGGGGGGGATCCCAAAATCAGAAAGGACTATTTACATTTAAAAAACTATATAGTCAGCCCTGAAATCAGAATAATCCTCAGCTGATGCCAGGTCCTCGTCACACCAGAAACACTTGGCCCCCTCTCAAAAGCAGTAGGATCAGTAATAATCTTACTACTTTTGTAATGAGCAATAAACCAATTCAACTCCCAGGTAACAATACATGTATAACCCATTCGAATAGGTGATATCACAAAGTTGTGTCACAAAACTTTGTGATATCAGCTATTCGAATGGGTGATATCCCATGAAGAGGCCGACTGTTGATGAATGTGATGTGTTACGAGAACTTTGTGATGTTGATGAGAAATGTTTACTTAGCGTGCACTGAGAAATGGGGGAATTCCTGGGTCTAATACTGGCCTATACTTCCGCGAAGTTCCCCTAGGTATTGATGGGCCCCGGGGGTACATGTATGTGTGGCTGTGACTGGTGAAAACAGAGCGTGTGTGATTTGTGTATCTCCTGGTCACATAGCGCAGTCTGTAGCTTGATAACGATCCACATTGCTTGTAGGACGCTTTGCATGTTTCATTGATCAAATGGAGTAGCGGGCAGATCCTGATCAGACTGTGCGGACCTTGTTAGAAGCATGGTGGGTGTTTCAATAATGGAAAGACGAATAGTGCAGATCCTGATCAGACTGTGCGGATGCACAGGCTGATCTGGATCTACACTGGTCGCAAAACTGTTTACAGAAACTGTGATAAGTTCTGTAAATGACGTCGAAAGATGACGAAATGTTCATAGCAAATGCGGAATTCAATTCCGCATTTGCTATGAACATTTCGTCAACTGTCGTTTACGGAAACTATCGTAAATTTTGTAAATATGTTTCATGACATATCGCACATGTTGTCAATAGGTACAAACTAACTGTATGTGGGCTATACATTCGTTAACAGCGCATGATGTATGCACGGCCCTCTGGCTGAGAAAAGTGACCTTATGACGTGTTCAACCAGTGTAGCCACATATCAGCATGCGAAACGTCTAAACAGGTCGAACCATTCCCCGACTCTATGAGCACACTTGGGGCACCAGATCCGCACTGTGGCCTATTTCACCAAAATTGCAAAGCATACTTATCTTGCAAAGTGTACTTTGAGGGAGTAATCATTTATTTTCCCCAAAAATGCATTATTTCATATAGAACTAACGACTGCATATATTTGATGGTTAATGTATGCCGATGAGATCACTTTCTTTTTTTTCCTTCAATGATTTAACAACACTTACATATGTATAGTGATTATATTATACATTGTATGCATTCTTGCCACATTCCCATTTAATGATGATGTACTCAAGGAGAAGAATTCACATAAGCTCTGTGAGCTTGTTTTCTAATCCTTAATCACCGTTACGTTATATGTATGTTGATGCATATATACATGTATTTATTTGAAATCAAAATTGTTTAAAGGCCCTGAACGGCTCAGTATTACAATTTTCCGATTTTTTCAAACACAAAAACATGTTTGGTTACTGATTTAGTACCCAAAACTAACATATACTGCCTAATAGATACATCTTAAGTCTTCAGATTTACATCTTAATCGCAATGTGAAGACAACACAAACTTGTTTTGTGTACCACTCAGTGCAAGATGTCAAAATTAAATTCCGTAACCCAACGGCTTCGGCTCGGAAGCGAGTCGATAAACTCCGGCTATCGGAATTCATCGGCCGCGAATCAGGGAGTTGAGCAGTTGACCCGAGCGTCTATCGGAAAATCGATCGGACTTTGAACACGCACCTGCTGTTTGTTTATCAACAAATATTGATATTTTAATCGACTACAAACTCATTTTTGTACCAAAATGAATGCAAACAGTTTCATCAAAGTGTGTGTAAATAGAAACCTGTTGGATTTATGTGTGGGAAAACCCAATAGGAGGCCAAATTCGGCAACTTGAGCCGTATTGGGGCTTTAAACTAAATGTATGCAGAATTATTATACTGCATTTATTACATTATCGCAGCCAAAATGGCTGTGATAATGTAATAAATTCCGTATAATAAAAATGAATAAATTTATCCTTAAATTTAAAATTTCTCCCTCAAAGTGTACTTAGCAAGATAGGTATACCTTGCAATTTTGGTGAAATAGGCCACAGGTCACAGACGTTAAAAGTCTATTGTTACAATGTCTTGTTTCCCAGCTGTGGGCCCAGTCATATAAACATATTGTGGGGGATTAACCGAGAATTATTCAATTGATTTGATGTGGGGATTTCTTCCGCTGACTCATTTCACCAACCACTAACATTTCCTATGACACCGATGTGTACGTAATGTGTGAATTACCTGTATTGTATCTCGGGACGATACAAGCAAGTTTGAAAGTGTTAAAGTTACATGCCCTCTCAGTAGGCATAACATGTTATTAATATCAGAGACATCATTTGAGACATGTTCTGGCAAAATAAACATTCATTCACAATTCATAATTGCCCCACGTATCGATTGACATTAGTATACTATGATCATACTACCGCGCGTCATTATCAGTAAAATAAATATTACTAAATGATTATAGCTGTATAGCGGGCACTCGTACTTTATAGAACTGGTGGAATAATGTCACAACTACACACATATTTAATTCATATAAAGATCATGTTGTGCCTAGTGAGTGGGCATGTACCTTTAAAACATAAAGAAAATGCACTTTTATTTTTATATAATAACCATTTTTCCGTCCCGGTGAAAAGGGAAATTATGCCGTTCTTTCCACCGGTAAATATACATGACTGGGGGGAGGGTGGTGACAGTTACTTAATAGTTTTATTATAATGTGTTTTTGTGAATTCTCCCTCCTACTTGTTCAATTTAGAAGAAGACGAATTGTTTACTGACTTAAACTGAATACAGTTCGTAGTCATGATACATGCAACTAAACATACACTAATATAAATACTTATCCCGTCAACACAGTGCGTATGTGCCGTGAAACACGGTGCCGTGAAACAGTTTTGATATGCTGTCAATGCGACTGCGCATGAATTGTGCGGTTGTCATACTAGTCGATTCTCCGATTTTGAGGATGCGACTGGGGTTATTTTTTGCAAGTAAGACGTAATCGGCACATGGCAAGCACACAATCGGATGACTGTTTTCAAATAAAACACGTGGGTGGTTGGTCGGGCGAACGTGACGACGTAAATTAACGGTAGGGTTCCTCCTTATAGGAATCACGATTTGCCTCGTTTGGCCCTCCGGTACTTTTTTATCTTTGTATCGTTTGTTACCTGGGAGTTGTATTGGGATATTGCCCATTATAAAAGTAGTAAGATTAGTACTGATCCTACTGCTTTTGGGAGTCATTCTGGTGTGGCGACGAACTGGCATCAGATCAGGATTATTCTGATTTCAGGGCTGAATATACAGTTTTTGTTATTCTAAATATTCAGTTCTGATTTGGGTATTTTCCCCCCATTTGTACATGTACATGTACTTGTACAGGTAATATATGGGATTTAGTACTAAACCCATTGACCCGTCCTTAAATGACACGCAACACATACAAACCACATTTTTCGAAACAAAATGAAACAAAACAATACTGAACGGATTCATTGTAGTTACTATACAGGTATATGCATTTGCACATGCAACCGTCGAATGTTCATGCGTTTACCAACAATCCCATATTTGCTATGGAGTGTATGTGGGCTTGATGATTTCAAGTAGTTTTCCCGTTCAAATTCCGCGAAAATGTAACAAATAGGACATATTTAATCACACATTACGCAAACATTGTATTAGCGAGCCTACCTCACCAAACCCCCGGTTACCTATGTAAACAGCGGGTTTGGTGAGGTTGCCGCGCAATAGGTAATGCGGTCAAATAGGTCACGATGCAGTGACTATTTTCAATCAATAACTTATGTTGTAAGCGATTGTAATGTGTATTTTCAATATTTATATTATTAAAATGTATCATATCGGTACCCCTTTAAGTAATATTTGTATATTTTAAATGTAATGATGTTGTCATGAAGCGCATGAATATAAGTATTAATTAATCCAGTTTATATTGAGGCAAATCACACAGCCTAAAAACATAGTGCTGGAGTATAAACCATAGTATCGTATATTATTCATAAGTATATCACTATTAAACATTAATTACAATATGTATGCATAGTATTAAAACAGTAGATGCTACCGCTGTTTCGCTGTATGTGATATTTATAACAAAATATTTTTTTATTCGTCCGCGTACGGATTTCTGTCACACAAAGCGCCATTTTCAGTTCATATTTTGACCTGTGCATATGAACCGGAGTAAGTTTAAACAACGCTCGATTCCGTCCAATTCAGATTTCTCTGCATAATGTTCAGACTAACTACATATTAAGTAATGTTGCTAAATAAGTGTTAACGGCTGGAACATGGTTATCACTAAAAGGAAGAAACCACAGTCGTATTATTGAAAAATAAGATTTAACTGAGACCTCATGGAGGCCGCCATTAATCCAGTGTAAACAATAGACCGTGTGATCCCATTTCCTGAGTAGCACCCGCTTAGTGAAACGATGTGCTAATCATGATATTATGTTCCCCAATAATTGGAAACGGTTTGAATTTCTCGGTAAAAACTACGAAAGTCATAAAAAAATAACGATGTATATTTAACATTGGATACGTTTAAACGGTATTACTCTCTCATCGGATCGTCAGTTGTCGTCGATAGCGATTTAACGTACTGATCTGGTCTTAATTTATTGTCAACTTTCAACGCCATTTACAGAATATATGGTTAATTTTGGAAATAAATAACGGCAAATTACGATGACGTCTGCTCTGAAATATCTGTCAACATGTGGACGTAATTTAAGGAAATCGATTATATTTTAAGGCTACATCTGTGACTAATTACGAATTTATGTATGGTCTTTGGCTACACCCGACACATTACACAGATCTAGTTGTAAATACACGTCGCTTTGTGTGGGGAAAAAATCGATAATGCGTAGTTGTGTGTGACGAGGTGTTGATCTGATGACACCACACAGCTGTGACCCTTAGGCAATGTTTTGAAATTGACGTGTCGTTTTGATGTGTGCCGCAACACCTCACTGTCGGAGACAACATGACAATTAACGATATACTCTCGATTATACACAGATCTATTAGACGGCTGGTTATTTAAAATAAAGAGTAGTTCAGTACACCTTCGCCGATATTGTTTTTAGAAAATCAGTAATATTTTCCGTAAATGGTGTTGAAAAGTTGACAAAAATTCTATCACCGTATTTAGTTGTGCCGATATTGTTTTAAAAAATCAGTATTTTTTTTCCATAAATGGTGTTGAAAATTGACAAAATATATAGCCGCATTTCTCCGATATTCGTTTAGAAAATCACCAATATTTTCTGTAAATGGTGTTGACACAAAATGCAGCGTTCACGTGGAATTCAAATAAAATACAAAATAATAATTTAATAAATAGACACCGATGGCTACTGTGTTTGCGGCCAGTGAATTCTGGTCGTGGTAGCCACAGGCGCAGTTCGAACAGTGTTGTGAGCAGATGGAGGACAATAATTATTTCAAATTCATAAAAAAATGTTTGCTGTCCGAAAATTAATTAATTGTGACAGCCAAAAAAAAAAGATTTTGGGACAGTAAAACATTATATGGTATAGACAGTAGCTCAAACTTAAAAAAACAGTAACAAACTGTCTGTGTATATATTACTTAAACTTAAAACATCAGTAACAAACTGTCTGTGTATATATTACTTAAAGACAGACACTTTAATTGTTGGTAAGTTTCTATCAATTTATAGGTATTTTTATTAAAATCATAAAATTGTGAAAATATTAAAAAATATTAAAATCACAAAAATAATATATATGGAGAATTTTTTTTTATACCACGTCGAGGTTTGAACCCCCGACCCTTTCGGGAATCGGTAATTAAATCATTGAAGTCGGCGACCTTAACCTCACGACTGTTGCGCCATTTATGACAATCACAGTTATACAGAAGTGCTATCAGTATTACGCCACCATTTGAACGTAATAATTATTAAATTATTTGCAACTCCATCTACAACAATACCGTTACAGAGATACGCTATTGAAACAACATGTATTAGTACCCATAACATAACAAAGTAATGTATCATTATATATCACAGGAGATAGCTTAAAACTATATATCCTAATACACCAAGTTACAGTTCCGCTGCCATCTTTCATCCGGGTTACACAGTACAGGTAAACATACCGCAATTTCCGATATTTCCATGCTGTCACAGCTGTCAGACGGAGATAGTTTTTGCCTCGGTTCTCCATACACAACGTATAATCTGATGTGTTTTGTTGACATTTATTTTTTAAAATGATTATGTTATACTATCTAAATGGAAATACTCGTCCCAGATACGTTAAACTGGTTCACGAGATGTTTGAAGTGAACACACTATTGACCGCTTCGCGTTTTGTACCAGTGGCCGACACCCACATATTCTGCAATTCCTATTGAATATGTAAACAATAATGTATGAAATTGATTGCCGAATGTAATGTTTCGTTCAGTAAACAATTATTTCTCTTGAGATATTCTGGTTTTTTTTTATGTTCAATTAGCTACCAAAAAACCATTGGTAAACACTTCTCTTAGTCCTAATTAAGACAGAATTTGACATACAATGGAATTAAATTCCTCAGGTTGGGATTTCACATGTACCAATGTATACTGTAGAATAGCGAATCAGATCTTATTCACACTTTATCTGTTGATTATGCTACATTTTCTGTACTAATTTCACATAAATGAATGTCAGTATTATGTAATGAACATATTTCAATAGCCCTGAGCTCTGTTATAAATTTCCAGATGTAGCTATAGATTGCATTGGAAAGGCCATATGTATTGTTCTAGTCCTACTAAAATGTATTTCAGAACTACAAGTTTGTTTTACTTTTACAATACTGACATTTCTTTCACTTGAAAAATACAGAATATATGTCACAATTAACAGCTAAATTGTGAATCAGATGATTCCCTACTCGGCCAGAGAGTATTCTGCAGAGTTTCTTCCTGCAACTTAATGTACACAAGTGTGGATATACTGTCATCTTTATGGAAGAAATAAATATGCTGCATCCTTAGTGATTGAGACACAGAAGTCTAAAATTAGACAGTAACTTTATGAATGTGCCAAATTATCCTGTTCACTGTCGGCCCACATCCATGATGCGCTATTCAACAGGGCCAGTTTCAGTAAACTTTGTACGATAAAATATTCTTATGCATATTTTGCTAAGTTTACTCAACACATGCATGTGGCGGCGGACTACATGTATATTGGGGCCACTGAACATGAACAATTGGCTGATAATGCAAATTTTGTTGTCGCTTTAAGCTTTGCTCTTACAAACTTCTTGGTCACACACACTTTAGTATTTCCCTGTATTCTACCACATGTGGGCGGGGAGCGTGTACTGTAATACATTTATGCTATAAAATGGTAAACCTCTCCCCCTTTTTTCCGGGCTCGAGACGGGCATGGCATATATCAGCATATGTAGCAGATGGTGTAACACGTTTTGCATATATGTAGACACATCTGTTAATGAGCTGCACCAAGGCAGGGTTTGTTTCATTTTAGGCATCAGTGTTTAGTATTGTAAAACCAGGATAAATGTTATGAACATGTTAAATATCACGCTTATATCAACACTAAAAACCTTAAAACTAGAGCAAGTGAGCTGCAGGGGCTCACAAATATCCATATAGTTGCTGCTTGGTTTGACTAGAGACATATACCGGTACTCTCTCAATCCTTGTTTGACCTACACATAATTTCCAACTGGTTAATTTGGCCTTGACCTTAGGCATGAAAACAGCCATTAGAACGAAAACATCATTGATGATAAAAATCCAAAACTGTTCTACCCATCAACATGCAGGGGATATAGTGAGTGATGGCTTATATTGAATATGATATTTATAATATCATTTACTGATTTCATAAAAAAACTCGGCTTAGCCTCGTTTCTTATGATATTAGTAAGTAAACTCTTAAACATAGATACCCATGAACAAACATCACTTATGTTAGATCCTGTATAAACAAGAAATGCGTCTGTCGAACGCGGATGCCACCTGCAGCATATTTGAGAAACTGTGACAAATTGGTTAACCGAAAAGTGTGACGGACGGACAGACGGACGGACGGTCCAAACACTATATGGCACCCGTTTCTTCGAAACCCGGTGGCATAAAAATACCCCCAAAAATATTTATCAAGGTACAAATAGTATTGTTATGTCGATACCCCACTCACATAATGAAGACTACGCGTACATAAGCGAACCGACCCGGTGCGAATGGTTATCGGGGCGAAACGACCCGGGACCCGTACATATATAGAGTTATACCGATGAAAGCCGAAACACGCCGAATGCCTGTGCGCGTATACCCATCCTCGTTCAGTTAGCTGAACAACTTGCGTGTACATTGTGATATGTTTAATTATACTTATGAAAGCTAAATGAAGGTCGATTTCAAAAGATGAATGTAAGTTTGATTTAAAAAATGCAATATTATAGATTAGGGAGCAAAATGAAAATAGCACATTTTGGCTGGCAGTCAATGGGACAGCGGTTTGTTTACATGTAACGCTCGTGCGGCGCAAAATCTACAACAACAACAATGACCATATATGCCAAACTGTAACTAGGTGTATCATAAACAGAACAATCCGCTTGGCTCGTATGAAAATAGTTCGCGTGATATTGATTATCTCCCTTGCCGAAAGTAGTTCAGTGATTTATTAATTCCAAATAAGACGTGTTTGCGTAATGCGTGGCAATCACAAAGTCTCATGATTATGTTCCAATAACAAAATGTGCATCAAATGTGTCGGTAAGTGTATATTCAGTTAAACCTGTGAATAAAGGCCAGCCATGGGAAGTAAAACATCTGGCCTTTATTCACAGGTGGTCTTTATTCGCAGGGTCATTTATGTAGCAATTGTGCCATTGGGACAACAAAAGTGTGGCCTTTATAGCCTTTATAGGTGATTGCTATTCGGAGGTGGTCTTTAGCACAGGTTTGACTGTATAGCGTTGGATCGCACAACAACAATAGTTTCGTTATGCTACTTTAAAGCCCTTATACGGCTCAAGTAGCCGAATTTGGCCTCCTATTCGGATTTTCCCACACATAAATCCAATAGGTTTCTATTTACACACACTTTGAAACTGTTTGCATTCATTTTGGTACACACATGAGTTTGTAGTCGATGAAAATATCAACTCCCCGATTCGCGGCCGATGCATTCCGATAGCCGGAGTTTATCGACTCGCTTCCGAGCCGAAGCCGTTGGGTTACGGAAATGAAATTGTCAATATTGATATTTTGCACTGAGTGGTACACAAAACAAGTTTGTGTTGTCTTCACATTGCGATTAAGATGTAAATCTCAAGACTTGACATGTATCTATTAGGCAGTATATGTTAGTTTTGTGTACTAAATCAGTTGTCAAGCATGTTTTTGTGTTTGAACAAATCGGAAAATTGTAATACTGAGCCGTTCATGGCCTTTAAAATAGGGATACACATTGCAGATCATGATGAGACGGCTCATTCGTCTGGATCTGAAATGTTTTCAAATGTTAGCCTATAGTACAGTGGGGTCAGCGTGTAAGTGCACACACGAACGAACGTTCGTGTGTGCACTTACACGCTGACCCCACTGTACATGTATGTATGGCTGAAAGGGTTAATACGTTCTAAAATTACTATTTCAACTCTCTGCTAAAAGCACTAATGGTGCAATCCATTGTATTTCATGTTCATTCATTAGGTATCATGCGTATACACATATACTGCCCTCCCAAGTCAAACTGTAGTATCTGTTAAACTGCAGTATCTGCACTATGATGCTATGCTGACCCTGTGCAATCATCCCAAGTCAAACTGCAGTATTTGTTAAACTGCAGTATCTGCACTATGATGCTATGCTGACCCTGTGCAATCATCCACACCTGGGGATGATTGCACAGGGCCAGCATAGCATCATAGTGCAGATACTGCAGTTTAACAGATACTGCAGTTTGACTTGGGAGGGCAGTATAGAGACCAGTAGGTTAGTGCCGTGAATGGGAAAAATATCTGGCAAGGCTTAGGAAACGGGATCGGCGAGGCTTGCCGAGCCCATCCCGTTTCCGTCCCGCGCCAGATATGTTTCCCATTCACGGCACTAACCTACTATTCTATTTATTAATTCGTTCCTACGAAATGACAATTCGTTCCCTCAATTTAACAATTCGTTTCCTCGAATTAACAATTTGTTCCCACGATGTTACAATTCGTTCCCTCGAATTAACAATTCGTTCCCACGAATTAACAATGCGTTCCCGTGAGAACGAATTGTTATTTCGTGGGAACGAATTGTCAAATTGAGGGAACGAATGGTTAATTCGTGGAAACGAATTGTTATTTCGTGGGAACGAATTAATAAAAACAAGAAATGCGTCTTTCGAACGCGGATGCCACCGGATGCAGCATATTTGAGAAACTGTGACAAAGTGGTTAACCGAAAAGTGTGACGGACGGACGGACGGACAGACGGACGTTACAACATTTTGGGTTTATGGGGTATTTCCATTGTTTGAAGAACAAAGAAAAAGCCCCTAAACAACAATAGAGTTTATGAACTTACGGAATATTAGAAAGGAATCTTTTGTTCCTAACCACGCCCCTAAGCTCTCAAACCCCCGGACGTTGGCCCGGACAGACGGACGGACAGACGGACAGACGGACGGTCCAAACACTATATGCCACCCGTTTCTTCGAAACCCGGTGGCATAAAAACTCCATGTCCCCTGTGGACTCCGTAGACATGGGATTGGTGCAGGTAAACGCATGAACATTCGACGGTTGCATGTACAAATGCATATACATGTATGGTAACTAAAATGAATGTGTTCAGTATTGTTTTGTTTCATATATGTGGCTGTGACTGGCGAAATGTGGCTTGTAGGTTTTGCGACCACCGTAGATCCAGATCAGCCTATGCATCCGCACATTCTGATCAGTATCCATCAAGGAAATGCCAGTCGTGCTTCTATCACGCAATATATATATATTTATCCCGTCAACACAGTGCGTATGTGCCGTAAAACACGGTGCCGTGAAACATTTTTGATATCCAGTCAATACAATTTTTGCATTTTACAGCCATTTGTAGGTGTTGACGGGATAAATAGAATAGTAGGTTAGTGCCGTGAATGGGAAAAAATATCTGGCGCGGCACGGAAACGGGATGTGCTCGGCAGAGCTTCGCCCATCCCATTTCCTAAGCCTTGCCAGATATTTTTTCACATTCACGGCACTAACCTACTATTCTCTATCTATTTTCTTTATTTCTGAACCAAAGTATATGTTGTGACCACTCATTCGAACCGTCTCGCCGAGACGGTTCAAATGAGTGGTCACAACATATACTTCTTATGAGAAATAAAGAAATTCTTGAGCCTTGCCGGATATTTTTTCCCATTCACGGCACTCACCTACTACTCTCTATATCGTTGCATGTATAGTGTTATAAGAGTGTGCTCAGCAACTACACTGGTAATACATAATATAAGCCCCATTTCTCCATCGCAGCAACATGCGATGTACAACAGTATTCAGTTAAAGGTACATGCCCACTCAGTAGGTTATAATATAGAGAGACAGATAGTTTTGTATATTATGACATTTTCTGGCAAAATAAACATTCATTCACCCGACGTATTGATTGGAATTATTATACATTTCATATGAGACGTACATTTCCACACTGATTTCAGGGGTGATAACCGTGTTTCCTTAAAATGTAAACGGACATTATTATTTATTCTCTGTATTTAATGTTTCATGTGCAATGATCATACTTTATAATCTATATTATTATATTATTTTTTTCAGGTGACGCATTTAATTACTATACATAAATAAAAAATAACATGCCTCATTTGCATATGAAAATAGCCTGATACCACCGTGAGTCACTATCAGTAAAATAAATATTACTAAATTATTATATCTGTATCGTGGGCACTCGTAATTGTTAGAACTGGTGGAGTAGTGACACAATTACACACTACTGTCTGTTTCACGAAAGCTGCCCAAATTTTACACCCATATAAACAATCCGAAAACAATATTTTTTTCGATAATATTAAATGTTATCATAATTTAAGAATGAGCCTTCTTTTTATTTCTTGAAATTTGTTCAAAATATTTATTTTTATTGGCGAAAATTTTTTCCCCATGTTAAATCCCCATAGACATCTTCACGGAGTGAAGATGTCTATGGGGATTTAACATGGGAAATGTTTTTTGAATTTCAGAAATACTGGACCGATTTTTAAAATTTAACTTTTGTTTTCTTAGTTAGATCATATCAAAGCTATATAGTCAGGTTTCGGAGTCAATTTCCAAATTTTTTCGTTTTTTGACTCCTCCCACACTCCCTTACCTCTTTTTCCCCCATGTTAAATTCCCATAGAGAAATCAATTTTTCGTAATAAAACCAATATTTGACCAAATTTCACGAAATAAAAAGAAGGCTCATTCTTAAATTTTCCTTTAATTTAATATTATCAAAAGAAATCTTGTTTTTGAATTGTTTATATAGCCGTAAAATTTGGGCAACTTTCGTGAAACAGACAGTAATTTAATTCTTATAAAGAATATTCGTGCCTACAGAGTGGGCCTGTACCTTTAATAGACGATGGGTGTGGTTAAACTACCTGTATGATACAGGTAGTATCATCGAACTCCACGATGATACGCATTTTACAGACGATAACCGTGACAACATGTTTGTGGCCGTAGCTGTAGAAATGGGGCTCATGGCATTTGTGACCAGTGTAGCTCCTGATAAAATAGCACACTTCTGTAGCCGGATAACAATCTATCTTCCTTGGTAGAAGAATGATGAGTGTTTCATTGATGGAATGGCGAACAGTGCAGATCCTGACCAGACTGTGCGGATGCACATGCTGATCTGGATCTACACTGGTCGTAAAACCTATAAGCCCCATTTATCCAGTCACATCCATATTTTACGACAACTCGTTAAAATCACACACCCGATCTCGACAGGGAACGTGAATGATTTTAATCGTGTTTCCGGTTAATTGGTACCCCGGCGGGTAGAAATTAGACACGGTAAGGTGTATGAATACATAAGCAATATAGATCGTTATCTGGCTACACGAGTATGCTATTTGATCTGCAGCTGCACTTGTCACAAATCACATACTCCCAATTTCTCCAGTCACAGTCATAAGTGAGGTTGTCAAACCAATGTACCATCAACAGCCATTAACTTTCTACCATACGAGTTTGTCCAATAACGTCGTGCACATTATCGAACTACAGATCAGGGGCCCGTTTCAGTGAACTTCGTACGACTAAAATGTTCGTAAGGGCAAAATTAATTTCACATTAACAGTGCTTTCTTGCAAACAATTATTGGATTTACATTTATTGAGCATAGGCTGCATATGTAACCTATGCTCAATAAATGTAAATCCATCAATTTAAATATTTCCAGACGATCTTACATTTGCACTTACGAACATTTTAGTCGTACGAAGTTTAGTGAAACGGGCCCCAGGAGTCCCGTGATATTCCGATTGACATATTGTATTTGCCACTACTTGGACTAAAACCGAACCAACATATAACTTAAATGCCCAGAATAACCAACGCCATATCAGCACGACACCACATTAACTCAGTAATTACTATTATCCCCTTGCCGATAGACAAGAGGGGATATATCGTTAGTCCATGATACGTACGTACGTGCCTGCGTTCATCAGTAACACCTTTCATTTTTCAATAACTTATGAACCGCTTCACCGATAATATTTGGCAACAATGTGTGTCTATGGATGGTGCTTTGCCACGTCCGACCGCCCAAGGTCAAAGTCACTAAGTACATGTACTTATGTTCACATTTTATCCCGTCAACACAGTGCGTATGTGCCGTTAAACACGGTGCCGTGAAACAGTCTTGATATCCTGTCAATACGACCTACTAACTGCGTATGAATATGTGCGGTTGCTGTGGTTATTTCTTTGCATTTTAAAGCGATTTGTATGTGCACGGAAACGGGATGTGCTCGGCAGAGCCTCGCCCATCCCGTTTCCTGAGCCTTGCCAGATATTTTTTCCCATTCACGGCACTAACCTACTATTCTCTATCTATTTTCCTTATTTATGAACCAAAGTATATGTTGTGACCACTCATCGGCGAGACGGTTCAAATGAGTGGTCACAACATATACTTCTGATGAGAAATAAAGAAATTATTGAGCCTTGCCGGATATTTTTTCCCATTCACGGCACTAACCTACTATTCACTATGTTTGTAAGCCAATCGTGTTAATTTGTGTTATCTTGTATCAAGGCTGCCAGCGAGGGGATTGGCTTATTGATAACGATGTCCTTGATTTCAAAGTGTTTATGAAGGGGTAAGTTGAAGGAGGCATAAGGCAGTTAGCCCCCTTCTTCCACTGATCTCTTCATGTGTGTTGATCATGAATACAGTGGGGTCAGCGTGTACGTGCAGTTACTCGCTGACCCCAGAGTATTTCTGCAGGACAGTGTTGTCAATCGTGACTCCCTCTTATAATGATGAAGTGAACATAGTAAGTTACGGAGCCCCGCAAGGGACGTAGAATTTTTGTTATTAATTCGTTCCCCCGAAATAAAAATTCGTTCCCTCAATTTAACAATTCGTTCCCACGAATTAACAATTCGTTCCCTCAATTTAACAATTCGTTCCCTCAATTTAACAATTCGTTTCCCCGAAATAACAATTCGTTCCCACCATATAACAATCTCGTTCTCACGATATAACAATTCGTTCCCTCGAATTAACAATTCGTTCCTACTATATATCATGGGAACGATTGTTAATTCGTGGAAACGAATTGTCAATTCCAGGGAACGAATTGTTATTTCGGGGAAACGAATTGTTAATACGTGGAAATGAATTAATACATTGAGGGAACGAATTGTTATTTCGTGGGAACGAATTAATAAAATAATATCCATGGCTCCGTAATAAGTGAATTGCACAGTGCAGATATATATTTAAAAAAAAAACATAAACCCATATTTCTCGCGATAGAACAGACAGTAGTCCCAATCGGCTTCTGTATTCACCTCTTTTATGTGAATGTGTTTGCCGTATACAGTGTGGTCAGCGTGTAAATGCACAGACGAACGAACAGGACAGGTTGGAACCAACCTGTCGTGTTCGTTCGTGTGTGCACTTACACGCTGACCCCAATGTAATTCATGTATAAACAAAAATGTAAATATTTTTCTGCATTTTTTCTCATTTCGCATCAAAAGTGTATGTTGTTACCACTCAGTTGAGCCGTCTCGGCGAGACGGTTCAACTGAGTGGTAACAACATACACTTTGGGTGGGTAGCGAACCAACATGTCGTGTTCGTTCGTGTGTGCACTTACACGATGACCCCACTGTTCATTCGGAAACATATATTACTGTATTCTAAGTTTCTGATACATTTACACGTATATCACCTACATTATACTTCTTGCGCAGTCAAATTAATACAAGGGACAATACTGAAGTACATACATGTATTGTAATGGCCCAGAGTTATGTCGCATAATTTCATATTATTGAATGCATGACGCGCAGTCGGATTTATACAAGGGACGTTACTGAAGGAAAACTAAATAGTGTATCTACTAAGTATCTAAGTATCAAGAGTTACGGGAAGTGAAATGACTGTGACTGAAGAAATAGGGCTTATGGGTCGTGCGAGCAGTGGAGCCCCCCCCCCCCCCCCCCAGATCAGCATGTGCATCCGCACAGGCTGATCAGGGCCTGCGATGTTCGCCATTCAGTGTATGAAACACCCTTGATGCTCATTGATGCCCGATGTCAGGAGCTAAACTGTTCACAAATCCCATAAGCCTTATTTCCCGAGTCACAGCAACGTACATGTATACAGATAGCTTTGATGGCATTTGTTATTACACTGTACATGAACATTGCACCTGGGGGCCGTTTCACTAAACTTCGTACGACTAAAATGTTCGTAAGTGAAAATTCATGCTAAATTTCACATTAACAATGTTTTCTTGTAAACAATTACTGGATTTACATGTATTGAGCATAGGCTGCAAATGCAGTATATGCTCAATAAATGTAAATCCATCGATTGAGATTTCCAGACGATCCTGGATTTGCACTTACGAACATTTTGGTCGTACGAAGTTTAGTGAAACGGGCCCCAGTACTCCACCCACCGGAAACCTTTGTTGTCTGTTTGTGTATTGGTGTTTAACAATAGCTATGGTCATTTAAGGCCGGGCAAACGGGTTCGAGCCCGTATTCAACCTTCTGCATTGGGGGGAATATCCCAAAATCAGAACGGTATACATGTATTTAGATAAAAAATATATATATTCAGCCCTGAAATTAGAATATTATAGCCGACCTGATGTCAGATCCATACCAAACCAAAGTCACTGGTCCCTAAGGGGTATAAACTGATTCAGCTATCACACACAGGAATGTCAACGACGAACGTGAGGGCCAAACCAGGTGTCTGGTCGGGATTCCGGTAAGGATGAACCCCCTCCACCCCCCGCCCTCACCGGAGGGACAAGTATATTAGCCGTCTGTGAAATGTTTGAAAGACAGATCAACAGTACAGTGGGGTCAGCGTGTAAGTGCACACACGAACGAACACGACAGGTTGGAACCAAGCTGTCGTGTTCGTTCGTGTGTGCACTTAATTCATGTATACAAAAGAAATGTAAATATTTTTCTGCATTTTTTCTCATTTCGCATCAAAAGTGTATGTTGTTACCACTCAGTTGAACCGTCTCGGCGAACCAACCTGTCGTGTTCGTTCGTGTGTGCACTTACACGCTGACCCCACTGTAATTCATGTATAAAAAAAATGTAAATATTTTTCTGCATTTTTTCTCATTTCGCATCAAAAGTGTATGTTGTTACCACTCAGTTGAACCGTCTCGCCGAGACGGTTCAACTGAGTGGTAACAACATACACTTTCGGTTGGTAGTGAACCAACCTGTCGTGTTCGTTCGTGTGTGCACTTACACGCTGACCCCACTGTAACTCATACTTAAAGTATCCGAGACACAACAATATTGTTTCCTGCCTCCGTTACTACGTATAATTATTTGTTATTAATTCGTTCCCACGAAATAACAATTCGTTCCTACGAATTAACAATTCGTTCCCTCAATTCAATTTAACAATTCGTTCCCACGAATTAACAATTCGTTCCCTCAATTTAACAATTCTCTCCCACGATATAACAAGTGTTACTTCATGGGAACAGAATTGTTATATCGTGGGGAATGAATTATTAACTGTTAAATCGTGGCAGCGAATTTCTATATCGTGGGGGGAACGAATTGTTAATTCGAGAGAACGTATTGTTAAATTGATGGAACGAATTGTTATTTCGTGGGAACGAATTAATAAAAAAAAGTCCATGTCCCCTGCGAGGCTCCGTACGCCACTATCAACGGAACGTCTCTTTGAAGAAAATTTGCGTTACAATATGCGGTACATAACAATAGTCTGAACTTGATCAATGTAAAACTGCAGGTCCTGGACTAGTTCGCTTTACAAGCCGAACGGACAGGTAGACAGATGGACGGACAGACAACGCAATACCATAATACATCCCCGTTTTTTTCAAACATGTGTATCTATGAAAAGAGACAAGATGGCATTAGTCACCCAGCCTCGTCACATTTGTTTGATGCTGGACTGAATGACGGTGCGTAGTCCGTTATTTCCCTGTGAAAATCTATGTATAGAGATCCGGTCTGAATATCACACAAAAAATAAGTTTTGCAAACAGAGTAGACCCAAATCAGACTGCACATATGTGCAGTCTGATCTGAGTATACACTGTTTGCAATAACAATAATAAGTGTGAAAATGTGACTTGCAAATAATGTAGTTCGAGATGAGATTGCGTAGATTTGTAGTATGATCTGGATCAACACTAGTGGAAATCACTATAATTGCTCCTTTTCATAACAAAGCATGTTACATTCGCAATATTCCCAAGCAATAAGGCCATAAACCATTCTGTCCACTTCGTCATCTTTTCGCGTTCAATGGTAAAACAAATGTCGTCAAAGGATGAAATTATTCTCGATTTACGGAATGGTGCGAGGGTTTCCGAGTGGCCATAAACTACACAATTTGGACCGGATTTCTATAAATACATTCAACTGGAGATAACTAGCTACGATCCCCCATCATTGCACCCGGGACGAATATATGGTTAAGGCCCATGTACATGTATAAATCGTTAATTGTATGTTTTGTTTGTTTGTGTGTTGGGGTTTAACGACCTATCAACAGATAAGGTCAGTTAAGGCCGGGTCAATGAGTACTACATCCCATATATCACCTGTACAAATACAAATGGGGAGAAAATCCCGAAATCAGAAATGAATATTTACAATAAAAAAACTATATATTCAGCCCTAAAATCAGAATAATCCTGATCTGGTGCCAGGTCCTCGCCACACCAGAATCACTTGGCCCCCTCCCAATAGCAGTATGATCAGTAATAAGCTTACTACTTTTATAATGGGCAATAACCCAATTAAACTCCCATGTAACAAAAGAGTCAAAGATAAAAAACGTAACTGAGGGCCAAACCGTGATTCCTATGAAAAGAAACCCCTACCGTTAATGTACACGTTCAGCCCACAGGTGGAAGACTCGGACCTATGACACCAAAAAAATGCCTATTAAAAAAAATCCCATTACCCCACCCACTTGGTCTCGTACAGTACATAACGTTAATTCAAGGTGAGCATAAATAGCGCTATTATAGAAAGAGCCCTCTTTTTTTCTGGCTCGCACAAACACAATAAACATCGATTAAATGTATGAAATATGTCTCTGGCAATCGATAAAGGTATTAGGTGTGTGAATATACTCACTTCAAATCGCTGTTTCAAGTATTTATTGAGTTATTCGCGTTTTGATTACCCCATCCAAAGCGAAAGTTGCGTGTACGAAAGAATCTCACACAGAATCGGAGGCCGTCCGGCTGGATTATCGGTCATATTTGGCCGATAGCTGATCGCCAGCTCAAACTAAAGTCGTGCACCATGATCATATACATTAGAGACTCCAACCATACAAAGTTCGTCCAATTGTGATCGTTCGCCGATCTAAAAAACACTTTTTTCTATAATTTCGTTCATTATCTGGAACTGGGTCAATGCACTATCTTCCATAATACAACCACCGAAACGTCTATGTAAGAACATCTCTGGTTGGTTAAACCTAAAAATAGACGCGAGGACTTTCCCTTTTCAGGGTTTCCGGAAGACATAATCTGATAGTACGCGAATCATGAAAGAAAGTCAATAAAATTAGAAAAAAGTGTTTTTTAGATCGGCGAACGATCACAATTGGACGAACTTTGTATGGTTGGAGTCTCTAATGTATATGATCATGGTGCACGACTTTAGTTTGAGCTGGCGATCAGCTATCGGCCAAATATGACCGATAATCCAGCCGGACGGCCTCCGATTCTGTGTGAGATTCTTTCGTACACGCAACTTTCGCTTTGGATGGGGTAATCAAAACGCGAATAACTCATAAATACTTGAAACAGCGATTTGAAGTGAGTATATTCACACACCTAATACCTTTATCGATTGCCAGAGACATATTTCATACATTTAATCGATGTTTATTGTGTTTGTGCGAGCCGGAAAAAAGAGGGCTCTTTCTATAATAGCGCTATTTATGCTCACCTTGAATTAACGTTATGTACTGTACGAGACCAAGTGGGTGGGGTAATGGGATTTTTTTTAATAGGCATTTTGTTGGTGTCATAGGTCCGAGTCTTCCACCTGTGGTTCAGCCGACCAACTACCCACCGAGCAGAACGTGTAGCCGATTTTATAAAAATTGCAAAGTATACTTATCTAGCAAAGTATACTTTGAGGGAGTAATCATTTCTTGTTCCTGAAATGCATTATTTCATATAGAACTAACAACTGCATATATTTGATGGTTAAAAATATGCAGAATTATTATACTGAATGTATTACATTATCACAGCCAAATTGGCTGTGATAATGTAATAAAGTCAGTATAATAAAAATTTATAAATTTATCCTAAAATTGAAAATTTCTCCCTCAAAGTATACTTTGCTAGTAAAGTATACTTTGCAATTTTGATGAAATCAGCTACTGATCAGCCTGTGCAGCGTAGGCTGATCTGCTTCTACACTGGTCGCAAATGGCACAATCCACTTCCCCAGCCACATTTAAAGGTACATGCCCACTCAGTAGGCACAAACTGTCTTTACAGGAATTAAATAAGTGTATAACTGTGTCACTATTCCACCAGTTCTAAAAAATACGAGTGCCCGCTATACAGATAAAATCATTCAGTAATATTTATTTTACTGACAGTGACTCGCGGTGGTATTTTTTTCATATGCCAATAAGGCATGATATTTTTTAATTATTAATACTAATTAAATGAGTCACCTGAAAAAAGTAATATTTTTGACAGTTTATAAAGTATGATCATTGTACATCAAAAAAAATATACAGAGAATAAATAGTTTTAAACATTTTAAGGAAACACGGTTATCGACCCTGATATTAGTGTGGAAATTTATGACTGATATAAAATGTATAATAATGTCAATCAATTCGCGGGGTAATGGTGAATGAATGTTTATCCCGTCAACACAGTGCGTATGTGCCGTGAAACACGGTGCCGTGAAACATTTTTGATATCCAGTCAATACATTTTTTGCATTTTACAGCCATTTGTAGGTGTTGACGGGATAAATAGAATAGTAGGTTAGTGCCGTGAATGGGAAAACATATCTGGCGCGGCACGGAAACGGGATGTGCTCGGCAGAGCCTCGCCCATCCAGTTTTCTGAGCCTTGCCAGATATTTTTTCCCATTCACGGCACTAACCTACTATTCTCTATTTATTTTGCCAGAAAATGTCCCAGATGATGTCGGACATAAATAACAGTTTGTGCCTAACGAGTGGGCATGTACCTTTAAAGCTATAACGAATGTACACTGTAACCCCGGATTCGTCACATCATGTTCTGTGTGTATACTACATTGTATGTGACAATCCTGAAAACATATTTCAATGAATTTGCAGGGCCGCACTACCATGCAAATTGATTTCGTGAATGGCATAGGAATAAATTAAATTAGTTTTATAAAGTTGTCATACAATATTTTTAAAGACAGAACAATGCGTGAACTTCTCACGTACTGAAGCTTACAATTGATATGCGCATGTAGCTCGGACGGACTAAGTCGTCTCTATATGGCGAATATGTTATACTTCCCACACACAGCCCGCAACGTCGACATTAACATGGTATACGGGGCCAGCCGTGGACTACCATGGACCGCTATCGGGTCGATACTACGATGCTACGATGACGATTATTCTGTATTTGGCTTGTCATACGATGCCACGATGCCGATAGTACGATAGCACGATGGCGATACTACCATGACGATACTTAGCTATCACGACGGGACAATGACGAGAGTACGATGACGATACTATAATATCGTAGTATCATCATCGTACTATTTTGGTATCGCGTTATCGTTATCGTGTTAACGTCATCGTGACTTCGTGTTATCGTAGTTCCGTAAAATCGTTATCGTGCTATCGTAGGATCGACCCGATAGCGACATTACGATGGCCGTAACTGAACAACGTAGAGGACATACAGACTTTACAATCGAACGACTCACAATTTGTTTTGTTTACCGATACTTGTCGTGATTATCGGACAATGAAGTAGCATTCTTGCTTTTTTCATTAACACTCCTCTGTCCCACAGAAAATCACAGACCACATATAAACTTTGAGGGGGTATACGTCTAAACGCCCACTGATTGTACCGGTTCCCACGACGTACAGTGGAAGCTCTCTAAACCGAACATCCTTGCAACATCGATGTGTTAAATTATGCCCAATTCTACTATCAATATCGTTGATGTTGATCAGGCATGTGTTTCCATGCTCTTATAATGGGGTCAGCGTGTAAGTGCACACACGAACGAACACGACTGGTTGGAACCAACCTGTCGTGTTCGTTCGTGTGTGCACTTACAAGCTGACCCCAATGTACATCGAAATTACAGTGGAACATCTCTAGACCGGACACCCTGGGGACCTCCCAGGGGGGCCGGTTTAGAGAGGTTCCACTGTTAAACGTTCTATGGTGCTAGAATATTTAACAGATATACTATAATAACTAGATTGGTCGGTAAGCGAGGCTTACGGAATACCCCCCCCCCCCCCCCGCGTGGGCCCATGTACCCCTAAATATGTAAAAAAAAAAAATAAAAAAAAAAGAACCAAGTGTGTGGGCTTGTGACATTGACTCTGGTCACGAACGTGAATTTGTCACACGGTGGTAGAGTTCAATTGGAGCAATGCGTGTGTGAAATGTGAAGCAGATCAGAGCAAGAAAATAGAAGTTACAACCAATTGCTCTCAAGTTACGTTTTGTAAAGAGACTAAGTATGTGACCGTGACCTCGAGATCAGCGGGGATTTGTCACAGCATGATAGCCTTAGAGGAATGCATGCATGAACTATTAAGAATTTTCGACGAAAGAAATAGAAATTATAACATATTTCTCTGATGTTAAGTTTTGTAAAGAGACTAAGTATGTCACCTTGACCTTGGGAGCAGCGGGGGTTGGACGGCCGTAGGTTTGTAACAGCATGATAGTACAACCTTAGAGGAATGCACAAGTGAAATATTAAGAATGTTCAATGAAGGAAATAGCAGTTATAACTTATTTCTCTGATGTCAAGTTTTGTAAAGATACCAAGTATTTGACCTTGGGATCAGCGGGGGTTGGACGGTCCCACATTTGGCACAGCATGGTAGTAGAGCCTTACAGGAATGCATGTGTGAAATATTAAGCATTTTAGATGAAGGAAATATAAGTTATAACATATTTATGTGATGTTAAGTTTTGTAAAGAGACTAAGTATTTGACCTTGACCTTGGTATCAGCGAGGGTTGGACGGTCGTGGATTGGGCACAACATGGTAGTAGAGCCTTACAGGAATGCATGTGTGAAGTATTAAGCATTTTAGATGAAGGAAAAAGTTATAACATATTTCTCTGATGTTATGTTTTGTAAAGAGATTAAGTACAAAATGTAGTTGACCTTGACCGTGGGATCAGCGGGGGTTGGACGGTCGTGGATTTGGCACAGCATGGTAGTAGAGCCTTACAGGAATGCATGTGTGAAATATTAAGCAATTTAGATGAAGGAAACAGAAGTTATAACAATATTTCTCTGATGTTAAGTTTTGTAAGGCGACTAAGTATTTGACCTTGACCTTGAGATCAGCGGGGGTTGGACAGTCGTGGATTTGGCACAGCATGGTAGTAGAGCCTTATAGGAATGCATGTGTGAAATATTAAGCATGACTCCAGTATACCCCCCCCCCCAACTCGTTGCGGGGGGTATAATAACATGATTGACAAATCTGCTACATATTCCACTATCATTATAGGACAATACGGAGTGGTTGTTGGAACAAGTAATGCTAATTACTACAAGTAGTTCTATGTATTTATCGTTAACGATCGCGGTTCATCCTTACTGGAATTCCGACTGAAGACCTGGTTTGGCCCTCCGATACGTCTTTGTTATTTTGTACGTGACAATTGAATCTGGGTTCGCCCCTTATGTCAGTATTACGATTATTTGTAACCCTATTTTAGGGGAAGGGGCCAAGTGACTTTGGTGTGGTATGTACCTGACACCAGATCAGGTTATTCTAATTTCAGGGCTGATTTCAAGGTTACATGTATATGTAAATTTTATGTTCTGATTTTGGGACCCCCCCACCCACCCAATGCAGCAGGGATCGAACCAGTTTACACGGTCTTATAATACCCGTTAAACACCAATAAACAAACAATATACATGATATATGTACATGCATTTAAAGTAATTTCCAATAACCTCTAAAGGGAAGCACATTTAATACAAATTGTTTTAGTCACTATTTTTATTAACTTTTCGACCACATGGTCTTTATCAAAATACATATGTAGTATGAAAATGTATCGGCAGTCCTATGTACTGCTACACTACAAACCGGTTTACTGCTACACTATGGACGTCACATAGGACTGCCGATACATTTTCATACTATTTTGATCAAGACCATGTGGTCGAAAATTTAACAAGAGGCCCTAATTCGCTCACCTGACTCCATGAACACCAGAGGAGAATGTGACATCGAGTTCATATGTGTTTTGAAACAATTGTGCTATTTTTAGATAGTGGTCATCTTGGATTAAGCGATGACTCATTTTACCAAATCTGAAAATGCTTTACCCAAGGATCTTAACTTACTATGAAGTTTGGCTAGCATCGGCCATGTGGTTCCTGAGAAAAAGACGTTCAACATCTCGAATAAATGGACCTTTTGGCGGCCATGATGGATGACATAATCATCCGATTCCGACAAATATTGCACCAGAGCAATCGCCTCATCGATACCTTCAATTTGATATATGACATGAGCATATTCAGTCAAAAATAAAATTTGACCCCACGGGCTACGCCCATTTTTGACCCCGGGGTCACCATTTTAGCACCTTTGAAAGAGCATTCTACATCGATCATTCTTACCAAGTTTCGTCGAAATCCGGCTGGCGGTTCATGAGAAGAAGATTGTTTAAGAATTTGTGCTATTTTTAGACGGCAGCTATCTTGGATTAGCGACGACCTCCGTTTTAACAAATCTGAAAACGCTTCACCCATGGACCATAACTGTGAAGTTTGGCCACCATGGGCCAAGCGGTTCGTGTGAAGAATAATTTTGAAATCTCTAATAAAATAATGACCTTTAGATCTTTCGGCGGCCATCTTGGATGACAAGACCATCCAATTTGGACAAAACTGTACCAGAGCGATCGCCTCTTTGATACCTTCAATTTGATATAGACATGACCATATTCGGTCAAAAATAAAATTTGACCCCAATTTTGACCCCATAGGCCACGCCATTTTGACCCCGGGGTCACCATTCTAACAACTTTGAAAGAGCTTTGTACATCGATCATTCCTACCAAGTTTCGTCGAAATCCGGTTGGCAGTTCACGAGAAGATTTTTTTAAGAATTTGTGCTATTTTTTGACGGCGGCCATCTTGGATTAGCGACGACCTCCGTTTTAACAAATCTGAAAACGCTTCACCCATGGACCATAACTGTGAAGTTTGGCCACCATGGGCCAAGCGGTTCGTGTGAAGAAGAATTTTGAAATCTGTAATAAAATAACGACCTTTTGACCTTTCGGCGGCCATCTTGGATGACATGACTATCCAATTTCGACAAAAAAATGTACCAGAGCGATCGCCTCTTTGATACGTGCGATTTGATATAGACATGACCATATTCGGTCAAAAATAAAATTTGACCCCAATTTGACCCCACGGGCCACATCCATTTTTCACCCCGGGGTCACCATTTTAACAACTTTGAAAGAGCATTGTACATCGATCATTCCTACCAAGTTTCGTCGAAATCCGGCTAGCGGTTCATGAGAAGATTTTTTAAGAATTTATGCTATTTTCAGACGGCGGCCATCTTGGATTAGCGATGACCTCCATTTTAACAAATCTGAAAAGGCTTCACCAAGCATTGTACATCGATCATTCATACCAAGTTTTGTCGAAATCCGTTTGGCGGTTCTTGAGAAGAGATTTTTTAAGAATTTGTGCTATTTTTAGACGGCGGCCATCTTGGATTACGTAATGACGTCATTTTAACAATTTTGTAATCCCCCTACGTAAGGACCATGCCCATGAAGTTTGGTGACTATAGGCCCAATGGTTACCGAGGAGAAGACGTTTGAAAATGTTCACGGACGACGGACGATGACGACGGACGATGACGACGGACACAATGCGGTAACAATAGCTCACATGAGCTTCGCTCAGGTGAGCTAATAAACATAGTGACTTTAAAACAATATGTATTTATAAGTATTATATTTATTGGTATTTTGTTGTGAATATGGTAAACATTCTTCGAGAGAGAAACACAAAAGCAATCCAATGTATTGAGACAATAAACAACCCCCGTTGAGGATATACGCTTTCAGTTCATTATCTCAAATATTCCAGTTGTAAATTAACCCGTTACTATTGAATAGGAACGTTCAACCATGCCACGAGTTTTAAAATACATGCAGGCGAGTGTTATTCACCTATATTTTATATTACTCGTATACTAGCACATTAGAAACATAAACTACAGACAATGTATTAATGTCTTCGCAATCAGCGTAGTACTATCATAATAAAAAGTTGGTAAGCAGCAATTTACAAGTAAGTGAGCATGGTGAACACCGAGATCTCCGATGGTATAATTGTTTATTGGCGTTTAACGACCTATCAACAGCTAGTCGTGTAAGGCCGGACAAAAGGGTTCGATCCCGTTTTAACCTGCTGCATTGGGGGGGGGGGGGGGGGGTGGGGGGGAAATCCCAAAATCAGAATATTTACATCGAGAAAACATATATTCAGCCCTGACATTAGAATAACCTGACCTGGTGCCAGGCCCATACCACACTAAGTCACTTGGCCCCTTCCCCTAGAATAAGATTACGAATAATCGCAATACTCACATAAGGGGTATAATCATTCAACTGTCACATACAAAATGCCAAAGACGTATGCGAGGGCCAAACCAAGTATCCACACGGAATTCCAGTAAGGATGAACCCCGATCGTTAAATTACCCATCGCAAGCTCCCACCTACCACCCACAAATACAATAATCTTGTTTTCTCAGAAGACACCCCGAATAGAAAGTACCGCTGTCAACTTGAAATCGAGAGTACTGATATGTATTTTGGTGTTGAGGTCATAAACTAAAGTTGTTGATTATAGCATGGTCTGCTACGGACTTGTGGATATGTAAAACCTTAAATGTGGCTGTGACTGGAGAACTCATGGTCAGCTATTGTGGATATGTAAAATGTGGCTGTGAGAAATGGAGCTTATGGGGTTGTAGCGAGTGTATTTTCTGATCAAATAGCACACTCCTGTGTGCCTAATAACGATCTGTATTGCTCGTTAGAAGAACGGATGGTATTTCATTAATGGAGTGGCGAACAGTGAAGATCCTGATCAGACTGTGCAGAAGCACAGTCTAATCTGGATCTACACTGGTCGCAAAAACCCATAATCCCCATTTCTCCAGTCACAACAAATGCCATTGGACAATAGAATTAAAGAGTGTATGTTTTGATAATTTTTTCAACACGTCACTTCCGTGTGCTGAGAGACATATACGAACAGATCAGGCAGGCTAAGTAGCATTAAGGATATTGAAGATCGCCCAATAAACACTAAACCGGTAAGTACAATATAGTGTTTGTTCATGTTATTAAAGGTACATGCCCATTCAGTAGGCACAAACTATTCTTTATAGAAATTAAATAAGTGTATAATTGTGTCACTATTGCCGTTAAAGGTACATGCCCACTCAGTAGGCACACAGTGTTCTTTATATCAGACATCATCGGAGAAATTTTCTGGCAAATTAAACACTCAAATATGTGCAAATAAGTGCAAATATCATACTTTATAATCTGACGAACATAATATTATTTTTTCACGTGACGCATTTAATTATTATAAATAATTAAAAAATACCATGCCTCATTTGCATATGAAAATATCCCGATACCAACGCGCCTCACTATCAGTAAAATAAACATTACTAACTGATTATACCTGTATAGTGGTCAATCGTAATCTTTAGAACTGGTGGAATAGTGACACAATTATACATGTATTGAATTCCTATAAAGAACATTGTGTGCCTGTACCGAACATTGTGCGCCTACTGAATGGGCATGCACCTTTAATTGTGTTTGTTTTGTTTGTTTATTGGTGTTTAACGGCCTATCAACAGCGAAGGTCATGTACGGCCGGGCAAACGGGTTCAATCCCGTTTTAACTTGCTACATTGGGGGGGGGGGATTCAAAAATCAGAACGGAATATTTACATTAAGAAAAAATACAGTCAGCCCTGAAATTGCACAACCTGACCTGGTGCCAGGTCCATACCACACAGTCACTTGGCCCCTTCCCCTAAAATAGGATTACATCTTAATACTCAGATAAGGGGTATAACCGGATTGAACTGTCACATACAAAATGCCAAAGACGTATGTGAGGGCCAAACCAGGTCTCCATTCGTAATTCCAGTAAGGATGAACCCCGATCGTTAAATTACCCATCGTATGCTCCCACCTGCCACCCACCCATGTACGTACGTACGTGTCTACGTGCGTGCGTACACGCGTGCGTTAGTAACACCTTTTATTTCAAGTTCCATAACTCATGAACAGCTTCCAACGATTTTTATAATATTTGGCCACAATGTGTGTCTAGGGATGGTGTTTTGATTTGCATACAATACACGTCCGACCGTCCAATGTCAAGGTCACTGAGAAATTAAGTTCACATTGTTTGTAAGGCAAAACTGGTAAAAGTTTGTTTTGTTTTATTGTCAAGGCTGCCAGCGAGGGGATTCTCTTAGTGATAACGACGCCCTTGTTTGATTAGTATTTGACATAATACGTCATTTCCTGCGTAGTTGAATCAACTCTGTCGTACAATGTGACTTCAGTGAACCTCTATACTATATCCACAGTATACATGGTATACATGGTTCAACATATTGTAATTATTCCACTTCACCCATATTTACCCCGGGTTTTGTCCCAGGGGGCGTTTCACTAAACGTCGTACAACTAAAATGTTCGTAAGTGCAGATTTAGAATAGTCTGTAAATTTCAATTGATGGATTTACATTTATTGAGCATAGGCATATGCTCAATAAATGTAAATCCAATGATTGTTGATAGGAACACAGTGTTAAAGTGAAATTTACAGACTATCATAAGTTTGCAGTTACGAACATTTTCGTCGTACGAAATTTAGTGAAACAGACTCCTGGTTATTAGCAAAACCAGACAGTGTATGGATATGAGGTTAGGATAATGCACCGTTGTCCGCATGTACGATAGATAATCCGTTCGCTGTACCTCGCAGATTATCTCCTCGTACATGTGGACGAACCGCACTCCACATAGTACTGCAGCCTATTTCACCAACATTGCAAAGTATACTTTTCTAGCAAAGTATACTTAGAGGACATTTTTTTAAATTTTAGGATACATTTATTATTTTTTATTTTCTGAATGTATTACATTATCACAGCCATTTTGGCTGTGCTAATGTAATAATTTCAGTATAATAATTCTGCAAACTTTTAATTATGAAATATATGCAGTTGTTAGTTCTATATGAAATAATGCATTTCAGGAACAAGAAATGATTACTCCCTCAAAGTATACTTTGCTAGAAAAGTATACTTTGCAATGTTGGTGAAATCGGCTACAGCTAAATTCGTACATGCCGTGATTATGCCATAATCTGTATTTCCAGGTTCATTGGCAATATTGCCCAGCAATATGAAAACAACGTGAAAGTACCGAACATGGAAAACATCTGAATACCAATCAGTATTTATAATGTGATAAACAAGTGGTTTCTTTGAACAGTAACAGACAACGACTGAACCATAACTTTGATTCTTGTAGCGACCGATACAGTGAGCAATATATCGGGATGGAGACAGGAGAGAAACATGCTCTCTATATCCAGAGGGAATTAAGTAGGTACCGACTCCCATCCGAAACTCTCTGGGAGATGAGAATGGTGTTAGAGCGGCGGTATCCCGTCAAGTTCTCCGAGACTTTGTCGCCCGAGGGTCGGCTTGCCATGAAACAGGTACAGGAAGACGAGGGCAAAGGACCAGTCATAACTGAAAACGATATACGAGCCACTCCTGCACCAACGAAAGGAATATTCGCAGTTTCGAAACAGTCAACGCCACGAACAGCGGAAACACCCGATGACAAACGAATACGAACAATTAGTGTGACAGATAAGTATAAACGTTCCTACAACCGACTAGCGGGAGATGTCACCAACGGTAACCGAATACCAGACTTTAATCTTGCAAAGAAAGCGATGGGTGGCAAAAGCCAATCTGCCACTGAACTCGGAACACAAGGCAGTTCTACACCTCTACCCAATGTAGAAACTGAACAAGCTGTCACGATACATTCCATGGAGAAGTGCCGAGTGTGGATAGAGGTCAACAACGACACGGAGGTGAACAGTTCCGGACAAAGACCGGCGAGTATGCGCCAGTGAAAGTGGTGTACTCGTGGACTACACTATTCCATTTGTCAATGACGCGCCATAACAAGGAGCTTTGCGACTATTTGCGAACAGTAACTCTTGCAATCTACCCCAGTACGTCTGTAGCAGAATAGTCACGAACAGTAACTCTTGCAACCTACTCCAGTACAGTCCGTAGCAGAATAGTCGCAAACAGTAACTCTTGCAATCTACCCCAGTACAGTCCGTAACATAATAGTCACGAACAGGTGAAATCTACTCCAGTACAGTCTGTAGCAGAATAGTCGCGAACAGCAACTCGTGAAATCTACTCGAGTACAGTCCGTAGCAGAATAGTCGCGAACAGTAACTCGTGAAATCTACTCCAGTATAGTCCGTAGAAGAATAGTCGCGAACAGCAACTCGTGAAATCTACTCCAGTACAGTCCGTAGCAGAATAGTCGTGAACACTAACTCTTGCAATCTACTCCAGTACAATCCGTAGCAGAATAGTCGCGAACAGCAACTCGTGAAATCTACTCCAGTACAATCCGTAGCAGAATAATCGCGAACAGCAACTCGTGAAACCTACTCCAGTACAATCCGTAGCAGAATAGTCGTGAACAGAAACTCGTGCAATCTACTCCAGTACAGTCCGTAGCAGAATAGTAGCGAACAGTAACTCTTGCAATCTACCCCAGTACAGTCAGTACCATACCAGAATAGTCGCGAACAGCAACTCGTGAAATCTACTCCAGTACAGTCCGTAACAGAATAGTCTAGAACAGTAACTCTTGCAATCTACCCCAGTACAGTACATAACAGAATAGTCGCGAACGGCAACTCTTGTAATCTACTCCGTAAGAGAATAGTCTAGAACAGTAACTCTTGCAATCTACCCCAGTACAGTACATAACAGAATAGTCGCGAACGGCAACTCTTGTAATCTACTCCAGTACAGTCCGTAACAGAATAGTCGCAAACCGTAACTCTTGCAATCTACCCCAGTACAGTCCGTAACAGAATATTCATGAACAGTAACTCGTGAAATCTACTCCAGTACAGTCTGTAGCAGAATAGTCGCGAACAGCAACTCGTGAAATCTACTTGAGTACAGTCCGTAGCAGAATAGTCGCGAACAGTAACTCGTGAAATCTACTCCAGTATAGTCCGTAGCAGAATAGTCGTGAACAGCAACTCGTGAAATCTACTCCAGTACAGTCCGTAGCAGAATAGACGCGAACAGAAACTCTTGCAATCTACTCCAGTACAATCCGTAGCAGAATAATCGCGAACAGCAACTCGTGAAACCTACTCCAGTACAATCCGTAGCAGAATAGTCGCGAACAGCAACTCGTGAAATCTACTCCAGTACAGTCCGTAGCAGAAAAGTCGCCAACAGTAACTCTTGCAATCTACTCGAGTACAGTCCGTAGCAGAATAGTCGCGAACAGCAACTCTTGCAATCTACTCCAGTACAGTCCGTAGCAGAATAGTCGCGAACAGCAACTCTTGCAATCTACTCCAGTACAGTCCGTAGCAGAATAGTCGCAAACAGTAACTCTTGTAATCTACTCGAGAACAGTCCATAGCAGAATAGTCGCGAACAGCAACTCTTGTAATCTACTCCAGTACAGTCCGTAAGAGAATAGTCGCAAACAGTAACTCTTGTAATCTACTCGAGAACAGTCCATAGATGAATAGTCGCGAACAGTAACTCTTGCAATCTACTCCAGTACTGTCCATAGCAGAATAGTCGTGAACAGAAACTCGTGAAATCTACTCCAGTACAATCCGTAGCAGAATAGTCGCGAACAGCAACTCGTGAAATCTACTCCAGTACAGTCCGTAGTAGAATAGTCGCTAACAGTAACTCTTGCAATCTACTCCAGTACTGTCCGTAGCAGAATAGTCGCGAACAGTAACTCTTGCAATCTACTCCAGTACAATCCGTAGCAGAATAATCGCGAACAGCAACTCGTGAAATCTACTCCAGTACAATCCGTAGAAGAATAGTCGCGAACAGAAACTCGTGAAATCTACTCCAGTAGAGTCCGTAGCAGAATAGTCGCGAATAGCAACTCTTCTAATCTACTCCAGTACAGTCCGTAGCAGAATAATCGCGAACAGTAACTCTGCAATCTACTCCAGTACAGTCCGTAACAAAATAGTCACGAACAGTAATTCTTGCAATCTACCCCAGTACAGTACGTAACAGAATAGTCGCGAACAGCAACTCTTGTAATCTACTCCAGTGCAGTCCGTAACAGAATAGTCGCGAACAGTAACTCTTGTAATCTACTCGAGTACAGTCCATAGCAGAATAGTCACGAACAGTAACTCTTGCAATCTACTCCAGTACTGTCCGTAGCAGAAGAGTCGCGAACAGAAACTCGTGAAATCTACTCCAGTACATTCCGTAGCAGAACAGTCGCGAATAGTAACACTTGCAATCTACTCCAGTACTGTCCGTAGCAGAGTAGTCGCGAATAGCATCTCGTGAAATCTACTCTAGTACAATCAGTAGCAGAATAGTCGCGAACAGCAACTCGTGAAATCTACTCCAGTACAGTCCGTAGCAGAATAGTCGCGAACAGTAACTCTTGCAATCTAATCGAGTACAGTCCGTAGCAGAATAGTTGCGAACAGCAACTCTTGCAATCTACTCCAGTACAGTCCGTAGCAGAATAGTCGCAAACAGTAACTCTTGTAATCTACTCGAGAACAGTCCATAGCAGAATAGTCGCGAACAGCAACTCTCGTTATCTACTCCAGTACAGTCTGTAAGAGAATAGTCGCAAACAGTAACTCTTGTAATCTACCCGAGAACAGTCCATAGCAGAATAGTCGCGAACAGTAACTCTTGCAATCTACTCCAGTACTGTCCGTAGCAGAATAGTCGCGAACAGAAACTCATGAAATCTACTCCAGTACAATCCATAGCAGAATAGTCGCGAATAGAAACTCTTGCAATCTACTCCAGTACTGTCCGCAGCAGAATAGTCGCGAACAGCAACTCGTGAAACCTACTCCAGTATAATATGTAGCAGAATAGTCGCGAACAGAAACTCGTGAAATCTACTCCAGTACAATCCGTAGCAGAATAGTCACGAACAGCAATCTTCTTTAATCGACTCCAGTACACGTCCGTAACAGAATAAAAGTCGACGAACAGTAAACCTCTTGCAATCTTTACCCCCAGTTACAGTATGTAAAACAATAATATCCGCGAACAGCAACTCTTGTAATCTACTCCAGTACAGTCCCGTTAACAGAATAGTCAACGAACAAACTAAACTCTCGCAATCTACTCCAGTACAGTCCGTAGCAAGAATTAGGTCACAGCGTAACAGCAACTCTTTGTAATTCAACTCCAGCTGCAGGTCCGTTAACAGAATAGTCGCCCGAACAGATAACTCTTTGCAATCTTACTCCAATACAGTTCCTGTATAGCAGGAATAATCGCGTAACAGGTAAACCTCATTGCAATCTTACTCCAGTACAGTCCGTAAACAGAATAAGTCGCTGAACAGTAATCTCTTGCAATTTACCCCAGTAACAGTCCCGTAACAGAAATAGTCCTGCGAACAGCAACTCTTGTAATCTACTCCAGTACAGTCCGTAACAGAATAGTCTGCGAACAGTAACTCTTGCAATCTACTCCAGTACATGTCCCGCCCCCTAGGCAGAATAGTACGCGAACAAAACCAACTCGTGATAATCTACTCCAGTACAATCCGTTAGCAGAATAGTTGCGAATTCTATAACTCTTGCTAATCTACTAACCACCAGTACTGTCCGTAGCAGAGGTTAGTCGCGAACCAGCAAACTTCGTGTTAAAATCTACTCCAGTTACAATCCGTAGCAGAATAGTCGCCAACAGTAACGTCTTCTAATCTACTCCAGTACAGTCCGTTGAGCAACATTAGTTGAGAACAGTAAACTGTTGTAATTTCTACTCATCCAGTAGTCCGTTTGGCAAACTAGTATTGCATAACAGTAACTCTTGCAATCTAAATTTTTCCAGGTACAGTCCGTAGCAGAATAGTCGCGGAACATAAACTTCTTCGCAATACTACTCCAGTACAGTCCCCGTAGCAGAATTAGTCGCGAACAGCAACTCCTTGTAAATCTACTCCAGTACAGTCCGCAGCAAAGAAACTAATCGCGGAACAGTAAACTCTTGCAATCTACACCAGTACAGGTCCCGTAGCAGAATAATCGCGAACAGTAAAACTCTGCAAATCTACCCCAGTACAGGTCCGTTAACAGAACAGTTCCAACGAACAGTAACGGTCGAAGAAATCTACTCCTGTACAGTCCGTTAACAGAATAGTTCTCGAACAGTAACTCTCCGCAATCTTACCCCAGTAAACAGTAGCGTAACAGAATAGTTCACAGACAGCAACTCTTGTAATCTACTTCCCAGTACAAGTCCCGTTACAGAATAGTCACGAATAAAAACAAGTAACATCATTGCCAATCTTACCCCCAGTACAGTATGTAACAGAATAGTCCCGGCGAACCAGCAACTCTTTGTAATTCTACTCCAGTAACAGTCCCGTAACCAGAAAGTTTTTTTAGTCACGAACAGGTAACTCTCTCAAAATCTACTCCAGTACAGTCCGTAAGCAGAAAATATTCGCGAACAGCCAACTTCATTGTACAAAATCTACTCCAGTGCAGTCCGTAACAACAGAAATAGTCGCGAACAGTAATCTCTTGCCAATCTTACTCCAATAACAGTCCGTAGCAGAATAATCGCGTAAACAGTAAACTCTTGCAAATCTACTCCAGTAACAGTCCGTAACAGAATAGTCGCGGAACAGTAAACTCTTGGCTCAATTTTACCCCCAGTACAGTCCCGTAATCCAGAATAGGACGCGAACAGCAACTCTTGTAAATCTACTCCAGTAACAGTCCGTTAAACAGAAATGTCCGCGAACCAGTAACTCCTTGCAATCTACTCCAGTTACTGTCCGTAGCAGAATAGTCGCGAACAGAAACTCGTGAACGAAATCTACTCCCAGTACAATCCCGTAGGCAGGAATAGTACGCGTAATAAGTTAGTAACTCTTGCAATCTACTACCAGTACTGTCCGTAGCAGAGTAGTCGCGAACAGCAACTCGTGAAAATCTTACTCCAGTACAATCCGTAGCAGAATAGGTCGCCCAACAGTAACTCTTGGCAAATCTATTCCAGTACAGACCGTAGCAGAATAATCAGGCGAATAGTAACTCTCTCTGCAATCTACCCCCAGTACAGTCCGTAACAGCAAAGTTCTCGAACAGCAACTCTTGTAATCTACTCCAGTAACAGTCTGTTAACAGAATAGTCATGAACAGATTAACCTCTTGGCAATCTACCCCAGTACAGTAACGTAACAGAATAGTCAGCGTAACAGCAAACTCATTGTAAAATCTACTCCAGTACAGTCCGTAACTAGAATAAGATCCGCGAACAGTAAACTCTTGCAATCGTACTCCAGTACTGTCCGTAGCAGAATCAGACGCTGAACTATAAACTCGGTGAAATCTTACTCCAGTACACCAATCCATAAGCAGAATATGTCCGCGAATAAGTTAACTCTTGCAATCTACTCAGTACTGTCCGTAGCAGAAGTATGTCGACGAACAGCAACTCGTTCACACGTAAATTAACTCCGTTACAAGCAGCCGTAGCAGAGTAACGTTAGTCGCCAACAGTAACACTTGTAAATCTACTACCAGTACAGTGTCCGTAGCAACAAAATAGTTGAGAACAGTAAACTGTTTTTGTATTCCTACTTCCAGTCCAGTAGTCTGTTGCAAAACTAGTTTGCTAACAGTAACTCTTCCGGCAATCTAGTCCAGTTACAGTCCGGGTAGCAGAATTAGTCGCGAACAGTAAACTCTCTGCAATCTTACTCCAGTACAGTCCGTAGCCAGAATAGTCGCGAACAGCAACTCTTGTAATCTACTCCAGTACAGTCCGTAGCAGAAATAAATCACCGAACAGTAACTCCTTGCAAATCTATTCCAGAGTACAAGTCCGATAGCATAAGAATAATTCGCAGAACAAAGTAACACTGCAATCTTACCCCAGTACAGTCCGTAACAGAAGTCTTCGAACAGCAACTCTTGTTAATCGACTCCCCAGTACAGGTCCGTAAACAGAAGGTCTCGAACAGCAACTCTTGTAATCTAACTCCAGGTTACAGTATGTTAACAAGGAATAGTCTCGAACAGCAAACTCATTGTAATCTTAACTCCATTACAGTACGTAACAGAATTAGTCATGAACAGTAACCTCATTGCAATCTACCCCAGTACGAGTACGTAACAGAATAGTCTTCGATAACAGCAACTCTTGTAATCTACTCCAGTACAGTACGTTAACAGAATAGTCTATGAACATGCCAATTCTCTTTGTTAATATACACCTGTACAGTCCGTAACAGAAATAAAGTCATGGAACAGGAACTCTTGCAAAGTCTACCCCAGTTACCAAGTGACGTTAACAGAATAGTCGCGAACAGCAAACTCTTGTAATCTTACTCCCAGTACAAAAGTACGTAACAGTAAAATAGGGTTCGCGAATAACAGTAACTCCTTGGTAATCTACACTCCATTACAGTCCCCGTAGCCAGAAATAGTCCGCTAACAGTAACTCTTGCCAATCTACTCCAGTACAGTCCGTAAGCAGAATACATCGACTGAACAGTAACTCAGGCAATCTACCCAAGGTACAGTCTTCCGTAAACAGACAAGTCTCGAACAGCAACTCTTTGTAATCTATCCAGAACAAAGTCCGTAAACAGAATAGTCAACGAACAGTAACTCTTTGCAAGCTACTCCAGTACAGTCCGTAATCAGAATAGTCCCGCGAACAGTAAACTCATTGCAATTTACCCCAGTACTAATCCGAAACAGAATAGTTCAGGCGAACAGCAACTCTTGTAATCTAACTCCAGATACAAGGGATTCCGTAACAGACAATAGTCGGTTGAACAGTAAACTTCTTTTGCAATCCTACTCCAGTTACTGTCCGTTAGCAGAAATAGTCAGCGAACAGAATAAACTCGTGGAAATCTAACTCCCAGTACAATCCGTAGCAGAATAGATCGCGGAAATAGTAACCTCTTGCAATCTAACTCCAGTACTGTCCCCGTCAGCCAAGATAGTCGCGAAACCAGCAAAACTCGTGAATAAAATCTACTCCATACAAATTCCGTTAGCAGAATAGATCGCCAACAGTTAACTCTTCTAATCTAACTCCAGTACAAGTCCGTAGCTAACATAGTTGAGAACAGTAACTGTTTGTATTTCTACTCTCCCAGTAGTCCCGATGCAAACTAGTTGCTAACAGTAATCTCTTTGCAATCTATTCCAGTTACAGTCCAGTTAGCAGAATAGTTCGCGAAACCAGTAACTCTCCCGCAATCTACATCCAAGTACAGTCCGTAGCAGAAGTAGTCGCAGAACAGCAACCTCTTGTAAATCTACTACCACGGTACAGTCCGTAGCAGAATTTAATCGCGAACAGTAAACTCTTGCAATTCTCATCTAATCCAGTACAGTCCCGTAAGCAGAATAATCGCGAACCAGTAAACTCTGCAATCTACCCCAGTTACAGTCCGTAACAGACAGGTTTCACTGTACATGCGTTAAATAGTGCGTTTTCTATCCGTAGCAGAATAGTCGCCAACAGTAACTCTTGTAATCTACCCCAGTACAGTCCGTAGCAGCATAGTTGCGAACAGTAACTGTTGTATTCTACTCTCCAGTAGTCCGTTGCAGAATAGTTGCTAACAGTGACTCTTGCAATCTATTCCAGTACAGTCCGTAGCAGAATAGTCGTGAACAGCAACTCTTGTAATCTACTCCAGTACAGTCCATAGCAGAATAATCGCGAACAGTAACTCTTGCAATCTACTCCAGTACAGTCCGTAGCAGAATAATCGCGAACAGTAACTCTGCAATCTACCCCAGTACAGTCCGTAACAGAAGTCTCGAACAGCAACTCTTGTAATCTACTCCAGTACAGTCCGTAACAGAATAGTCACAAACAGTAACTCTTGCAATCTACCCCAGTACAGTACGTAACAGAATAGTCGCAAACAGTAACTCTTGTAATCTACTACAGTACAGTCCGTAACAGAATAGTCGCGAACAGTAACGCTTGTAATCTACTCGAGTACAGTCCGTAGCAGAATAGTCGCTAACAGTAACTCTTGTAATATACTCCAGTACTGTCCGTAGCCGAAAAGTCGCGAACAGTAACTCTTGTAATCTACTCCAGTACAGTCTGTAGCATAATAGTCATGAACAGTAACTCTTGCAATCTACTCCAGTACTGTCCGTAGCAGAATAGTCGCGAACAGAAACTCGTGAAATCTACTCCAGTACAATCCGTAGCAGAATAGTCGCGAATAGTAACTCGTGAAATATACTCCAGTACAATCCGTAGCAGAATAGTCGCCAACAGTAACTCTTGTAATCTACTCCAGTACAGTCCGTAGCAGCATAGTTGCGAACAGTAACTCTTGTAGTCTACTCTCCAGTAGTCCGTTGCAGAATAGTTGCTAACAGTAACTCTTGCAATCTATTCCAGTACAGTCTGTAGCTACAGACTGTACTGGAATAGATTGCAAGAGTTACTGTAAATTTAGGACATACATCAATTGTATTGAAGCAATATATATTATGTAATGCCGGATACTATGCATAAGGAGTACACTTCTCTAATCAGATAATACAAATCCCTGCAATATAAATACATCACATACATGCACAGTAGAATCTCTCTAAACTGGACAGCCTGGCGACCCCATTTTGTTTAATTTAGATGCGTTTCACTGTAATTCATTTCATTTTCGAGTCTGTACATGTACATGATTGAAAATGACAAAAAGTGTTCATATAGCGCTTAATTAGTGGAATCTCTAAACCGGCGTCCCTGGGGACCTCCCAGTGTGTCTGGTTTAGACAGGTTTCACTGTACATGCGCTAAATAGTGTGTTTTCTATCGAATCACATATATGTGCCTATCGAATACATGCAGTGTTTTGTTTGTTTGTTTGTTGGGGTTTAACGGCCTATCAACAACTAAGGTCATTTAAGGCCGGGTCAATGGGTTCAGTACTAAATACCATATATTAACTAACATGCAATGTCTTATAACTTTTGTTTTGTTTGTTTATTGGTGTTTAACGGCCTATCAACAGCTAAGGTCATATAAGGCCGGGCAAACGGGTTCGATCCCGTTTTAACCTGCTGCATTGGGGGGGGGGGGGGGGGGGGGGGGGGGGGGGGGGGGGGGGGATGGGATTCAAAAATCGGAACTGAATATTTACATCGAGAAACAATATATTCAGCCCTGAAGTTAGAATAACCTGACCTGGTGGCAGGTCCATACCACACCAAAGTCACTTGGCCCCTTCCCGTAAAATAGGATTACGAATAATCGTAATACTCACATAAGGGGTATAACCAGATTCAACTGTCACATACAAAATGCCAAAGACGTATGTGAGGGCCAAACCAGGTCTCCATTCGGAATTCCGGTAAGGATGAACCCCGATTGTTAAATTACCCATCGCTTGCACCCACCTTCCACCCACTATAACTTTTGTATAACACAATACAAATCATTTGTTCTATTATCTATGTGCGTGTATTGCATGTATGCCACTAACCGTTTGTACGATTTACGCGTGAATTGGATGTAATATTGTTTTATAGACTAGTGTAAGCGAGTATATGCTGTATTTTCGTTATTTAAGAAATCATCATCATCATCTGGCACATTCCGTTTATGTAGGGGTGGTTGGCAAACTTATACTTTTTATATAGGAAACATTTCCTTTGATTGATACACCTTTATTCCAATGTATCCAGCAAGTGCGGCGCAGAGGGATTTTCCAACATGTTTAATAAAATACGTGCAATTATATTATATGTAGTTTTGTGTTTCCAACAAACATGTGCATGAATACACGAATCAACGATAAGATTAAAGAAGTTGACTGTGTAAGTTTCGAAAAGATACTATAATCCACATGTGGACTACTCAGGAACTGCGACATAAAAACGCTCATTGAAAAAACATCTCATTACCTCACCCACATGTTGCCGTACTAAATGTTACATGTACGCAGTGCTCCAGATAAGGAATTAGTAATTGAGTATTTTCACTCCATCATGTCTGAAGCAATTGGGTATTTCAATATTTTAATTGGGTAAAATAAAATCACACTACTGTTTACACATCAACAGACAGCAATTATTGAATAGTTTGCTTCAAAATGAAAACAGATCTTGGCATTTCATTAGAATTGTCTCCTTGGAGACAATTCTAATGAAATGCCAAGATGTGTTTTCATGAAAAAATAAGAAAAACATGCTATATTCGTGGTCAGTTTATTGTTTTCTGCAGCATGATAAAGGTACCACCAATTTTTGATACTCAATATTTCTAACTTCAATTGGGTTTTAGGCAATTTTAATTGGGTATTTAAGCAAATACAATTTTTTCAATGGCCATTCGTACAACAGGTCGGTGGCGCAATGTCATTTTTTCAATGGCCATTTTTTATGTCACAGATCCCGTGTCAAGGACATGTTAACGGCGGCTTGAAGGGGTTTCGAATGATCACACGTATCAAATGTCCAAATATTGATCAGAGGCAATCCCTCAAGTAATACTAAAGTTATAACGTGATGAAGAAGCTTGTACAAACTGTTTGAACAAAATCGCCAAGTGTTTCCACAAAAATGTGAAGGTGAAAAAGGTAATGGTCATGTTAATGGTGGCATTGAGTGTGTTCCGAATGCTCACATGTATTAATATTGAAGCAATCTATCAAGTAATATTAAAGTCATACCATGATGACGAAACTTGTACAAAGTTTTTGACATTTCGGACAACGACGATGGAAAAAGTGGCTACTATAGTCGCGCCAACTGCTAAAGCAGGTGCGACAAACATCAGATGATCCGCACCCCGCCTATTTCAAAGTAACATAATTTGGAGTTCACAAAACTTGACATTACATGTAGGATAAATTGTGCTTCCTTTTAGAGAACATATTGATATTTCACACACACATTTGGCTGTTCGGCCCCCACTAACTTAACATTGATGTAAAGTTTTGTTTGATACTTCGCAAGATATGGGAATTTGAAAGTGTGCAATTTTTTTTTATTCGCCCTATACATGTGCATGTATGTTTGTTTATTGGTGTTTAACGGCCTATCAACAGCTAAGTCATGTACGGCCGGGCAAACGGGTTCAATCCTGTTTTAACCTGCTGCATTGGGGAGGAAATCCCAAAATCAGAACGGGATATTTACATAGAGAAAAATTATATTCAGCCCTGAAATTGGAATAACCCGACCTGGTGCCAGGTCCATACCACACCAAGTCACTTGGCCCCTTCTCCTAAAATAGGATTACAAATAATTGTAATACTCAAATGAGGGGTATAACCAGATTTAACTGTCAAATACAAAATGCCAAAGACGTATGTGAGGGCCAAACCAGTAGCCTATTTCATCAACATTGCAAAGTATACTTTACTAGCAAAGTATACTTTGAGGGAGTAATCATTTATTTTTCCTGAAATGCATTATTTCATATAGAACTAACAAATGCATATATTTCATGATTAAAAGTATGCAGAATTATTATACTGAATTTATTACATTATCACAGCCATTAAATGGCTGTGATAATGTAATAAATTCAGTATAATAAAAATTAATAAATTTATCCTAAAATTGAAAAGTATACTTTGCTACTAAAGTATACTTTGCAATGTTGATGAAATAGGCTACTGGTCTCCATTCGGAATGAACCTGATCGTTAAATTACCCATCGCATGCTCCCACCTGCCACGCACGCATGTATGTATGTACATGAATTGATTACATAATTCGGCAATGGTGTTGTCATACAGTCAAGCCGATTCAAGGACAATATATAGGGCATATTCAAAACAGAAACAACAAAAATCGAAACATTGGTCATGAATTTAATAATAAATGTGTAGAAAACATGATTGATGACCATTGTAGTGTATTAAGCTAATTATGTGTACAAATAAAACGAAAGGATTTCAAAACGAAAGACCATTTTTCTAAAATCCCACTTCAAATTGTGAATATCTGATTTACACTTTTTATAAAGAAATATGATTAATATTACATTTAATAACACATGTTAAAGATATTAATGCATATTCCAAAACACTTGTAAATTACCGGGTGAGTGATATGCTTCCAAGCCTAAAATTGTCAAAATATCTTCCATCAGACAAGCATGCATATGATTGCAATATTGGGACAACATTCCTCAAAACTGTCGCTGTGACTGGAGAAATGGGGCATATGGGTTCTGCGACCAGTGTAGATCCTGATCAGACTGTGCATCCGCACAGTCTGATCAGGATCTGCACTGTTCGCCATTCCATCAATGAATTAAACACACACCTTGCTGCCAACAAGCGATATAGATCGTTATCAGGCTACAGTAATGTCTTTTTGATGAGCTACACACACAAATCCCATTTTTCCAGTCACAGCCACATATATATGTATATACTGTAAGATGGAATCTAATAATTGGCACACATTGCAAACAGTAGCATGGTTGTTAACAATAGTGTTTAATTGTTAACTAACAATGGTCCACTTTCAACCACATTTATAAATTACAAAACAATCTCTACAGGTTGTTCAACATTATATAAAGGTTTCATGTGTTAAGTCGTCAGCCGGGTATGGAAGGTGTTCCAATTCCCACCCTTAAATATTATAGGAATGAATGGCCTTTTGTGGAATTTATCGGGGTATAAACTTGGAAAAGTCGCGGGAATACTGCACAAAGGCCGGAAGGCCTCGTCCAGTATTCCCGCGACTTTTCCAAGTTTATATCCCCGATAAATTCCACAAAAAGGCCATTCATTTCTTATAATTCCAGCATTTGAATAAATTCATCAAGAAAATGTGTTTATTTTCCGTTTTCTTAAGAATTATTTTAACTGCGCCTCACGGTTAGGGAAAGTAGTTCGGCGTGGGAGTTAAATGGGATATAAATTTTGGACAGAGACTTGCTACGGGCCAATCAAATGCTAGGGAATTGTGTCAATATTTTTGTGCTGGAATTATAAGCCAATCAAACAAATAGTCTTCAAGGTGTCGTTTGGACTTCAAACACATTAAACAGATCAGCCATTTTGCTAACCAAAATAAACACATAAGCGATGGTTGTCGTCCTTAATAATGTTCAAATTCTTTGATTCGTAATAAAGTGCTTGCCTTTTTCTATCAACACAACAATATCGAGGATATATACTATGAAAGCTGAAATGCATAAAATAATGACTTCAATTACTGAACGAGTTTTACGTTAATTTAACAAGGTCTTCTATGAGACAAGCCATCTGATTATCATTTTGTACTTAAGAAGATATTAAAGCGATTTTTCCTGAAAACAATTTTATACAGAGAAACTGTGATAGTTTCTGCAAGTGTTGTCTAAAATTTGCATCGGGTCGATTTACGGAAAATATTTTTCACAAGATATCGCACATCTCAAAATCACATGGCTCGTCTCATTTATCATACACCAATTTGGGAAGCATAGCAAATTACAACATGTTTCCAGCACGTAAATTACAGCACTCTTCCATCCTCCAGATAACAATTTAAATAGCATGGCCTATTTTAGGACAAACACACACAGCAATAACTGCAGACACGTTTTAACCCTTTCACCCCTAAGAAACTGGAATGGATTTTTATATGTTAATTTCCGAACCAATCCAATCATCACAAAATGATTTTCAGACTAGTCCATTTATGAAAAGGGGGTGTTTTTCTTCTAAAAAATATGACAATTACTTGCAAAAAGTGCAGATCCTGATGAGACGGCTCGCCACGAGCCGGCTCATCTGGATCTACACATTTTGCCAATACCACTATAGATACAGGCCTGTGGTGTTGAAAGGGTTAAATAACAGTGTAGATGTGCATCAATATGACCCAATATTTATTCACATAAATATGTGCAAACAAAGCTCTTCCAACCAACCACCATGATAGTTAAAGGTGCATGCCCACTCAGTAGGCACAAAATGTTCTTTATGGGAATTAAATAAGTGCATAATTGTGTCACTATTCCACTAGCTCTAAAAATTACGAGTGCCCGCTATACAAAAATAATCATTTAGTAATATTTATTTTACTGATAGTGACGCGCGGTGATATCAGGCTATTTTCATATGCAAATGAGGCAGGATATTTTTTAATTATTTATACTAATTAAATGCGGCACCTAAAAAATAATATTTTCGACAGATTATAAAGTATGATCATTGCACATCATAAAATAAATACAGAGCATAAATAGTAACGTCCGTTAACATTTTAATGAAACACGATTATCGCTCCTGATATTAGTGTGAACATTTACGTCCGATATAAAATGTATAATAATGCCAATTAATATGTGGGGTAATGGTGACGGAATGTTTATTTTACCAGAAAATGTCTCAGATGATGTCTCTGATATAAATAACATGTGTTGTGCCTACTGTGGGCAGTATCTTTAATACTAGAGGGAAAAATATTTTGTGATACAATAAAATGGTGTCACAAAACAAGCCTAACTACCATAATGTTACTATAGAAATGAATGGCCTTTTTGTGGAATTTATCGGGGTATAAACTTGGAAAAGTCGCGGGAATACTGGACGAAGGCCGGAAGGCCTCGTCCAGTATTCCCGCGACTTTTCAAAGTTTATATCCCCGATAAATTCAACAAAAATGCCATTCATTCCTTATAATTCCAGCATTTGAAATAAATTCAAGAAAATGTGTTTATTTTCCGTTTTCTTCAGAATTATTTTAACTGCGCTTCACGGTTACGGAAAGTAGTTCGGCATGGGAGTTTACTGGGATATAAATTTTGAACAGAGACTTGCTACGGGCCAATCAAATGTTAGGGAATTGTGTAAATATTTTTGTGCTGGAATTATTATTGAATCATCTACTAACATCAGACAAATGTCACATCAATTCATTCACTCTGCAGCATTTAACTACACAATGAAGGATCGTAGCTAGTTATTTCCCTTTTAATTTTTTTGTTTAAAAAGTGAGTGAATGGGTTTAACGTCCCACCAACAGCTATGGTCATATAGAGATGGGACCACAGTTTAAAGTCTCATCCGACAGACCAGTGGGATGGAAATACTATGAAAGTATTTTGATGCCCCGAGGCAAGGTTTGAACCCACGACCTCCGGATTGGAAGTCTGGGCCCGGTTGTTCAAAACATCAGTTAGCTTAACGGACTGTTAAATCCTTAACTGAATGGTTAAAATCTCTGTTAAAACAGAGATTTTAACCATTCAGTTAAGGATTTAACAGTCCGTTAAGCTAACGGATGTTTTGAGCAACCGGACCCAGGTGTTCTATTAATCCCTAGTCACAACCCATTAAGAATTTATTTACCAGCAGTTTAGACTCGGATCAGACTTCACATCTGTGTAGTCTGATCTGGGTCAACTCTATTCGCAAAACTCAATTTCTGGGCTATTCAGTATTAAAGAAATAATCGCTGAAGTATAGCATAGGACCGGATATCTATAAATAGATTTACTAAGGGAATTAACTGATTATGATCCATCATTGTTTAAACCAAGCATAACACAAATTTTAAATTTAAAGCAGTCTTCACCAACGAGACAAGACATGTGATTTTGAACATAAGAATGACTTTTCATTAAAACTACTTAAAGAAACTGCGATCTTCATCAAATGGCTTCGAAAATTGACAGAATTCCCAGAGCAACTGCAACATTTTGTCAACTATCGAAGTGACATATGGCAAATATTGTAAATATTTTTCAAGAGATATCGCACAATAATCGTCTAAGGTACAAAATCACATAGCATGTCTACAATGAATGTACATATACACGCACATTGCACAGAATGAAATTTGATTATTTGAGGCACGCCATGTGCTTTTGTACCGAAGAACATGTGTGATATCTCATTAAAAAAATATTTACAAAATTAACGATATTTTCCGTAAATGACGTCGTAAGATTTTCATAGCTATGAAAATTTTGCCATCTTTCGACGTCATTTACGGAAAATATCCCATTTTCTGTAAATATATTTGAAGAACAATCACACATGTTCTTTAATAAGGTACAAAATCGCATGGCGTGGCTCATATCTGCTTGATTATATTGTTAATAATGTCTGGGTTGCACAAACGTCGCTCACAGCCGCTGTCAATTTCATGTCTATCAAATATTAAAGCGGGACATAACTGGTATTATCTGAATAGCTTCTGTAAAATGAAACGTCCTTAGTTCTTCAAATGAACATACATCAGCTGCACATGTGAATACGATTCTCATGTGCTGCGCAACATGTTCTTGCTGATGGAAACCGCTTAACCACAAGACAACCATTGAAGTGGTCAGTGAAATATTTGTGAAAACTCCCTCATGCTATTACCTAGTCCCTTTCTTCCGCTGACCCCTCAATTTCGAGTCAACAACAGAGCTCCAGATAAGGTGCGTATTCGCGTATTTTATGCAATTATTTCAGCAGAATACGCATTGATAATCAAAAGTGGGAGTACAAAATACTCACAGCAATGTGAAAATACACATTGATTTTCAAATCGAGTGGTGGAAATACTGTAATAACGTTGAAAATTTACTTTATAGAAATTTACCTAAAAAAATCACTCAAATAAGTGAATGGTTAAATTTGTTTTATCGTTTGATCATTTCTTCCCTATTTAATATAAATGAAAGTCTGAAGACAATCAATAATCCATTTGTAAAAGTAAATACACGTTGAATTTGAAATCTGGGAATATAATACTCGTTAGATACAAAACTTATCTGGAGCTCTGCAACACGTCTAGATGTCTATCAGGAAGGGAACATCTTGGCATACATTTTCTTTTCTTTCAGTTTCTCGTCCTCCTTTCCTTTCTTCGCCTTAATCAATTCATTGCGGATGCCTGAAACAAGGACTGCAGGGTGTGAGATTGTGTGTAATGGCCTGTCAACAGCTAACATCATTTTAGGACAGAGTTAACTGGACTGAATCCCATATTTCACCTGTTGTGATTGGGGGTGGGGGGGGGGGGGGGGACTAAATCTAAATATATATCCAGCCTTGAAATTAGACAAGAGGGCCATGATGGCCTTAATTCGCTCACCTGACTCCATGAACACCAGAGGAGAATGTGACATTGAGTTCATGTGTTTTAAAAAAATTGCGCTATTTTTAGATGGCGGTCATCTTGGATTAAGCGATGACTCTCATTTTACACAATCTGAAAATGCTTCACCCAGCATCAGCCATGTGGTTCCTGAGAAAAAGACATTAAAAATCTTGAATAAATGGACCTTTTGGTGGCCATCATGGATGACATAATCATCCGATTCCGACAAATATTGCACCAGAGTGATCGCCTCATTGATACCTTCAATTTGATATATGACATGACCATATTCAGTCAAAAATAAAATTTTAACAACTTTCAAAGAGCACTGTACATCGATCATTCCTACCAAGTTTCGTCGAAATCCGGCTAGCGGTTCATGAGAAGATTTTTTAAGAATTTATGCTATTTTTAGATGGCGGCCATCTTGGATTAGCGATGACCTCCATTTTAACAAATCTGAAAAGGCTTCACCCATGGACCATAACTTTTAAGTTTGGCTACCATGGGCCAAGCGGTTCATGTGAAGAAGAATTTTGAAATCTCTAATAAAAGAACGATCCGTTTGACATTTCGGCGGCCATCTTGGATGACATAACAATCCGATTTGGACAAAAAATGTACCAGAGTGATCGCCTCATTGATACCTTCGATTTGATATATGACATGACCATATTCGGTCAAAAATAAAATTTGACCCCAATTTGACCCCACGGGCCACGCCCATTCTTGACCCCGGGGTCACCATTTTAACAACTTTGAAAGAGCAATGTACATCGATCATTCCTACCAAGTTTCGTCGAAATCCGGCAAGCGGTTCATGAGAAGAAGATTTTTTAAGAATTTATGCTATTTTTAGACAGCGGCCATCTTGGATTAGCGATGACCTCCATTTTAACAAATCTGAAAAGGCTTCACCCATGGACCATAACTTTTAAGTTTGGCTACCATGGGCCAAGCGGTTCATGTGAAGAAGAATTTTGAATCTCTAATAAAAGAACGACCTTTTGACATTTCGGCGGCCATCTTGGATGACATAACAATCCGATTTGGACAAAAAATGTACCAGAGTGATCGCCTCATTGATACCTTCGATTTGATATATGACATGACCATATTCGGTCAAAAATAAAATTTGACCCCACGGGCCACGCCCATTCTTGACCCCGGGGTCACCATTTTAACAACTTTGAAAGAGCAATGTACATCGATCATTCCTACCAAGTTTCGTCGAAATCCGGCAAGCGGTTCATGAGAAGATTTTTTAAGAATTTATGCTATTTTTAGACGGCGGCCATCTTGGATTAGCGATGACCTCCATTTTAACAAATCTGAAAAGGCTTCACCCATGGACCATAACTTTTAAGTTTGGCTACCATGGGCCAAGCGGTTCATGTGAAGAAGAATTTTAAAATCTCTAATAAAAGAACGACCTTTTGACCTTTCGGCGGCCATCTTGGATGACATAACAATCCGATTTCGACAAAAAATGCACCAGAGTGATCGCCTCATTGATACGTTCAATTTGATATATGAATTGACCATATTAAGTCAAAAATAAAATTTGACCCCAATTTGACCCCACGGGCCACGCCCATTTTTAACCCCAGGGTCACCATTTTAACAACTTTGAAAGAGCAATGTACATCGATCATTCCTACCAAGTTTTGTCGAAATCCGGTTGGCGGTTCTTGAGAAGAAGATTTTTTAAGAATTTGTGCTATTTTTAGACGGCGGCCATCTTGGATTACGTAATGACGTCATTTTAACAATTTTGTAATCTCCCTACCTAAGGACCATGACCATGAAGTTTGGTGACCATAGGCCCAATGGTTACCGAGGAGAAGACGTTTGAAAATGTTCACGGACGACGACGACGACGGACACATTGCGGTAACAATAGCTCACATGAGCTTCGCTCAGGTGAGCTAAAAAACCGGACCCAATGCCAGGTCCTCACCACATCATAGACACTTAGTCCCACTCCCTAAAAGTAATAGAATTAGTAAATAATCTTACAATTCTTATAATGGGCAAGCCAAATATTTGAGGGTCAAACCAGGGATTCCGGTAAGGACGAATCCCATCATTTAATTACCCTTCACATGCTCCCAACCAACAGCATACCCTCTGTAAAGTACGGGAGTTTTTCAGAGTTATCATGGTTACTGTCCGCAACCGCAAGTTGAACTTGCGTACAGTAACCATGACAACTCCGAAAAACTCCAACTAATGGGATCAGAAACAAGTGATATAATTTTTGACGTGATTTTCGTTGTAGATTTTCTTCTAAAACATCCACAACTGCACAACATATCATAAACCACATACAGTGGGGTCAGCATGTAAGTGCACACACGACGAACACGACAGGTTGGAAACAACACTTACACGCTGACCCCACTGTATGATGACGATTCAGTTGATTTAATGTCATATAAAATCATGAAGAACTAGAAACTGTGGTCTGTTGACGCACTTAGGGGGCCCATATAGGTGATTTGAGAAACTTACAAAAACTTCCAAAAAGTAAACGGACAGACAGGGTGAAACCTATACGTCACCGCCGAATCTAAACGGGGCCTTAATTAACTTGAAGAATCAGCAAGACATTTCTACTTTCAACACATTTTCCTGTAGTGATTCAGATCTCCAGTTAAGGTGCGTAATTTGGAGGTAAATTTATTATTTCTCAATCCAAAAATGGCAAATAGGGAGTCATTTACAATCGTCTCAATGAGACGATTCTAAACGACTCCCAACTTGCCATTTTTGATGAAGAAATAACAAAATTTCACCCCAAGTTAGTCAAATTACGCAACTTAACTGGAGCTCTGGTGATTGCAATCCATACTTTGACAAAACAATAAGTTACGTGACAAATTACAACAAAAAAAACCCATTAGAATACAATTTACATATTTGCTGCCGTGAGGGTCATAAAAGTCACTGTTACACTGCCTTTATGAAGCAATAAATAGATAGGTGGGATATAAATGATGTCAGACATTAAATCAGTGAAAACTCAATAAGGAAATTTGAATCACCTACTGGTGTGTAGGTAATAATATAGAGGATCTTACACGAGTGATGATTTAGTGATATTTCTTAAACAAGTTTACTGATTTCAAAAGGGCTTTTCCAGAAGTTTTGTGTTTGGGGGGGGTTGGACGGCACCCTATTTAAATTTGGATGGGTGCATCCAAATTTAAATAGGGTGCCGTCCAACCCCACCATACCAACAATTCTGGAAAAGCCATAAGAAACGAGGCTTTGTTTAATAAATACCATATTATTCATCACAAAAGTTAGATTCTATTTATTGCAGGAGCACATCGTCATACATTGAAGCTGTACTGGTCAACAAACCTGTTTTCTGTAACAAGCTAATATGCATATTTATTACACTATAAATGTAATATGAATTTTATGACACTGTTAATAAACTGTGAAAGCCCATTTATGCAATAAAGTGTCTTTAAAGGTACAACCCACTCAGTAGGCACAAAATGTTCTTTATATCAGAGACATTATACAAGATTTTTCTGGCAAAATAAACATTCATTCACCATTACCCCACGTAATGATTGGCATTATTATAAATTATATATCAGACGTAAATTTCCACACTGATATCAAGGGAGATAATCGAGTTTCTTTAAAATGTTAACGGACAGGACTATTTATTCTCTGTATGTATTGTTTTGATGTGCGTACGACCATACTTTATAACCTGTTGAAAATATAATTGTTTCAGGCGACGCATTTAATTAGTATAAATTAATGCCTCATTTGCATATGAAAATAGCCTGATAGCAACGCAAGTCACCATCAGTAAAATAAATATTACTAAATGATTATATCTTTATAGCGGGCACTCGTAATTTGTAGAACTGGTTGAATGGTGACACAATTATACACTTATTTAATTCCTATAAAGAACCTGTTGTGCCTACTGAGTGGGCATGTACCTTTAATATTGCATATATATGCATGAATTTGAATAACTATGGCAGATTTGTCCTTGTAGTTATCTCCCTTATCACATTTCACATTTTAAATGTAAATGTTTCAAAGACAAACATAAGAACATCAATGAAAGTCTACATGGGCTCTGAAGATCATGTAAATTTTCAATATTATTTAACCCTTTTCATGCTGAGGATACGTCATTTTGTTTGCGGAAAATCGTAAATATTTTCCTTCTATGTGCTCAGAAGTATATGTCGCGACCACCATTTGAACCGTCTCGTCGAGACGGTTCAAATGAGTGGTCACAACATATACTTTCATTGAGAAAGAACAAAAATAAAATGTTTCATAAATCTCACACCCCGTAAATGTGTATTCCGAAAGGAATGGGTTAAATCATTTGGTACTTTCAAGTTAGTTTCACATCTCTAGTTTGTGCCATGGACTAGGCAAAAGAATACGCACCTTTATCACCAGATTCTATAGCTTGTGCTTTCTGTAAACATTCCTGAAATTGAGGGAGACAATACATTCATTTATACACATGTACGGGGCTCCAGATAAGGAATTAGTAATTGAGTATTTTCAATCCATCATTTCTGATGCAATTGGGCATTTCAAAATTTTAATAGGGTAACACAAAATCACACTACTGTATACACATCAAGAGACAGCAATTATTGAATAGTTTGCTTCGAAATGAAAACATGTCTTGCCATTTCATTAGAATTGTCTCCTTGGAGAAAATTTGAATGTATAACCAAGATGTGTTTTCATGGAAAATAAGAAACTATGCTATATTTGTGGTATGTTTATTCAGTAACATTGATGTACATGATGTATGGTATTTCACTGTTTCTTTTTATTTACTTTGTAATTCAGTAGTGATAAAACCTTAGACAAGGAATTCCTGATTTATATATTACATGTACTTTATAAATTATTCCCCCGAGACTAACCATTATGATATTTTATTGTAATAAAACTGCGAAACGTGCATGGTCCGAAACGTCCGACACAATTAACGGCATGTTGCCATAGATACCATTGTGAGAGTTGTGATGTCAGTTTCGTGCCAAAATATCCCCGTTTTAAAATTAGACAAATCTGTATAAGTACAGGTACAGTGGAACCTCTATAAACTGGACACCCTGGGAGGTCCCCAGGGTGTCCAGTTTAGAGAGGTTTCACTGTATATCTGGCATTTGATCATTCTGAGCCATAGTTGTGTGCTATGCGATCGCGAACAGATATATTGCCCGAGATAAATGACCAAGAAAGTCATCAAAAATAATATCAAACGTGTTTTCTAGGCGTCCGGTTTAGAGAGGTTCCACTGAATACAGACCAAATTATTTTCATCCCCAATGTTTTCTATGTTACTAGTGTATGATTTATATATGTATCATGTGCCTATAGATGGTATTCTAAGAAAGCATTTTATGTGCATTGGAATACTGCATATTATTATATACGTACATTAGTTTCCCATGGAAACACAATGCAACGCAAGACGTAAATATTTTTTCCATATTGACACCTCGCGAGTTCATATTGGTCAGTGCCGGAACTACGCTTCACATCGCAAAATAGTTCCTTCAAAATCTGACACCACTAATGTGTTTATTTTGACTACATTTTGTATATATTTACGTATATAATAAAAAGGTTATTTGATTTGTAGTGAATATATTCCACTCGTTCCGCCGTGCTCTCCTAAAGTCACGCAATATCGCACGCTGTGGAACTCGTGCTTATATCCATACAAATCAAATAACCTATAATTATAATTAGGTACTAAAATACATTACCAAAAATGTTAGCTTGAATGAACTTACTATAGCTTCTTCCCAGCGTGTCAGATTAACCAACGCTTGGCCCTTGCGGAATAAAGCTTTACAATTATCTGTAGCTAGATCCAACACCTGAAACAAATTAATTACATGTTACAATACACATTAATTCACTACATAAAGACTTGTGGAACAACCCATGCAATAAACAGGACATACAGACAAACATACAGACATACATGGAGCTTCTAAATTGATCATAATTCCAGCACAAAAATATTTACAAAATTCCCTAACATTTGATTGGCTCGTAGCAAGTCTCTGTCCAAAATGTATATCCCAGTAAACTCCCACGCCGAACTACTTTCCGTAACCGTGAGGCGCAGTTAAAATAATTCTTAAGAAAACGGAAAATAACACATTTTCTTGATGAATTTATTTCAAATGCTGGAATTATAAGGAATGAATGGACATTTTCTTGAATTTATCGGGGATATAAACTTGGAAAAGTCGCGGGAATACTGGACGAGGCCTTAACAAATTACAATTTTCGAAAAAATTGTAATTTTTTATTGCTTCGTCCAGTATTAGTTTATACACCGATAAATTCCACAAAAAGGCCATTCATTCCTATAATAAAGCATATCAACGAGATTGGCATTAGCGCAATACAAACTATTAATCCAAAACAAATTCATAAAAATACTGTTTGTGTGTATCTCTTCGAAATGAAAAGTGAAAGGGAATGGGTTTAACGTTCCAGCAACAGCTAAGGTCATATAGAGACGGGCTCTTCGAAATGAACAAGACAATGTAAAATGTAAAAATACCCAATAAAATCCATGTCCATCATACCGCTACAAAACATTGAAATGATGTTTGAAACCAGCGTAGACCTAGATCAGCCTGTACGTATGCACAGATCAGGGTCTACACTGATCACCATTCAATCAGATAAATCCCCATCTTGCTTCCAACCAGTAATATGGATTTTGATCATGCTACAGGAATGTGTTAGCCAATCAGGAGCTGGACTGATGACAAATGTCGTAAATCCCAATTTCTAGTAAATTGCATACAAGACACGCCATGTGATTTTGCACCTTTTGACATCTGCGTAATTGAATTAAATTTGTTTACGAAATTTACAAGATTTTCCGCAAATGGCGTCAAAACTTTTTACTTTATTTACGAAAAATATTGTAAATTTTGTAAAAAGAATTTAATGAAATTACGCAGACGTAAGAAGGTACAAAATCACATGGCGTGTCTCATATGTGCCGCTCCCTGAGAAAAGGTACCTTACAACGCTTTTGACCAGATTAGTCCCATAGAAATGTTCTATGCAGTCTGATCAGTAGCCTATTTCATCAACATTGCAAAGTATACTTTTCTCGCAAAGTATACTTTGAGGGAGAAATTTTCAATTTTAGGATAAATTTATTAATTTTTATTATACTGAATTTATTACATTATCACAGCCATTTTGGCTGTGATAATGTAATAAATTCAGTATAATAATTCTGCATACTTTTAATCTGACATCAAATATATGCAGTCGTTAGTTCTATATGAAATAATGCATTTCAGGAAAAATAAATGATTACTCCCTCAAAGTATACTTTGCTAGATAAGTATACTTTGCAAGTTTGATGAAATCGGCTACAGAGCCTCCGCTGTTTGCCAGTCTGTCAATACAGTGTGTTTACTGCAGTCACCAACAGTATTAGCCTACGTGTACTAGAGCTCCAGATAAGGTGCATATTGGCATATTTTACACACTTATTTAGCAGAATATACATTAATTATCTGAAGTTGGAGTACAAAATAATCACAGCAATGTGAAAATACGCATTGATTTTCAAATCGAGCAGTGAAAATACCGATATTAAAGATTAAAATTTACTTAGTTTAGCTGCAAAAAAGCAAACAGTGTTTGCTGTTTGCAGCTCAAACAAGTGAATTTTTAAATTTGTTTTATTTTTTCATCATTTGTTCCCTATTTAATATTAAAGGAAGAAAATCAATACTCATTTGTAAAAGTAAAATACGAATTGCATTTGAAATCTGGGGATAAAATACTCTTTAGGTATAAAACTTATCTGGAGCTCTGTGTGCATCTAATTCCAATTGTGTGGATGAGCATAATTAGTTAATCTTGCCCAGTAGCACATTTCACCAACATTGCAAAGTATACTTTTCTAGCAAAGTATACTTTCAGGGAGCAATCATTTACTTTTCCTGAAATGCATTATTTCATATAGAACTAACTACTGCATATATTTGATGATTAAAAGTATGCAGAATTATTATACTGAATTTATTACATTATCACAGCCAAAATGGCTGTGATAATGTAATAAATTCAGTATAATAAAAAATAATAAATTTATCATAAAAGTGAAAATTTCTCCCTCAAAGTATACTTTGCTACATAAGTATACTTTGCTACATAAGTATACTTTGCAATGTTGGTGAAATAGGCTACAGATTTGGGCACGTCATAAAGCAGGTCCATCTAAGTGGCCAACAATTCAGAAACATCATAGCGAAAACAAACCTCATCACAATCTTCTATTGTCCCCTCATAGTCCTTCAACTGTAGTTTGCATGCAGCCCTGAAATATAGTATTATATTACGTCAGTGACTATGAATAATCGTAACACTCATATAAGGGGTATAACCAGATTCAACTGTCACATACAAAATGCAAGACGTATGTGAGGGCCAAACCAGACGTGTCCAGTCGGAATTCCGGTAAGGATGAACCCCGATTGTTGAATTACCCGTCGCATGCTAGCAACCAACCAACCACAGAGTAGGAAGAGAATTAGCAAAAAAAACTGTAGAAGTAGTTCGCCGGACAAGGAAAAACAATATTGTCAGAGTCAAAAAAGGGGCATAACTGTGGATATATACAGAGTATGAAAAGAATTGGCCAAACACCGGAGAAGTAGTTCGCCAGACAACGAAAATTGTCTACCGACAGACGGACGGACAGGGTAAACACTATATGCCACCGACAACTATCGTTGCGGTGGCATAATAAATATCAAACAAACTGACATCTGGATAAAGTGACACAAATATGTGCGAGTTTTGTGAGGAAGGTACTGTCTGATAAAATGTTACATTCAAGATCACTGACAAAATTAATGTTCGCCAAGATATAGATGTACTGTACTACATGTACAACAGTCAAGGTCCCTCAAATTGCACTGAAAAGTTGGTACAGAAAATATCATTTACTGTGGGCCGTTTCACTAAACTTTGTACGACTAAAATGTTCGTAAGTGCAAACTTATGATAGTCTGTACATTTCACGTTAACTATGTTTGCATGTAAACGATTATTGGATTTACATTTATTGAGCATAGGCTGCATGTGCAGCCTATGCTCAATAAATGTAAATCCATGAATTGAAATTTCTAGACGATCCTAAATTTGCCCTTACGAACATTTTAGTCGTACAAAGTTTAGTGAAACGGCCCCCTGGTGCTGATTCAGCACCAGTAAATGATGTTTTCTGTACAACTTTGCAGCACTGAGGAATTACACACCCATAGTCATACAATCCATGTATTCGAGGTCTGTACTATATAAAGGTGATGTACAAGTTATAATGGAAATCCATGCTCCAGATAAGGTGCGTATTTGCTTAAATACCCAATTAAAATTGCCAAAAAATGCAATGAAATCAGAAGTAGCGAGTATCAAAAAGCAATGAAAACTTTGTGATATCTTTATCATGCTACAGAAAATAATAAACAGACCACAAATATAGCATAATTTTCTTATTTTTTTCATGAAAACGCATCTTGGTTTTTCATTAGAATTGTCTCCAAGGAGACAATTCTAATGAAATGCCAAGACATGCTTTTATTTAGAAGCAAACTATTCAATAATTGTCTGTTGATGTGTAAACAGTAGTGTGATTTTATTTTACCCAATTACAATTTTGAAATACCCAATTGCTTCGGAAATGATGGAGTGACAATACTCAATTACTAATTCCTTATCTGGAGTCTGAAAATCCAATAAATCGACTTACAAGTTCAGGAAAATGGGCACAGCTTGGTTTTTCTCCACCTGTCCCTCACCGTCATCTGACTCACTGTCCATCAACTTCTCCAGATACCTGCCAGCAATAGACCAGTCTTGTAAATAGGTCGGGTTAACTTGTAACAATTTGTGCGGCATTTGTGTCATTAGAATTAAATAGCGCAATGTGTTGGTTTGAAGTCACATTGCATAGTTTAAATAAAACAGATTCTGCGGATGCACATACATATCTGTGGCTGCTCTAATGGCACACAGTGTAAGTAAGTTACAGACAAATGTACACGAACATCTGCCGATGCTCAGCGGAGCCACACCAGTGGAGATAACCTTTTCCAGTTTCATAGAATATGAAATCAAGATTCATAAACATTGTGCATGTGTAAGTGATATGCAACTCTGTGTCGATCCTAACGATTCTAAGCAATATACATAACTAACATGCAGAGCTCTAGTTAAGCTGCATATTTGCTTAAATACCCAATTAAAATTGCCAAAAACCCAATTGAAATCGGAAGTAGCGAGTATCAAAAAGCAATAACAATTTTATGGTACCTTTACCATGCTGCAGAAAACAATAAACAGACCACAAATATAGCATAATTTTCTTATTTTCCATGAAAACACATCTTGGTATTTCATTAGAATTTTCTCCAAGGAGACAATTCTAATGAAATGCCAAGACATGTTTTCATTTCGAAGCAAATTATTCAATAATTGCGGTCTGTTGATGCGTAAAGAGTAGTGTGATTTTATTTCACCCAATAAAAATTTTGAAATACCCAATTGCTTCAGAAATGATGGAGTGACAATACTCAATTATTAATTCCTTATCTAGAGCCCTGCCTAACATGTAAATGTATACTTGTGCTTTTCAGAAACAACCATAATGACCCTAAGAATTCGGACACAATTTATTCTGGATTGGAATGGTTAATTTAAGTTATTTGGGGAAAAAAAACACATAAATAAAATTAAATGGTTTCTCATAACAAGGCGTGTCCAAATAGTTAGTCAGAGTTGCAGTCTGTATGGTTCTACTTGTTCATTACAATAAAAATGTTAGGGGTTTCCCAGAAGAAACGGTGTCCGAATACTATTATTACGGTAGCTACATATTGTAACTGTAATATTTTCTCAGTTAGTACATAGCTCCAGATACGGTGCGTATAGGCATATTTTATGTAATTATTTTAGCTGAATACGCATTGATTATCAAAAGTGGGAGTACTAAATACGCACAGCAATGTGAAAATACGCATGGATTTTCAAATTGAGTAGTGATAATACAGTCATAAAGTTGAAAATTCACTTAGTTGAGCTTTTTGCAGTTCAAATAAGTGAATGTTTAAACATTGTTATCCTTTGTTCCCGATTTAGTAATAAAGAAAATCAATAATCCATTTGTAAAAGTAAAATAAGCAATGATTTTGAAATCAGGGGGTATAGTACGCTTTAGACACAAAGCTTATCTGGAGCTGTTAGTATACAATGCATGGGTTATGTCTGACATCAGTTCATAAGCATACCTTAAAGCTTTGCTGTATTTTACCTTCGCCTCATCAAACTTTTTCTCCTTGTACAAACCATTGCCGATTAGTCGGATCTCGTTGGCTATGCTTACAATGGTCTCCTTGCTCTCCTTCTGTAGTGAACAAATATAATTCATGTAGGAAATATTGAATATTGTAAAATATACAGAGCCCCAGTTAAGGTGCGTAATTTGACCAACTTGGGGTGAACTTCTGTTATTTCTTCATCAAAAATAGCAAGTTGGGAGTGCTTTAGAATCGTCTCATTGAGACGATTCTAAAGCACTCCCAACTTGCCATTTTTGATGGAGAAATAAGAAATTTACCTCCAAATTACGCACCTTAACTGGAGCTCTGATATAATAATTATAATTACAAAGTATATGTGACCCACTGTGACAAGGAGCAGTCCATGCCTATGTTGACCCCATTCAATCAACAAGGTCCTACATTATTGTGACACATCATACCAGAGCTCCAGATAAGGTGAGCATTTGCTTAAATACCCAATTAAAATTGCCAAAAACCCAATGAAATCAGAAGTAGGGAGTATCAATTTCAAAAAGCAATGAAAAATTGGTGGTATCTTTATCATGCTGCAGAAAACAATAAACAGACCACAAATAGCATATTTTCTTATTTTTCCATGAAAACACATCTTGGTATTTCATTAGAATTGTCTTTATGAATTGTCTCCAAGGAGAAAATTCTAATGAAATGCCAAGACATGTTTTCATTTAGAAGCAAACTATTCAATAAGTGCGGTCTGCTGATGTGTAAACAGTAGTGTGGTTTTATTTTACCCAATTACAATTTTGAAATACCCAATTGCTTCGGAAATTATGGAGTGACAATACTCGATTACTAATTCCTTGTCTGGAGCCCCGCATACGTAACACAAAATAGACAATATATATTTATATAGAAACAGTTTAAAGCAAGTAATCAATGTAATGCTAATGGTGATCCAATAAATGTACACACACATGGAGAGATGCTTTCTTCGGTAAATGACAGTACATGTACACTTACATGTTGAAATTTACATGTACCAGTCAAACTTAGTACCGGGGCTTTACATTTGCCTTAGTGTACAACTGGTCATTTTATTCAAAGGCAGTGGCGACTCCGCTCAAATTTATGATGAAGACGTCAAAATTTCCATTTATCCCAAATCTTAACATATATTTGTGGCGAGCGCACATGGATATATTTGTCTATCTAAAACTCTCTGTATATGTGTTGTACACCATTTTGAAATTTGTAATGCACACACTAAAAGATGAATATGTATAATTAATTTAAAGACCAATGACATGGAACAAAATAAAAGTTTACAAACCAATGAGAAGTCAATATCGGAGTCATCTGGCCAATCACAATGCTTGTCGCCTGTGCCGTCGTCGATGGCAACACAGCCGTCATCCTCGCCTGGCTGCAGTTCTCCACAATCCCGGATAATACACTCCTGCAATACACGCTCATGTATTATTTAAATGACAGAATACAACCAACCTCACACCACATTCTATAATTTTCGACAGAACACCACTCATATACAGGTAATTCTCGTTATCTCGAAGTTGACCGGTCTGAGCAAAATATATCGACATATCCGAACTTCGAGATAATAATTTGCCAAATTTTGCGACCATTCTCGCAAAAAAATCTGAACAAAATCGCTTCAAAAATACCGACTTTAATTTACTTCCGGGTTTTCATAAATCGCACATTGTCTAATAACGAAATGCGCATACGTTGTTACTAAATATATCGCATATATTATGCACAACACAATTTCCGGTACAAAACATTTGTTTTGCAAATCATACCAAATACACATCAATGAATAATCCCAATACACATCAAAATGTCAACGCTCGCCGTCTTTTCTGACGATGATATTATTATATCGCAAAATGCAACACCTAGACATAACCGAAATATCGACCTTTCCGATAACGATTTTCCAGGAGTAAAGTACATTATCTATATAGGGAATTCGGCCGGGACCTCGGACGCATATCGAGATTAGCAGGTATATCGAGATAAGCGATAGCGAGATAAAGAGAATCAGCTGTACATGTAACAAAGGCATATCATAGTCTATATCACACCATGTTCACAGATAAAATTCTACAATTTTGTTTAACTAAAAAATTAACCCATGTTACGGTATGGTATTTTTTTGCGACTGGCATACATGTACAATGTACATAGAAATGCTTGGTCAGATAAAAATATGGTTTCTCAGTAGAAAATGGAAATGAAGAATAATTATGGGCTTTGAAGTAGATATAAGTGGGGGGTCGTAGATTGGGTCACAGAATGATGGAGTTTTGAATGCATATATATCAAAAGTATCAGAAAATTATGTGAAAGAAAATAGAAGGCATTTACCCACTATCTTAAGTTGTGAGAATGCCCCAAGTCTGTAACATTGACTAGGGACTTGAGATTGAATGGCCATGGACTTGTTACAGCACGATAGAGGACCATCAGAGGAATGCATGGCTTCACTTGCTATGTTGTTTTGTGATGGAGCGACAGACAGACAATCGGACGCCAGTCTACCCATCACAACTTGTTGCAGGGGGTATAAACATAGTGTAGAGATTGCCTTGTTCACTAAAAACGTTTTGCTGCCGACAAACTTTTGGCCATTAAACACATTAAATCTAAAAAATATTTAAAAGTAATTTGTTATCAATAACAGAAAAGTAACCCTCCCCAAAAAAAATTATTTGATGAAATTCCATCAAATATTGATTTTATTGAGAAAAAACGATTTTCCTATGGGAATTGAACATGGGGGCTAAAAATAGATTTTGTTTAAAAAAAAATTGTATTTGTGGACCGATTTTCAAAATCTAAATTGTTTTCTTAGTTACATCATTTTCAAGTTATATCGCCAGGTTTCGGAGTCAAAAACGAAACTTTTTGGAAATTGATACGAAGGTTAGTGAAACGGGTACCAGTATAGTGATTTTTGATTGAATGGAGTGTTACTGAGGTATTAACCCTTTCAACCCGACAGACCATAAAGTGAACATGCGCAAACACTGTTTGTTTGTTTGTTTGTTGGGGTTTAACGGCCTATCAACAGCTCAGGTCATATAAGGAAACACTGTAGATCACGATGAGCCAGCTCGTAACGAGCCATCTCATCAGTAGCCTATTTCACTAACATTGCAAAGTATACTTATCTAGCAAAGTATACTTTGAGAAATTTTCAATTTAAGGATAAATTTATTAATTTTTATTATACTGAATTTATTACATTATCACAGCCATTTTGGCTGTGATAATGTAATAAATTCAGTATAATAATTCTGCATACTTTTAACCATCAAACATATGCAGTGGTTACTTCTATATGATGCATTTTGGGAAAAATAAATGATTACTCCCTCAAAGTATACTTTGCTAGATAAGTATACTTTGCAATTTTGATGAAATTGGCTACTGGATCTGCAGCATATATCAGCCAGCATTTTCTCAGACATATTTATTTGGGAATATTCCAAACATTAGTGTGGACAATCAAATGTTGGATATTTAGGGGTGAGAAGGGTTACTGTCTGTTTCACGAAAGCTGCCCAAATTTAGCGTCAATATAAACAATTCAAAAACAATATTAAATTAAAGGAAAATTTCAGAATGAGTCTTCTTCGTATTTCGTGAAATTTGGTCAAATATTGATTTTATTGCGAAAAAACAATTTCCTCATGTTAAATCCCCATAGACATCTTCACAGAGTGAAGATCACAGAGTGAAGATATCTATGGGGATTTAACATGGGGAAATCTTTTAGAATTTCAGTAATCCTGGACCGATTTTCAAAATTTAACTTTTGTTTTCTTAGATCATTTCAAGCTATTTAGCTACGTTTCGGAGTCAATTTCCAAAATTGTTCGTTTTTTTTACCCCTCCCACACTCATTTACCTCTTTTTCCCCCATGTTAAATTCCCATAGAGAAATAAATTTTTCGTAATAAAACCAATATTTGACCAAATTTCAAGAAATAAAAAGAAGGCTCATTCTTAAATTTTCCTTTAATTTAATATTATCGAAAAAAATATTGTTTTCGAATTGTTTATATGGCCGTAATATTTGGGCAGCTTTCGTGAAACAGACTATAAGTTACCTTCTTCGGCTTCTCCCCCTCCTTCTCCACGTTCTCCAGCATCCGTACTAGACTCATCCCCTTCAGAACCTTGCCGAACACGACGTGCTTGTCGTCCAGGTGTGCGGTCACCACCGTCGTAATGAAGAACTGGGAACCGTTTGTATTGGCCCCAGAATTTGCCATACTGAGTAACCCTGGCGTGGTATGCTGAAACACAAGTCGCAGTAAACAAATACAGAGCTCCAGATAAGGTGCGCATTGGCGTATTTTACGCAATTATTTTAGCAGAATACGCATTGATTATCCAAATTGGGAGTACAAAATACGCACAGCAATGTGAAAATATGCATTGATTTTCAAATTGAGTAGTGAAAATACTGTCATAAAGCTGAAAATTCACTTAGTTGAGCTGCAAAAAGCAAACGGTGTGTTGCTTTTTGCAGCTCAAATAAGTGAATGTTGAAACTTTTTATAATTTTTTTATCCTTTGTTCCTATTTAGTAATGAAGAAAATCAATAATCCATTTGTAAAAGTAAAATACGCAATGATTTTAAAATCAGGGGGTATAGTACGCTGTAGACACAAAGTTTATCTGGAGCTCTGCAAATATTGATGAAAAGGTTTGAACAAAGAATTTCCCCCTCGCATTAATGCTATTAATCGTTAATGCTACCATTTTCAAACGACACATACATATCATTGAATGCAAGCAAATCCACAAATGATTTGACAACTTCGAATGTATTGTCAGTGTCAGAGCAAATGGTTTAAATTTCAATCATGCAATGTGTGATAAGAACGTCATATGCTGCATGCATACCTTCCTGGTAAAGTTCTCATCTTCAAACTTGTCTCCATAGATGCTCTCGCCACCTGTACCATCCCCATTTGTGAAATCCCCACCTTGTATCATGAAATCCTTGACAACTGAAACAAGAAGAAATAAGGAACACTGACGGATATACCCTATACGAGTTTCACAAAACAAATTGTGTCCAAACGTGCTGTTACTGCGATAAACCAATACAACCAAGTTAACCCTTTCAACCCTAAGGAACTGGGGGCCGTTTCACTAAACGTCTTACGACTAAAATGTTCGTAAGTGCAAATTTAGAATCGTCTGCAAATTTGAACTGATGGATAAACATTTATTGAGCATAGGCTGCATATGCAGCCTATGCTCAATAAATGTAAATCCAACAATTATTTACAAGAAAACAGTGTAAATGTGAAATTTACAGACTATTATAATTTTGCACTTACGAACATTTTAGTCGTAGGAAGTTTAGTGAAACGGGCCTCTGGAATGGACTGTGATATCATATGCTAATGTTCCGACCAATCCAATGGTCACAAAATGATTTTCAGATTCTTCCATTTATGAAAAGGGTGTGTTTTTGTTCTCAAAAATATTAAAATTACTTTCAAAAAGTGTAGATCCTGAGGAGACGGCTCGTTACGAGCCGGCTAATCTGGATCTGCACTTTTTGCATAAACCGATATACATGTACATGTAGTGGGATTTCGGGTTCAAAGGGTTAACCTTCAATATCGGGGCACGCTTTATTACAAGAACACATATATTATTTATATGTTTCCTTGAATAATTTTTTTCCGAATACGTAGGGTTTTCATTCAATTTTGACCCTTGACATTTAAAATTGACTCCTGGTATTTGAAGCAGAGGGGTAAAATTTGCTACATAAAAAATACAAAATTGTAGTCCTAAGTTAATCGGCAATTTTGATGCTTGAATTCTGGTGGCTATTGAAAACCATGGGTTGTTACGGTAACCGATTGGCGTAGTAACTACTTACTTCTGTGGAAGACACAGCCCTTGTAGTGCAGTGGTTTGCCAGACTCGCCTAGCCCCTTCTCACCGGTACACAGGGCCCGGAAATTCTCCACCGTTAACGGCACTTCCTCCTTGAACAACTCAAACACAACTCTTCCAACTGCAATAGATATATATACACAATGTACATCAGTTCTGAATAAACTTATTGAATTGAATTTGCCCGTCTAGTTACAGGGCAGAGCAATAAATTAGCTATTTTGATTCAGTGTTAATAAATTAACCTTTTTAACAAACAATTGTATTTTATAATTATATTTGTCAGTAAACAAGGATTAATGGGATACCTTTGTTACACCGTAACAAAATGGGCACTTCCTGCCAATTGCTATCTTGATAAACAGTTGATTCTATGTCGCATACCTTCAAAATATGCAGTTTCACTTGTTTAAGCTTTGCATTGCTCCTAGTTGCGAACAGCAACTCTTGCAATCTACTCATTACCGTCTGTAGCAGAGTTGCGATTCCACTCATAGGCTTTCTCAGCAGAATAGCGAATCATAACTGATTCACACTTCATGCCCCAGTCATAGTGTCACGTTTTGTCTGCGCCATTGTAGTTTGTACCCCCATTCTGACCCCCACGATTTGCAAAGTTCATAAGATCAAAAGTCGGGTTATGCCTCATTGCCGCCTCACTCTAGCCTCACCACAATAATTCCAGCACAAAAATATTTACACAATTCCCTAACATTTGATTGGCCCATAGCAAGTCTCTGTCCAAAATGCATATCCCAGTAAACTCCCACCCCGAACTACTTTCCGTAACCGTGAGGCGCAGTTAAAATAATTCTTAAGAAAACGGAAAATAAACACATTTTCTTGATGAATTTATTTCAAATGCTGGAATTATAAGGAACGAATGGCCTTTTTGTGGAAGTTATCAGGGATATAAACTTGGAAAAGTCGCGGGAATACTGGACGAGGCCTTCCGGCCTTCGTCCAGTATTCCCGCGACTTTTCCAAGTTTATACCCCGATAAATTCCACAAAAGGCCATTCATTCCTATAATGTGTCTGGCTGCCGCAGAGCGTATCATAGCACAGCTCCAGATAAGGAATTACCGTAGTAATTGAGTATTTTCAGTCCATCATTTCTGAAGCAATTGGGTATTTCAAAATTTTAATTGGGTAAAATAAAATCACACTACTGTTTACACATCAGCAGACCGCAATTATTGAATAGTTTGCTTCTAAACGAAAACATGTCTTGGCATTTCATTAGAGACAATTCTAATGAAACACCAAGATGTGTTTTCATGGAAAATAAGAAAAATATGCTATATTTGTGGTCTGTTCATTGTTTTCTGCAGCATGATAAATGTACCATAAAATCTTTATTGCTTTTTCAAACCGAGTCTCGCTACTTCTGATTTCAATTGGGGTTTTGGCAATTTTAATTGGGTATTTAAGCAAATATGCAGCTTATCTGGAGATTTATCATTGTGTACCACAATGTATCATAATGTACAACGATGTAGCAGAAATGTACCACAACGTGCAACAACGTATCATAGCATGACACAACGTGCCACAGGGGTGCAACGAGGCCGCAATGTTCACGTTCTGTCAATGCATTTTGCTATGTTGTAGGCACGTGTTGTACCAAGTTATTGCCACGTTGTAGGCGAAAAGCCAGCGCACTTTGAACATGTCCAAAACTAAAATTTCCAGTTCACGTTTTGTCACATTTGATCACGCTTTAAGACACGTTGTTCCATGTTTGCTCACGTGCCAAGTTCTGCCACGTTCCCAACATAGCCAAACGTGCCGGCCAAAATGTGACATGGGGTATTTATTAGCAGTTCATTGAGAAATATTTTCTATATTTTCGAACTGAAATCAGTGTCATATTATGAGAATAACACATTCCAATCAATAATCAGGGCTCCAGGAATTAGTAATTGAGTATTTTCACTCCATCATATCTGAAGCAATTGGGTATTTTAATTGGGTAAAATAAAATCACATTCTACTGTTTACACATCAACAGACAGCGATTATTGAATAGTTTGCTTCGAAATGAAAACATGTCTTGGCATGTCATTAGAATTATCTCCTTGGAGATGAAATACCAAGATGTGTTTTCATGGAAAATAAGAAACATATGCTATATTTGTGGTATGTTTATTGTTTTCTGTAGCATGATAAAGGTACCACAAATTTGTTATTGCTGTTTGATACTCGCTACTTCTGATTTCAATTGGGTTTTTGGCAATTTTAATTGGGTATTTACGCAAATACACAGCTTATCTGGAGCTCTGAATAATTATGACATAAATTTACAATGACCTGATAAAGTAAATTTAAGCTAGAATCAACAAGTGACACAGTTAGTGGCAGCTAAATTCAACATTTAAAAGTTGAGATGGTGTCAATTTTCTGGAATGGTAACATTTAATTTTCTAAACCTTCGACAATTGATGAAAAAATTTATTTCAGAATTATTAGTTTATATTACTTTTAGAATATTAACTCTTACACCGCTATCTTAATTTTTTGTCGTCTGCTGTTTATTTTCTATTTTCCAATTTTATAGTCAAAAACATGCTTTGGCAGCACATTAGAATAATTTACAACATGCTTTGACAGCACTTGAGAATAATTTCCATTGGAAATGATTCTAAAGTGCTGTCAAACCATGTTTTCATTGAGAAATAAGGCAAGATATAAAAGCAACAGCAGACGTAAATTCTGGAAGTCGGATATCGTCCATTTCGCGCACTTGCAGGTTATAAATATCTCCCCTGTTGAGGAGCGCAGGGGGAAATCTGACCCATTTTCCTATATAATTTAATAATCATTTTTGAAACCAACAAAAACTAAATTCCAATTGCTAAATCAAATTTAAAGGCACATTTATAATGTTAAATGGTCATTAAAAAATATTATCACCATTTAGTATTTTCGTAGTCCAAAATGTGCAATAGTCTGGCATAAAAATTATGTAATTTACAGCAAAATGTATTCATACTTGCCTTATCTAGAAATAATACATCAGTGAACTACTTTCGGCAAGGGAGATAATCAAAACTTCTGCTGGAACTATTTACAAGCGAGCCAAGCGCTAATTATAGCCATTTAATTGTTTTGCTTATTAGTTCATATAGTTAATCTATCTCCGGTGATATATAATGATACATTACTTGTTTATGTTACATTATGAATATTAGTACATGTATTTTAAATAGCTTATCGCTGTAACGGTATTGTTGTAGATGGAGGTTCAACTGATTTAATAATTATTGTTACATGGTTTCCGTTGTTAGCACATATGTGCAAACATATAGCGCGTGCTGTTTGCATATGGCTTTAGGCAATGCTCATTCCGGGGCCGCGCGTAGACAAAGTGCCTTCATGACGTCACTACGCGGAAGTGCCTTCATGACTTCATGACGTTCATGAAGCGGCCCCGGAATATGAATACTGAAAATTATCTACGTGAATGGGACGATTTATAAAAGTACTGAAAATAATGAAAATAATGCTCAAATTACATCAGTTTTTTGTTGGAAATGTAACAATAACGTTTGGTCATGTCCAGCCGTGTGCAAACGTTTGCTGTGGCCCGAGGGAACTGTTTGAATCCCAAGGCCTGCGGCCTTGGGATTCAAACAGTTCCCTCGGGCCACAGCAAACGTTTGCACACGGCTGGACATGATCAAACCTTATATTCTTACATTAACTTTTTTGCATCTGTACCGGTATTGGCGTTGTGAATGGCCCAGTAGTCGTGAGGTTAGAGACGCAGACTATTATCATCGAACTCCCTTTTCCCGAAAGGGTAGGAGGTTCAAACCTCGACTGAGAATATATTTTGTTGCTTTTTTTCTCACAATTTTATAATTTTTATCAAAATATCTATGAACTGATAGAAGCTTTATACCAACAATAAAACCGTGCGTCTTTTTTAAAATACATGTATATACACCGAAATTATGTTAATGTATTTATTTATTTTTAAGTTTGAGGTACTGCATAGTATACGAGTATTAGCAATTCCTCATCCGACGTCTCCAGAAAAATAGAAATGTGGCCTGTCAGCGAACAGATGCCCCCAACGACTGCCTTTTAGAATTTTCTATCTTGACTTTAAGGATTATATGATTGTGGATTTATCACAGCATGATAGAGGACCATCAGAGCAATGTATGTGGTGTACAATATAAAGATCCCATTAAGGAAACAGAAACACGCTAAGTCTGTGACATTTGAGCTACATATGTGGGTAATGCAATTTAAAGACACACTGTGTTTCCCCCAGGATGAAAAAGGGGCCGGGTGCTAGTCGAAACAATTATTATACCAACTGAATGAAAATGGAATAAGCAAATTACATTGGGGGGGGGGGGGGGATAACTCCACAACATACAATCAGTAACACTAATGGATATACCCGTCACAAATGCAAATTAAAAACTAATAATACAAATTTGTCCTTCACACGCACCGTCTGTGGGCTATAGAATGTAAATATGGATGATGACAAATATGTATATAAAGCTTCAAGCCAACCTGGCTTAGGGTTGCAGGGATACAACAGGTAGCTAAATACCTTAACACTAATATTCTAAGTCATTTGTCCTTGACAGCACCTTAATCAGGGGTCGCTTGGGTGGGCTATAGAATGAACATGTGGGTGAGACTGGAGAAATCGGGCTTATGGGTTTTGTGACGAGTGTAGATACAGATCAGCCTGTGTATCCACACAGTCTGATCAGGATCTGCGCTGTTCGCCATTCCATCAATGAAACGCTCATCATGCTTCTAACAAGTGTTATTAGACTACAGGAGTGTGCTATTTGATCAGGATCTACAATCGTCACAAATACCATAAGCCCAATTCTCCAGTAACATGACACATAAGTATACCAAGCAAGTCAACTTGACTGCAAAAGTTGTAAGTTCCCTTGACATGTTGACTTGCTAACCTATCAGTTAACTAATACTGGTCAGTGTTTGAAATGTTTCAATTTCATCAACATATATATGGATAAATGACAAACACAGGGTTCATACAGCCATGTCAAAATGAAATTCAAGGACTTTTCAAGGAGTTTTCAAGGAGTATTTATTCATGTTCAAGGAGTGAAGTTATACCAAGTTACACTAAGTTTTGACTCAACGGTGCGGTGTTATGGTAACCATATCCCCCTCTAATTGTATTCAGCATTGTGCAATAGCTTTGAAATGGTAAAAATGGATACAAAATGGTAAAAAACATGAAACAGCCAGCCAAAAATAATATCATTTACAAAATATGCGCTTGCACTATCAATTTTGGACAATTCAAGTGCAGTCTTGGACAAATCAAGGAGTTTTTCTCGAAATTTAAGGACTTTTTAAGGACAAAACCCACCAAAATCAAATTCAAGGATTTTTCAAGGACTCAACCAAAATTCAAGGACTTTTCAAGGCTTGTGGGATCCCTGTAACAACATCGATGGTATACCAAGGATTTTAATTTTAAAGTTGAAATAAAAGATTATTGGGTAAACATATTTTATGCGGGATTTGCAAACAGGGCACGTTTTCTTGTGCACCTGTCCCCAGTTGGAGAAGCCTACTATTAATTTTTTTAGCTGACAATATACACGGCTGTACACAAGCCGGTGTGTAAGTGTGATTTACCTCAAGATAAACTGGATTAGTTTTCACTGATATTTACTGATATTCATGCGCAATCAAGAGAACATTAAAACATTTATAAACATACAAATATTATTTAAATGAGTACCGATACGATATACATTTGTATTTAAATAATAAAAATATTGAAAATATATACAATTGCCTACAGCATAATTTACTGATCGATAATAGTCACTGAATCGTGGCCTATTTGACCGCATTATCTATTGACCGGGCACCCCACTAGACCCCCTCTTTACGTTGGTCAGTGGGGGTGTTCTGGGGTGCGCTCGCTAATACAATGTTTGCGTAATGTACCGACCCCAAAACATATCGGGTCACGTAACTAGTGATACGTCACACCGACTTTCAGAATTGTTGTGTACCTCTATGATGATGATACCTCTATGATGGTTTCTGGGCTCTGAAGTAAGGAGGAATCTCCTTTTTTAGCCCATTTTCTTCAGTCATTCTTCGGATACTATGTATCTTGTATTCTTGCATGGTTTGATTTGAATATTTAGGGTACAGGTTTGTAGTATTTAATGTCACATTTGGTAGTATATATGTATGTATATAACGTGGTTAAAATTGGTATATAGTATCGTGGTTCCAGTACTGGTCGAGTTTCGATTTGAAATCATTCATGTCATTTGAGTTCACAACATACTTTGGGAGTGAGTTCCAATCGTTTATTATCCTCTGTGAAAACTGTTGTAGGCGAAATGATGTTATACAACGTGGTTTGGCCAGTTTATAATCATGTCCACGAATCCTCGACTGGCATATTGTAAGGCTGCATCGACATAGAAAATAGTCGACAAAGGGTAATAGATGGTACCACAAAGGCTACACTCACATAAAAAACAGTCAACAAAGGCTGACAGATGGTACCACAAAGGCTACATACACATAGAAAATAGTCGAAAAAGGCTTACAGATGCCACCACAAAGGCTGCATCGACATAGGAAATAGTCGACAAAGGGTAATAGATGATGGTACCACAAAGGCTGCATCGACATAGAAAATAGTCGACAAAGGGTAATAGATGGTTCACAAAGGCTACACTCACATAGAAAATAGTCAACAAAGGCTGACAGATGGTACGACAAAGGCTACACTCACATGGTACCACAAAGGCTGCATCGACATAGAAAATAGTCGATAAAGGCTTACAGATGGCACCACAAAGGCTGCATCGACATATAAATAGTCGACAAAGGGTAATAGATGGTACCACCAAGGCTACACTCATATAGAAAATAGTCAGCAAAGGCTGACAGATGGTACCACAAAGGCTACATTCACATATAAAATAGTCAATAAATGCTGACAGATGGCACCACAAAGACTGCATCGACATAGGATATAGTCGACAAAGGATAATAGATGGTACCACAAAGGCTACATTCACATAGAAAATAGTCAACAAAGGCTGACAGATGGCACCACAAAGGCTGCATCCACATAGAAAGTAGTCGACAAAGGGTAATAGATGGCACCACAAAGGCTACATTTACATAGAAAATAGTCAACAAATGCCGACAGATGGCACCACAAAGGCTGCATCGACATAGGAAATAGTCGACAAAGGGTAATAGATGGTACCACAAAGGCTGCATCGACATAGAAAATAGTCGACAAAGGATAATAGATGGTACCACAAAGGCTACATTCACATAGAAAATAGTCAACAAAGGCTGACAGATGGCACCACAAAGGCTGCATCCACATAGAAAGTAGTCGACAAAGGGTAATAGATGGCACCACAAAGGCTACATTTACATAGAAAATAGTCGACAAATACTTACAGATGGCACCACAAAGGCTGCATCGACATAGGAAATAGTCGACAAAGGGTAATAGATGGTACCACAAAGGCTACACACACATAGAAAATAGTCGACAAAGGCTGACAGATGGCACCACAAAGGCTATATCGACATAGAAAATAGTAGACAAAGGCTAATAGATGGTACCACAAAGGGTATATTCATATGGAAAATTGTCGACATAGGCTGACAGATGACATCACAAAGGCTATATCGACAAAGAAAAATAGTCGACATAGGCTGACAGATGACACCACGAAGGCTATATCGACAAAGAAAATAGTCGACATAGGCTGACAGATGACACCACAAAGGCTATATCGACACAGAAAATACTAGTAGTCGACAAAGGCGGAAAGTACGAATGAACAGCACCGATCCTATAATTTTCTCTTTGTGGTTTATAATTCTCTTTTTGAATCATTGTGTGGGATCACTTGTTTCCGTACGGTGTCACGTCATGTTTGTTTAGATGTGTTTACAGTAGATTTCCTTTAATATCTTTCTAATGGAATGATATATTTTTTTATGAAATGTACCGCAGAAAATGCAGTACACGTTGCCCTTTATTGTATAGGCGGCTTTAATCTGACAATTATGTCGTTTTGACGAAGAATCGATTACCGTAAATGTAAATAAAAATTAGAGCACGTGAATGTAAGAATTAAATAAACGGTACTGGATTCTTTATGAAAGATATAAGTTATTGTAAATAACTTTCAGAGCACCCATAAAACACTTAATATGCCATCGTATTTGGTGCGCTACATATCGTCAAAATCCGTCCGTTTGTTAAAAAGATTTTAAAGAAAAGCTACTGCGAAAATGATCGTCTATATAATAAGTACATATATCATTTGTCATCCCTCCAGTCGGCCTTTGTCGTCTATATAATAAGTACATGTAGCCTTTGTGGTTCCTCCAGTCGGCCTTTGTGGTCTATATAATAAGTACATATAGCCTTTGTGGTTCCTCCAGTCAGCCTTTGTCGTCTATATAATAAGTAAATATAGCCTTTGTGGTTCCTTCAGTCAGCCTTTGTCGTGTATATAATCAGTATAGCCTTTGTGATCCCTCCAGTCGGCATTTGTCGTCTATATCATACGTACATGTAGCCTTTGTGGTTCCTCCAGTCGGCCTTTGTGGTCTATATAATAAGTACATATAACCTTTGTGGTTCCTCCAATGAGCCTTTGTCGTCTATCTAAGTAAATATAGCCTTTGTGGTTCCTCCAGTGAACATTTGTCGTGTATATAATAAGTACATATAGCCTGGTTCCTCCAAGTCGGCCTTTGTGGTCTATATAATAAGTACATATAGCCTTTGTGGTTCCTCCATGAGACTTTGTCGTCTATATAATAAGTACATTAGCCTTTGTGGTTCCTCAGTGAACCTTTGTCGCTATATAATAAGTACATATAGCCTTTGTGGTTCCACCAGTCGGCCTTTGTCGGTCTATATAATAAGTAAATATAGCCTTTGTGTTCCTCCAGTGAACTTTGTCGTCTATATAATAAATACATATAGCCTTTATGGTTCCTCCATCAGCCTTGGCCTGTATATAAGTTAATTACATATAGCCTGATTCCTCCAGTCGGCCTTTGTGGTCTAATCAGTAAATATAAGCTTTTGTGGTTCCTTCAGTCAGTCTGTCTATATAATCAGTATAGCCTTTGTGATCCCTTCAGTCGGCCTTTGTCGTCTATAATACGTACATAGCCTTTGTGGTTCCTCCAGTCGGCCTTTGTGGTCTATATAATAAGTAAATATAGCCTTTGTGGTTCCTCCAGTAAACATTTGTTGTCCTATATAATAAGTCATATAGCCTTTGTGGTTCCTCCAGTCGGCCTTTGTGGTCTATATAATAAGTACATATACCTTTGTGGTTCCTCCATGAGACTTTGTCGTCTATAATAATAATAAATAGCCTTGGTTCCTCAAGTGAACCTTTGTCGTCTAATAATAAGTACATATAGCCTTTGTGGTTCCACCAGTCGGCCTTTGTCGTTCCATATAATAAGTAAATATAGCCTTTGTGGTTCCTCCAGTGAACCCTTTGTCGTCATATAATAAATACATATAGCCTTTGTGGTTCCTCCAGTCAGCCTTGGCCGTGTATATAATAATATAGCCTTTGTGATTCCTCAGTCGGCCTTTGTGTATATAATCAGTAAATATAGCTTTGTGGTTCCTTCAGTCAGTCTTTGTCGTCTATATAATCAGTATAGCCTTTGTGATCCCTTCAGTCGGCCTTTGTCGTCTATATAATACGTACATGTAGCCTTTGTGGTTCCTCCAGTCGGCCTTTGTGGTCTATATAATAAGTAAATATAGCCTTTGTGGTTCCTCCAGTGAACATTTGTCGTCTATATAATAAGTACATATAGCCTTTGTGGTTCCTCCAGTCGGCCTTTGTGGTCTATATAATAAGTACATATATCCTTTGTGGTTCCTCCAGTGAGACTTTGTCGTCTATATAATAAGTAAATATAGCCTTTGTGGTTCCTCCAGTGAACCTTTGTCGTCTATATAATAAGTACATATAACCTTTGTGGTTCCTCCAGTCGGCCTTTGTCGCCTATATAATCAGTACATATGGCCTTTGTGGTTCCTCCAGTCGGCCTTTGTGGTGTATATAATAATAAATATAGCCTTTGTGGTTCCTCCAGTCGGCCTTTGTCGTATATATAATAAGTACATATAGCCTTTATGGTTCCTCCAGTCAGCATTTTTTCTTCTATATAATAAGTACATATAGCCTTTGTGGTTCCTCCAGTCGCATTTGTCATCTATATAATAAGTACATATAGCCTTTATGGTTCCTCCAGTCAGCCTTTTTTCTTCTATATAATAAGTACATATAGTCTTTGTGGTTCCTCCAGTCGGCCTTTGTCGTCTATATAATAAGTACATATATCATTTGTCATCCCTCCAGTCGGCCTTTGTCGTCTATATAATAAGTACATGTAGCCTTTGTGGTTCCTCCAGTCGGCCTTTGTGGTCTATATAATAAGTACATATAGCCTTTGTGGTTCCTCCAGTCAGCCTTTGTCGTCTATATAATAAGTAAAATAGCCTTTGTGGTTCCTCCAGTCAGCCTTTGTCGTCTATATAATCAATATAGCCTTTGTGATCCCTCCAGTCGGCCTTTTTCGTCTATATAATAAGTACATGTAGCCTTTGTGGTTCCTCCAGTCGGCCTTTGTGGTTTATATAATAAGTACATGTAGCCTTTGTGGTTCCTCCTGTCGGCCTTTGTGGTCTATATACTAAGTACATGTAGCCTTTGTGGTTCCTCCAGTCGGCCTTTGTAGTCTATATAATAATTACATATAGCCTTTGTGATCCCTCCAGTCGGCATTTGTCGTGTACATAATAAGTACATATAGCCTTTCTGGTTCCTCCAGTCAACCTTTGTCGTCTATATAATAAGTACATATGGCCTTTGTGACCCCTCCAGTCCGCCTTTGTCGTCTATATAATAAATACATATAGCCTTTGTGGTTCGTCCGGGCGGCCTTTGTCGTCTATAATATTAAGTATATATAGCCAGTGTGATCCCGTCAGTCGGCCTTTGTGGTCTATATAATAAAGAAATATATCCTTTGTGGTACCTCCAGTCAGCCTTTTTCGTTTATATAATAAGTCCATATAGCCTTTCTGCTGCCTCCAGTCAGCCTGTGTCGTCTATATAATAATTACATATAGCCGGTGTGATCCTTCCCGTCGGCCTTTGTGGTCTATATAATAAGTAAAAAAACGATATAAAATAAAATTTACAAATGAATTATTTTGCGTCATTCTTTTTACTCGTTTCGTACGTAGCGCTTATAAACATATTTTGATCACCGTGTGGATACCCATTTTCGAGGTAGATAACTGATACATAAAGCATGTTTAAATGAATGTCATTGATTGATCATTGACTTATATTGATAATAATTCAATAAGTATAATCGGTGTTTAGCTGCACCTGCTAAAAGATATATTAATAGGTGTTAATCACTCTTTGTCCAATTCCGCGCGGCACGATCGGCGCAGGTGCGCGTTTAGATAATTTAACAAAACACGTATATTTGTGGTAGATTATTGCATTCAAATGATTAAAATGATCATAACACATACTAATTCAGTCAATTCAATGACAATGTATGGTATAAATATCCGCTAACGGACGTACAAGCCACTTCGAATAGCCTTTGTAGCCTTTCCCAGCCTTTGGGGTGTTTAGGGTGACCCTAAAGAATCTGTCTGATGGAATGTCTTCTATACCGCGAATAATCTTAAAAGTCTGGATCATATCCCCTCTTCTTCTCCTATGTGCTAATGTTGGTAGTTTAAGTTCTTTCAGTCTGTCTATATATTCAAGGTCCTTCAGCTGAGGTACAATCTTGGTTGCTCGTTTCTGAACTTTTTCCACACTAATTATGTCCTTCCTCAAGAATGGGTACCAAATAATATTTCCATATTCAATATGTGGTCTTACCATAGCTTTATAGAGCATGAGGAATGAGTCCTTTTCAATGTAATCGAAAGAACGCACAATTAATGAGAGCATGCTATTGGCTTTGTTAACTTTTGAGGCAATGTGACTGCTGAATTTCAGATTTTGTTGGAATATATACCTAGATCCTTCTCTTCAGACACAGTTTCCAGATTAACAGAGTTCATTGAGTACAGATGTTCTTGATTATGAGTACCATAATGAATGGCTTTGCATTTGTTGACATTAAACCTTAGTTGCCATAGATCTGCCCAACTACATAGGGAGTCCAGGTCCTGTTGAATTTTGTTATAATCACTATCCTGTGAATATAGTTTAGTATCATCAGCAAATATCTTAACTGTGCAATCAACCACTTCAGGTAGGTCATTTATGTAAATAATAAACAGTATAGGTCCTAGTACGCTGCCCTGTGGTACACCACTTATAACATCCTGCCATGACGAACAATATCCCTTAACAGCTACATATTGTCTACGTTCCAATATAGAAAGTCTGAGATCCATGATAATATATTGCCTTTAATGCCGTATGATGAAAGTTTGATTAGTAAACGTTGATGAGGTACACTGTCAAACGCTTTTGCGAAATCTAAGTACACTGTATCCCAAGAGTTGTTGTTCTCAATAAAAGTAGACCAGTCTTCCATTACATCAAGTAGTTGAAGAACACAGGAACGACCCGAGCGAAATCCAAACTGTGCACTAGATATGAGATTATTCCTATTCAGGTGTTCAATAACAGCAGCACGTATTAATTTCTCCAGGCATTTGCAAACTATAGACGTGAGGCTTACAGGCCGGTAATTACCAGGCGATGATTTGGTTCCTTTCTTGAATAATGGAGTGACACGAGCATCTTTCCATACTTTCGGTATCTTGTCACAATCAATAGATTTTTGAAATATTAATAATAGCGGGGTTGCAAATACTTGAGCCATTGTCTTTAATAATAATGGATTCAACTCATCAGGACCCATCGATTTACCACCATCTAGTCCAAGTAGGATTTTCACAACACAATCTACATCAAGTTGTATATTTTCAAGGGGAACATTAAAGGTACGATCAGGTATGTCAGGAACATTTGTACTATTTTCTCGCGTAAAAACACTGGCAAAGAAACTATTCAACACTTCTGCTTTCGTGTAGCGGTCTAAGGTTTAATAGTTATATCAGATGTGAAATACATATACAATATTATTTTACAATTAACTAATTGCTAAAATGCAAATGCTATTCTGCACAGAAAGCCCATGCATGGAATCGTACTCTGCTATGGACGGTACGCGAGTGGATTTCAAGAGTTTCCGTTCGCAACTACAGAGCTCCAATCATGCCCATAGCAACATTAGGATCTGGACTTATTGTCACAGTTTTCGGGGTATGTCCCGAAAGTGTCCATAAATTGGCTAATTTGTCCCGAGTTCTCATTGGCTGTTGGTCATTTCAAATGTTTCACAGATGAAAGGGGCACTGACCAAAAACTTGTTCTGAATTCGATTGCATTTTTAAGTGTTAATGTAATTAAAGTCATTGTTATTTTCATCATCTGAAGTAATACACATCGGCTCACCCTGGTTACGGTACTGAAGATTTATTTTTGGAAAATCTAATACTTGTGTCACTGGACAGGTGCGACTATTGGTTAAAATCAGTACTGGCAACGGACTAGTGAGCACACATTTTATGTTCAGTTGTAATGTTTATTGTGTCGAATAATTGCAACAGATAAAATATTTGTTTTATTCGTGACTTTAATGAAATACCATCATCATTTCCAATTTTGATGTCGAAAAACACGCGTGGGTTTTCTTCCTGTGCCATGCTTCTAGATTTTTCCAAACATCTAATAGACGCTTGCACTAGTAGGGTAAAGTTCAGCCTAACCGTTTTCAAGCGTTTACATGCGGCTGACTATGTCTTATACTTCGGTCCTAAAACTCGTCGGCCCATCAGCATCTCGGCCCTAATGTACCAATCCACCAAAAGTTGAGACTTTTTTAGGAATTCTTGGCCGAGTGAGCACTTCCACAAGGGATTTTACGTAATTATGAGAAATAGTATTAAGAAAATAATCCAGTTGAAACTGTGTCCGCCTATAAATATCTGGGCATGTATATATGACACCTAAATTAATATGGTCGAATACACTTTTTCATTATTTGACTCAATGGTTAACATCGTTAAACCAATACTTTGTTAGGGTGCCGAAATCTGGGGGTTTCAATACATTGATCGGATAGAAAAGGTCCACATTATTTTTTGTAAATAATACTGTGGTTTACCACAGCAGACCGCAACTGTATTTGCTTACGGTGAATGTGGCCGTCTCCCTTTGTGTACGACATACATGCCACGATGCATCACATATTGGTTATGTATATTGCGCATGGAACGTGACAGATATCCACGTCAATGTTACAATATGCTTAAACGATTAGACGACAACGATCGGAAGACCTGGGCTACTAATATTAGATTATTATATATTATATTCGTTTGGATTTGGTTACATTTGGCTGTCGCAAGACAATGGAGATATAGACTACGTACTTAATGTCTATAAGCAAAGAGTGTCTGATTGCTATATACACACATGGCATGAATTAATTCATAAATTCAACTAGTAAAGCTGACACGTATACGTATAGCGGTTTTAAGTCTGCGCTAACGCCTGAAAAGTATCTATCGGTCGATGTATCGTTTCAGTATAAACAGATCTTAGCTAAATTCAGATGTTCGACCCATTGTTTACTTATTGAAACCGGCCGTCATGTAGGTATTGATAGACATTTACTATATTGCCCAATTTGCAGTCAAGATGGCATACAGGTTGTCGAGTCTGAATATGAATATTTCCATCTATGTATATATGTATCTGCTTATGAATATTTCCATCTATGTATTTTCGATAACAACCTTCTTAGAAATAGAAATGTTGATTCCTTTAATAGATTGATGGCGAGTTCACATGCATCTGATATACAGAATATTGCAAAGTTCATTTTTGTAGCGTTTGAAAAAAAGACAATCCATTCTACAAGTCTAAATGCAATTATGTATTCTACACTATTATTATTTCTATTACTATAATTGTATTTTGTGAGTTCCGATCATACTGTGCGGAAGCGCGGTATGATATGATGCTACACTGGTCGAAATCCGAATGGACGCTCCCATATTTATCACGGCGCTTTACACGTATTTTCACAATATATTACACACCTGTTGTTTGTATTGCGATATACTTGTACATGTACATGCTATAGTATGGTTTATCACTCATATTTCACATGCATATTACTATGTGGTATTATGGGCCGGTGGCCTAAAGTATGGAAATAAACGAACTTGGTGAAATGGTTAACTCTTCATTGACTGAAATATATATACAGTATATGACTGGATATCGAATTATGCTGAGTGTGAATGGTTTTAATGGCAATTAATGGGCCGCTGGTTTCGTCTTGGACCAGTAGCCGATTTCATCAACATTGCAAAGTATATTTTACAGCAAAGTATACTTTGAGGGGGTAATCATTTATTTTTCCTGAAATGCATTATTTCATATAAAACTAACAACTGCATATATTTGATAATTAAACGTATGCAGAATTATTATACTGAATTTATTACATTATCACAGCCAAAATGGCTATGATAATGTAATAAATTCAGTATAATAAAAAATAATAAATTTATCCTAAAATTGAAAATTTCTCCCTCAAAGTATACTTTGCTAGTAAAGTATACTTTGCAATGTTGGTGAAATATGCTACAGATCAGACATGTGGAGACGTTGCGTTCTGGTAGTTTTCAGTTGACAGGAGATCGTCTATGACATGTATCACACCATTGGAGGCCATAATGTCCGCGTCAATCACCCTGGCTCCATTAATCATGATGGAAGAATCTGCAAGACACGGGAAAGTAAATTGTAGTTTCAAGAATTTGCGTGTGCGTGTACACATGTATATGGAAATATGTAAATACTATATATAGTATATCAGTATGAATGTCGTCATAACGTCATCGTTTTTAACATTCATTCATTTCTCATAGAGACGTATTTGATTGCATTATATATTCTATATCCATACTCAATAAATAAGCATTTTTTGGCTACAGTCTCATTGCATGTCTACGATAATGAATTTTGACCACGTTGATCAACCAGATTGATATTAAAACACCATTATCTAGAGCGATGTACGTGTAAAACCCCAAATAGCCCTGTAAGACAACGATACACTAAATATGCTATTACAACAGCTACATAACTTTGTGAGCATGCGCGTGTTTCATGACATGACTCGCACGTAAGCTCTCACAGTTATGGAGCGAGCGTAATCGAATGCACATAAACAATTTTATCCCGTCAACACAGTGCGTATGTGCCTTGAAACACGGTGCCGTGAAACATTTTTGATATCCTGTTAATACGACCTACTCACTGCGTATGAATATGTGCGGTTGCTGGGGTTATGTGTTGACGGGATAAATAGAATAGTAGTTTAGTGCCGTGAATGGAAAAAAATATCTGGCGCGGCACGGAAACGGGATGTGCTCGGCAGAGCCTCGCCCATCCCGTTTCCTGAGCCTTGCCAGATATTTTTTCCCATTCACGGCACTAACCTACTATTCTCTATATGTATATGTTGTGACAATTACCCGCGCCACTGATGGTAACACTGAGCGGAAGACCCCGGATGGTGTATAAGTCGCTTGCCCTCCTGAGCATCTCGGCTGTCCGTCCTCCTGGCACGATGTAGTACTTCATAATGTCTGAAATGTAATAATTAATTGTAGCGATTTGGTTTTCTCGGGATGTGACTATAGCTAGTTCCCATTCTTGAATGGGAGCTTTACTCATTTGAAGCCCGCTATAGCGGTTTATGCAAACAGTGCAGATCAAAATGAGCCGGCTCGTAATGAGCCGTCTCATCAGGATCTGCACCTTTTGAAAGTACATGTAATTTTCATATTATTTTGGAACAAAACGCCCCTTCTTTATAAATGGACTAATATGAAAATCATTTTGTGACGATTGGATTGGTCGGAAAATTAGAATATCACAGTCCATTCCAGTTACTTAGGGGTGAAAGGGTTAACTAAGCATATATGTGCACTGTACTTCATTGAATGGAAACCAAAGTTGAATTGACTATCATTGTTATAAACCAGTTAAGTGTGGCAAGCTGTGTGAATAATGATATGAAAATATTATTGCATACTATTCAAATGCACCGTGTGCTACATTGACAATCCATAATTTTTGATACTTCCGGTTTTATATAATTGTAGCTTTAAATGCATTACGCTTGATTGCGTACCATGCGCCTACGAACCAGTGCGGATACAGTAATTGCATGTGTTCAATGTTTACAACTAGCATCAAATAGTGCGTGTTGCTATCAGGAACGGATCCAGGATTTAGGTCTCGAGGGGGCGTGGATTCTCAAATGTAAAATTCTCATCGTCAACTTAAATTATTTTTTCTCATTTCTCATCAAAAGTATACATGTATGTTGTTACCACTCGGTTGAACCATCTCGACGAGCCAGTTCAACTGAGTGGTAATAACATACACTTTGGTTGAGAAATAAGAAACTAATCAGGTGGGATAAAATCTGTACTTGGCAAATTTTATATGGTCTCTTTTTTGAACATTCACAGAGCTCCAGATAAGTTGTGTATCTACAGTGGGGTCAGCGTGTAAGTGCACACACGAACGAACAGTGCACACGAACGAACACGACAGGTTGGAACCAACCTGTCGTGTTCGTTCGTGTGTGTACTTACACGCTGACCCGACTGTAAAGAGTAGTAGACCCCCATCTTTCAAATTAAATGCGTAGTTTACATTTACAAATGTATTATTGATTTTCATCCTTATTTAACAGCTCAACTAACTAAATTTTCAACTTTCTTACAGTATTTTCAATAATAAATTTGAAAATAAATGCGTATTTTCACATTGCTGTGAGTATTTTGTACTCCCACTTTTGATAATCGATTCGTATTCTGCTAAAAATAAGTGCAGAAAATACGCCAATGCGCACCTTATCTGGAGCACTGCATTCATGTACGTCATTTACATTGACTCTGCGATATCCTCTGATAGGATTGGTTCCTACACACGATTCGACCACGCATATATATTACGTATAGTACGCTCTTACCTATAAGCTCGCGAGGATTTGGCCTCGGATTATGCGGATCCATATATTCTATGCCGAGAGCACCAAATGCTGCATTACTCGGCACGAATAGAGTGTAGTCACCACCTGAAACATAGCGACCGATACTAATCACAGAATAGACTCAAGCTGAGTAAATACGTCGTTTTCAACATTATAGTCATAGGGTGTCACACAACTGCTGCAGTAAACTACAACACATTCAGTATGCACCCTGTTGCATACAGGCCAATGATATACATCACATATAAGGGCCACAGTGGCAACACCAGTCCCTGTCTAAAGCTGAAGCCAATGTGGGTTATCCAATGGAGCTAGTTGCGAACAGTAACTCTTGCAATCGACTCCAGTCCCGTCCGTAGCCAGCTACTGACGGTACGGGAGTATATTGCAAGAGTTGCTGTTCGCAACTACAATGGAGCTCGGGAAGTGAGGCAGTACAGTAGGTGGGAGGGGTGGGAGGGGTGGGTTGTGGAGTCCGGGGGTATTCCCCCCGGAATTATTTTTAAAACTATGGTGCACTATCCTGCATTCTATGGGTTTTTTTTGGCAATTATTTATTAACTCTCTTGTGCAATTTTATAACAGTAAAATATTAAGGGTACATGTATGTCTGCAAATTATATGTTGAAGCCTGTGCTTCCATGCTTCAGCCTAGCGGCATGACTAGGCTACTACATACATGTATATGCAACACAACCGTAGTTTACAGATTATCCCGTCAACACAGTGCGTATGTGCCGTGAAACACGGTGCCGTGAAACATTTTTGATATCCAGTCAATACTATTTTTGCATTTTACAGCCATTTGTAGGTGTTGAAGGGATAAATAGAATAGTAGGTTAGTGCCGTGAATGGGAAAACATATATGGCGCGGCACGGAAACGGGATGTGCTCGGCAGAGCCTCGCCCATCCCGTTTCCTGAGCCTTGCCAGATATTTTGTCCCATTCACGGCACTAACCTACTATTCTCTATATATTTTCCTTATTTCTGAACCAAAGTATATGTTGTGACCACTCATTTGAACCGTCTCGCCGAGACGGTTTAAATGAGTGGTCACAACATATACTTCTGATGAGAAATAAAGAAATTAATTCCTGAGCCTTGCCGGATATTTTTTCCCAATCACGGCACTAACCTACTATTCTTTATTTAATGCGTAGACAATATTTTGCATGATATCCAGGTGACCGCCTTCAATTGTGCGATTATGTAATTATTGTGCACACTGTGCCTGCATAAAACAATTATGAAATGGAATCACAAGTACGACGTTGAAGAAAATGATATACTTACGAAATGTCTAGCTAGCGTAGTCACATATTACCCTGTCCATTATCAAGGTGCATGATCACGTGGTTACAACAACAACAACGTCGCCCACTCCAAAGTAAGTATTATTTGATATTTTCCTTAATATGCAACTGACTTTGATGAAATATTGCACAGCAAACGCGTCTTCATGAGCTACATTTGGTGGTCCAGAGAGGTCGGCACAGACTTGTGTCGTTTTTGCGAAGAATCGATTCTTCGCAAAAACGACATAAGTTTGGGCGAAAATACAATGACCACCAAATGCAGCTTAACAAGACGCGTTTGATGCGCCATATTTCATCAAAATCCGTTACGTAATGAGGACAATGTAAAAGAATACGTACTTTGAATCAGACGGATTCTGGAAGTTTCAGTACTTGTTGTTGTTGTTAGTACCACGTGATCATACACATTCATTATTGTATTCTGGAGAGGGTCCGGAGAAATATAATGCGTGTCGCCTTTCTGTCTTGCCATTGTCTGTAAATTTCTTTATTTCAAATTACTTGCATATTGTACTTGAAATCAAGGGCAGCTTGATTGCCTGAGGCTGATTTGAGAACAGACTGCACATCAGGGGGCCGTTTCACTAAACTTCGTACGACTAAAATGTTCGTAAGTGCAAAATTATGATAGTCTGTAAATTTCACATTAACAAAGTTTTCTTGTAAATAATTATTGGATTTACATTTATTGAACATAGGCTGATGCAGCCTATGCTCAATAAATGTAAATCCATAAATTGATATTTACAGACGATCTTAAATTTGAACTTACGAACATTTTAGTCGTAAGAAGTTTAGTGAAACGGGCCCCTGATCTGGGTCTACACTCCATATCATATTGCGTAGATATGCAGAATGATCTGAATCAACACTTAACGAAGTCACTATTATTGCTCATTTTCACAACAAATCATACTACATTCTCCATTTTTACACGCAATAAGGCACTAAGCTACATAATGTGGACAGGATTTCTATAAATAAATTCAACGGGAGATAACTAGTTACGATTCCGCATTGAGATAGGTTCCACTGTGCTTACTTTCTAAGATAGGCATTAGTCCTGTAACGACAAGTTCAACAGTGAAGTCCCTGAGCCTGGCATCGTCCCGAATGAGAACCTGTGCTATATTTAGGTTGTGGGCGGCCGGCGGAACTAATACCCGGTCGATTGGCAGTATGACACCATTGTTACAGATGATATCCTTCGGAGCTACAGTGCGCGTGCCGTTGTTTACCAGAGCAGCCTGCAATACCCATGGATATACAGTGACACCAAGAAAACACATGTGATACACGTTTTATGAGTTTGTCGGTTATTTATCTCAGGTGTTAATGCATGTTCGTGATCGCATAGCACACAACTATGGCTCAGAATGATAACATGCCTGATTTACAGTGAAACCTCTCTAAGCCGGACACACTGGGGACCTCCCAGGGTGTCCGGTTTAGAGAGGTTTCACTATAATTGATTCATTCTCAATGTCGCGATTCGCTAGATAAGAGACAATCACACGTATCGCTTCTGTCAGCTGCACCAAAATACCGTCGCGATTGCTTTCAATTTTACTATTATTTTTATAATTATTCTATGCATGATTTTAGCCATCCAAATTTTGCATTACTCTGATACATTGGACTGCTCAAATTGATGTCGAACAGCCATGTGTCGTTCAGGTGGCAGTATATTACATTAATCGACATACTGTAAGTACATGACTTGTGTAATATACAAAATGCGCGTATACTTTCCAAATCGCGCGCATCTTCCGATATGATAATAATAATAATAAATGTAACTGAGACACGCGATGTGATTTTGCCTCTTCGGACATCTGCGTAATTTCATTAAGTACGTTTACACAATTTACAATATTTTTCATAAATGAAGTAAAAAGTTTACAACGTTTTCAGTGTACATGAGGAATATGTACTCTGAACATTTCAACGTTTGACGTCATTTACGAAAAATATTGTAAATTTTGTAAAAGTATTTTATGAAATTACGCAGATGTCCGAAGGTACAAAATCACATGGCGTGTCTCATTATTATGCCGTTTATGTGACATTAACCTCAGCCTTGCGTTATAATTATGTTACATTACAGTGGGGTCAGCGTGTAAGTGCACACACGAACGAACACGACAGGTTGGTTCCAACCTGTCGTGTTCGTTCGTAAGTGCACACACGAACGAACACGACAGGTTGGTTCCAACCTGTCGTGTTCGTTCGTGTGTGCACTTACACGCTGACCCCACTGTATGTGATCTTCTCAATTTTACTTATGAAATGACGAGCAATGTTGAACATGATCAGACTGATTAATGTTGCGCTATCTCGTATACGCGCATGCGCAGTTTACCATTGGCATACAAATAAACACTGAATGTATTTCAGAAATTTACATACCGTGCCAGATACTTTGTGAAGTGTTATATGCTGATCTTTCAACAGTGTTTCAACCGACATGTAGTCTGTGATCAAATTAACCAGGATCAACTGCTTGGCTATGTGATATTGCAGGACTCGCTTCAGTTCCACCCTGTCCGACGTTAGCGATTGGGCGAGTTGACTGAACGCTGCCTCTGGTGGCGCAAAGACTGTAAACGAACCTGTACAAATACAACATACACTCGGCTAAATATTTAACACACCACGATTTAAGGGCTCCGGATGTCAGATGCTGAAAATGTGATTGTCATAATTCCAAAAATACATTACTTGTAGATTTGTTCTTATGAGTCGCCAGAAGAAAACGGACATTGGTGATAAAATGTACATATTCTGTGTTTATGCAAACTGATATAAAGCGACAATCCTCTGTTGAATAACTGAGACATTACGTGACACACATTGTACTTAGATGGTGGCTAAGAAGAATTTTCTTCCGCTGTATTAACATTTACTGTTGATCCCTCCAAAGACAATGTTTTGCCAGAACATGAGATTCGTCTCCACTGGATCGCAACGCTGGCTTACATAACTATATATCTGCGTACATAGACACCTACAGTGGGGTCAGCGTGTAAGTGCACACACGAACGAACACGACAGGTTGGAACCTTATGCTGAATTTATTACATTATCACAGCCACATATGGCTGTGATAATGTAATAAATTCAGTATAAGTTCCAACCTGTCGTGTTCGTTCGTGTGTGCACTTACACGCTGACCCCACTGTACAATTGCGAAATAAATGCATTGTATAAAATATTACCACTTGCCGAGAGTTGCACATCGAGTCCAACAGTTGTCAGTACGGATACCATTGTTGTGTACCCATTGTCTGTCAGCCACTGTAAAACACTCTTGTCTTCAAAAGACGACGTGGTACTAAAACAAATAGTAATAACGATAAGGACAATCAAACGTTTCTTCATCATGATGAGCATACGTTATGTCAAAAGAGTGTTCACCCTTACTGGTTGGTGGTCAATCGAATTGCATGTATATATAACCAATTTAAGTGAAAACCTGGCTATGTGCACTGCGTCCGTCAATCAGTGTAACATCCAACGTTATTTCCCAGACTGTGGACGTAAGACATATTCTTTACAGCAACTGTTACCGTTCACGTAATTTATGTGCTGTAAGCTTTGACACAACTGTCACAACAATGATTGCGATTAGAGCATATATAAAGCCTCTTAAATTGTATTGTACTGTTGTAGCTTGTACGTCACTAATTGGTTCCAATTTATGACTATGTGGTTATCTGTAGTTGGCCTAAATGTGGTGACCTTTAACGACCGAGATTCCACAAGTAAAGTTCAATGATTGACCATGCAGTTGATTAACCTTCATTTTCAAACACAGGATGTATTCCCCACTAGTCCGTAATATGGCTGTCAATGGTTTGGGTATCGATGTGAATATGATGTTTCATGAAGTTTGAGTGAGGACAACAAGTTACAAGACATTGTCAGAAGATCCAAGCTATTCGCCGAACACCACTACTATATAGTACCAGCAAAAAGTATACATTGCAAGTTAGGGTTTATACTTGTCCATTCGTCCATAATCGGAGACATTATTATAAATATGAGGCACGTCGTGAGAGTTCGTACATGTACCTTCGGGAATCTGCGTAGTTTCATGAAATACATTTAAAAACTTTACAAAATTTACAATACCCTGACATTTTTACTTAATTTATGCAAAATATTATAAATTTTGTAAACGTATTTCATGAAATTACGCAGATGCCCGAAGGTAAAAATCCCATGGCGTGTCTCTATTATGTCACAATAGCGGACTGTGTGCAGGGGCGTCGGAACAGGTCCGGCAAGTCCGGCGACTGCCGGATCAATAATTTTGACATATTTGGAATTCATATATAAAATGTATATAAAAAACGGAAAGCAAATATTTTCTCTGCATTTTTTCTCATTTCTCATCAGAAGTGTACATTGTTACCACTCAGTTGAACCGTCTCGGCGAGACGGTACCTTTAAAATTCATATACAAATACATAATACTGTTATTCTCTGTAAACACGACCGCCCGCGTCAATCTTGCACAATTGTCAACGCTTCTGAACATCTATTGAAAATATCAACTCGCAATCAAGCAGTTTGATTGGCTGTGCCTGAGCTGTAGCTCAGGCGCAGCCAATCAAGCTGCTTGATTTCAAGCACAATATTGACGCATTTTTAAATAAAGAAGTTAAAAATATCGGCAAGATCCGCTCAGGCGGTATTGTATGGAGGTGGCTGCATATGTTACAGGTGTGGCTGGCGAGGTATTGATTATTGGTGTTCTAGTTCAAGGTCCAAGTAGACTAATCGGTTAGATCTGTGTTTCTGTTTACACCAGACCTGTATGACATACAATATAATAATACTCATGTGGTAGAATAATTGATATAGGACTACGAAAATGGCGCGTTCTATTAGCAGTGCCTTGGCACTTTCATCTGCTCAATTGAAACTTGCGTTTTGTGTTGTTTTTGCAACGTTAATATTGCATATTATCGGATTCGCGACCAAACGTTGGATGTACATTCACCAAAATACGCTATACGCTAACGTGGAAACGAGTCAGGGTATATGGGGCGCCTGTGCCTGTGTACATATTTGGCTTTCGTCGACTGAGATGAAGACGTGCACCTGCGGATCAATGGATTTAAATACAACCTGTGAGTTAACACACAGATCCCCATTAATTTAACAATCTCATTACCACGCCCAGTTACACATGTCGCCGTAAAGCACCATACGTTTATAACGTATAGTACTCTACACCACAATGCGAGCGAGAGTATGATATGTTGTTACCACTCAGTTGAACCGTCTCGTCGAGACGGTTCAACTGAGTGGTAACAACATATACGTGCGATGAGAAATGAGTAAAATTGCAGAAAAAATATTTGTGTTTCAGGAAAGTTGACCGTCATGTATGTCTCATTTACAATTGAGAATCCACGCCCCCTCTAGACGTAAATCATGGAACGGCCCCTGAATCCTGGTATCGTCAATTTATATTCCAGCTTGGCTGACGTCGGTACAGGTGTTGGAGACGCTGGGACTGGTGGCGCTCATTGTCTCCCTGCTCTGTGTGTTCCTGCAGTTCGCCACAGACTCGGGAAAGAAGATCAAAGAGGCCGCGATCGCGTTCGCCGTTGGTGCAGGTACACTTAATATGTCCGTTGATCGCAATTTGATTGAAACTGGGCTGATTTCATTTAGCACCAGTGTAGAGGATGATCAGCATTGTACTCGGGTAACCGGACAATATTTAGCCTGTAGTATTCGTAGGATACTGAATAAAAATGGGACCGTTAATGGAGAAATAAGGAACTGTCTGGTGTCTCTAGCTTTTGAGCTAATTGCACATATCCGTTTCTTGTCCGATAATGACCCATTTGTTGCAAACATAACTGGTAACGAAGAATACCTGTAGTCTAGTACGGAGCCCCGCCTATAATTCTTCTTTTTATTAATTAGTTCCCACGAAATAACAATTCGTTCCCTCAATTTAACAATTCATTCCCACGAATTAATAATTCGTTCCCTAAATTTAACAATTCGTTCCCACGAAATAACAATTCGTTCCCACGGGAACGAATTGTTAATTAGTGGGAACGAATTGTTATATCGTGGCAACGAATTGTTAAATTGAGGGAACGAATTGTTATTTCGTGGGAACGAATTAATAAAAAAAAATCCATGTCCCCTGCTGGGCTCCGTAGTCTAGTATAATTAGATTGCAACAATGCGAAGCCTGATCTGTATGGAAGGTAATATCCGCCATAATTCTATGTGACTTGATGCTTGCGTGCTGATGACATTACAACTTATATTCATGTTATTTCATTCGTCATTTGTATTTATTACATTTGAAATCTGCTTGTTGTAATTGTATTTGTCTTTCTTACATGTCCGTTCTGCTGATTGCTTTGTTCATTCGTCTTATTTACATTACAATTATTGATACGTCCTCATTCGTGTCCCTGTTTTATTGCACTAAGCATTTGCAATAGAAAGTAAGAACAAGCACTTAGCACGTTGAATAAGGCCGAAAGCAGTAAGGACAATGCCACAGGAAGTAAGCATCAAGCCAGAGTCCGAAAGCGGAAACCCGCAAGCAGAAAGCATCAAGCCACAAGCAGAATGATGCAAGCAATATATTGGTTAGTAGTGCCTCATTATGACGCCAGATGGCACTGCTGTCAATTTTAGGAATCCTCCGACTAATAAATAATTATACGATATGTGATTGGCTGTTTGAGGCACACCTCCAATGCCGGTGTTGATGTAATATTTCACCTACAAATGATCACAGTATAGGTTAGAAGTTTTACTATACACTTTAACCGAATCCCATCCAATAAGGTCAGTCTCTCCTACTTTCATTATTCGTATGGATGTTGTGGGACCTACTTGTACATGACCTGCAGCCGGTCAGTACTGGTTCTGCATGAATTAAACAATAGCTTCACTTACTCCTAAGACAGAAAAATCCAACCTCGTCATGTCCCCCAATATTGTTTACATTTTTTTGTTTGGCCACGAAACTCTGTTTACATCACATGACCATCATGTTCCTCAAGTGAAACTGGGTAGTAATGGATCAAGATTTGCAAGCAAACTGTGTCAGTGACCTCAAAACACCCGCACGATTTTGTTCATATCGGACTACTTCTACCGTCTTGATGATTTCGAACCATTTGTTATTCTCTAACCTATATTAACTAAATTGCATATGTATGTATGGTGTTTGACTTACTAATGTGTTTTGTACATACATGTATCCTCATAATTAAATTACATATGTACGTAATTGAAAACAATCACATTTTTATAGTAAGTTACACATATGGTAACTTACACAGGTTCACTGTCAAATTGGCCGTTACCGATGCAAACCAATAACCGTCCGGGATCTTACTAAGGTGGGCCACCATCATTGATTTTCCCTAAAAAAGTAGCCTGTTACCACTCATTTTGCTATTCTCTGCTACTTTCATTTTTCTTATGGATGTTGTGGGACCTAATTTCCAATACATGTAACCTGCACCCATTCTGCTCTGGATATTGACTAATTAAAATATAGATTTAATTATTGTTGAAGCTGGGGTCCCATCTAGTAGGTACAAACTTTTCTTTATGGAACTTAAATAAGTGTATAATTGCAACTAGTCCACCACTTTTAAAAATTACGAGTGACAGCTACACAGATAAAATTATTTAGTAATATTTAATGTACTCATAGAGACTCGCGGTGGTATCAAGCTAGTTCCATATGCAAATGATGCAGTATTTTTAAATGATTTATATCAACTAAATGCTGAATAAATATTTGTATCGACATATGAGCCGCGTCGCGAGAAAACCTGTCTTCGGGAAATTCTTGGTCAAATTAACATTTTGTTACTATGACAATGCTATTTGTATGATGAATTGAATGCTTTTTATTTGATCATGATATCTGCAAATATTCATTAAGATATTATAGTTAATACAACGCCACTATGCAGGTCGTTTGAGCAAATGAGACGTCACGTAAAAGCCACGTCAAACGACGTTACAGTATATATAGTAAATACATGGTTTGTGCCGTCGAATATAAAATATATTCGGTTGAGCCTTAAACAGCTTTATTGGGGCGAGCTTTAGCGAGCCCCTATAAAGTTGTCGGGGCGAAACCTAATATATTTTATATTCTACGGCACTAATCATGTATTTAATTTATACCGCATACTAAACGTAATTGCTTGAACGTGCGTGACGTCATGTTTTAACGTCATTCCCTCGCTATGCGTCACAAATCCAGTGACGTGATTCAAAGCAAAATGGCGGCGTCCACGCTAGGTAGATTCGGTATTGTATCTGATTAAATCTCTGTTTTATTTACGATGCGCTTCAATATTGGCTCGAGTTAGACTACACAGTTGTCATAATAAGCATTACAATCATAATGGACATGTCCGTGTCGTTGGTTACGTCGCATATACTGTAAAAATGGACACAATTCAGCTGCACCGACAGCGACTTCGATTTAAAAATTCGCCGGCATCTTGAATTTGCTGTTGAGACTAATATTAGGCTACTTCAGATATAAACAGCATGTATTCAATCCCTTTATTATGCTTTTCAAATAGTCATGGTCGTGAAAATAAGTGTACAGTGTAGTGTGTTTTATTGTCATGTTAATTTCAACTTAAAATAGTGTCTTACATTAATCATGTTGATATTCGATCAGACGTTTTGTTATCCGTATCCGAATCCGGATCCTGTAATGCTAGACGATATTATTCATACAAAAACGTGATCCAACTTATTTATCACATTCTCATGCACATACCTTGCACACGAGCTGTGTTAATACAGAAACAACACCAGGAAGTGTGTCAAAGATGTGGTAACCCGAGTTAATTCGAAAGTTTCAACAAAACCGTGTAGACACAGGTGAGCCAACTCATAACGAGCCGTGTCATCAGAATCTGCTCTATTTGTAAATTTGTTTTAGATTTCATAATAAATACTCGTAATTTTCTTTCCGTGTGTGGGTGGAGGGGAGGGGGGGGGGGGGTGCATGATCACTGCCTCCTCGTTTTTGGCTTCCTGGTTACGGCCCTGATGATGTTTTAGGAAGTTTTATATATTTTTTGGCTTTCCATAATGCAAATTTCCTGTTTATATTATCAAAATACACACTATTGTATTCGATAAAAATCCGAGGACTTTGTATTTTATTTTACTTCATATGTGTACTATAATATACTGTGATACATAGGGGATAAATTAAATGAATTAAATGCCAGTAATCACACGTTGTGCATGTGTGGATTCGTCAATCCATCCGTCCGTCTGTGCATGTCTATGACCAACTGTACAGTTAATCCACCAAGAATTTGACATTCCGAAGATTCCTGTGGATATGATATTAGATTTTTAAAACTTTGTCCATACTGCTATTTTTTCATTGACAATGCTGCTACAACCTTTGACGATTAACACGTAACCCTCTAAGTAACTGAAATGAACTGTTTCATGTTAAGTTTGAGACTTCCATTATGCAGAAAAGGGGGTCATTTTGCAAAAAATAATAAATATCCTCAAGTGGTGCAGATCACTTTCCATGATACTAATGTCTCCAACATATGTTACCTTGAAATATCATCCCACCGTATCTATTTGTTATATTAATATGACACACACATCAGTGTGCATTCAGATTTAAGCTTTTCATATTCAGACAACATAAATGTCGAATGTTCACGACATCGTCCCGCTTACAGCTGTACTTGGACCACCTGCTGAACAAAACGGACCTTACAATATCTGCAATAAATGTAAGATCGGCGACCCATATCATGTCGGTAATCGAGAAAGGGTTCCCTAGTGACTGAATGGCGGTACATCCTATGTTCTGATCAGACGGTGCATATGCACAGATGAGACATCGTAACATCCATGGCTTTGTTGTTTTTGCAGGTAAATGTTGCGCTAAATGTTAATTGTATACATTACATGTATATTAGAAAGAAAGAATTGAGCAATAAACTGAAAATTCGCGTCGAGCTAACCAGACCTGAAACATATAGTTGTGCGGGAAACCGGGCCCAGGCTACAACGGTCTACAAATATGCTGCCGACCATCTGTATGTAAATACAACATGTAGCTTACACAGAGTTTTCACCTGTAAATGGTGGTCGATAGCAGTTAACATGGTTAATGTGGACAGTTATCTGCAAACTGTGTCAAAGAAAATATTATATGTCAAAATAACGGAACATAAAAAACACATATCAATAACAGACAAACATTTTTATATGTGATATCAGCAGCAAAAGTAATACAAGAAAATTACCCTTACGCCATTATTGTTAATAAAAACATAATATAAGATGTGCCCGTTTCGAACAAAAATGGTGGATTTCGATCGTACGACCGTTGTTAGTACGGCAGTCTAACGTTCATCCAATACTTTATTCAGACAGGATCCATGACAGATCGAAGACTGTTTCGTTTTTTTCACACACATACGCCCGGTTATAGATATATTCTGTTCGTGAGATAACTTTAACACAACGGAACAAACCTAACATGGCGGTGTGACGAACTTCGATAATTGGAAATCTCGGCTGAAATTACGTCAGCTAAGTTCACGACGTCATATCTTGTGACGTCGTCAGACTCCTGAAGACAGGTTTCTCGCGACGCGGCTCATATCAAAGTATGATATTGCACATCAAATAATAAATAAATGGAATAAATAGTTGCTTCCATTATCATTTTAAGGAATCACGGTTATCGCCCCTGATATCAAACTGGCATTTCGCGTTTGATATAAAAAGTATAATAATGTCAATTAGTACGTCTGGTAATGGTAATCATTTTGCCAGAAAAATGTCAGATTGAAAGAATAAAGAAAAACATGTCTCCCTATATTATAACCTGGCATGTACACTCTAGGTTTAAGGTTAGGAAAGGGGTGTTTTTAACACCAGTTTTCAGCATATTTGAAGCATTTAAAAGAAAACACTGAGCCTGTTTGTCACATGATGTAAACAGAGTTTCCGTGGCCAAATAATATAAACAATATTGGGTGACATGACGAGGTTGGTCCCACAACATCCATACGAATAGTGAAAGTAGGAAAGACTGGCTGGAATTCGGTTAAATTATACAGTAAAACCATTTGGTGTCTTTTAACCTAAACATGGCGCAACAGAAAATGCGGAATCAATCTACATCAACACCGTTAGGGACATGGAACCAATTTAAAGAGCAACGCATTGTAGGACGGGTACCAGCATATTAAATCATTTTAGGGAGAACTATTTTAAGTTTTAGCAGCGCACCTGGCGTCATAATGGCTGTTCCCAAATTACTGTTGCAATTGTTGTTGTCAAGGGGCGTGGCTTATCGAGGTAACAAAACGCAAGGCAAAACAGCGATGCAATAATCAATAATGGAACTCCGGATGTCACTTAGAATGTAATCGACACAAACGCATTGAAACAGTGCGAATGGATAAAGCATCAAGCCAAATGCACATGCAATTTAGACTACAACCAAGAAGATTTCAAATGTCACAAACACGAATGACGAATAAAATAACATGAAAGTAAGTTGTAATGGCACCAGAATTATGGCGGATATTACCTTCCATAGATCTGTGTCTACATCGATCGCAGTGGTAATACTCTCCAGCATTCCCACCACAATAAAAGTCGCATATTCATTTATCTGACAGAATGGCGTACGCTGTCCGGTTTCCTGAGGTTATACTGAAACATTTCTAACTTCCTTATGATTAACAAGGTGTATGATCACGTGGTTACAACAACAACAACAACAACAAGTACTGAAACTTCAAGAAGCACTCCGATTCAAAGTACCTATTTTTTTAGTTTGTCTTTATTATGTAACATATTTTGATGATGTATGGCGCATCAAACGCGTCTTGTTAAGCTGCATTTGGTGGTCTCGGTACATTGGCCCAAGCTTCTGTCGTTTTTGCGAAGAATTGATTACCGTGTCTACCGACACGGACATCGATACTTCGCAAAATCGACATAGGTATGTGCCGAGCTACCGGGACCACCAAAATGCAGCTCATGAAGACGCGTTTGCTGCGCCATATTTCATCAAAATCCGTTGCCTATTAAGGAAAATATAAAATAATACTTACTTTGGAGTGGACGCACTTTCAACACTTTCAGCCATTGTTGTTGTTGTTGTAACCACGTGATCATGCACCTTGTGATTAATTAACGGATTGATTGAACGGGGGTACTAATTTTGTTCAAGAACCTGGTAGTATGCATGCAAGTTGCTTTCAACACTCTAAACCGGACGCCATGATAACTTCTGTGTGCTCAATTGACGGTATTCACTGTAGCGTTTCTATAATAAAAATACATTTCCTCAATGGAAAGTGACGCGAAATTGATTATGGCGCTCATTTGTCTGGTTTACAGTGGAACCTCTCTAAACCGGACACCCTGGGGACCTCCCAGGATGTCCGGTTTAGAGAGGTTCCACGGTATATGTTGCAGGTGTCACCATCCTGTCCGGGATCGTGGTTTACGCAGCCTGGAACTCAAGCCTCGCCCGTCACCTTCACTATTCATTCGGTCTGTGCACCGTCGCCGCCGTCGGCTCGTTTGTTTCCGCCGCCCTTCTCATCTCCGACTGCAGGTCACCTGCTCGCCCGAACACTGACCCGACAGCGCAAGCGCAGTATCCGGGCGGCGGAATGGTGCTGTCACCACCGCCTGGATATTCCCAGTCGCCGCCCGCGTATGGACAAGCCATGTCGGGATCGTACCTTTACCATGTCACGTGACAGTGACGAGAGCGGATATTTCAGCGACAGAGTGAACATATGTACACGTATGTCAAAAACAGGATTTTACACGAGTGACGGTTTATTATGACACTGACTACTAATTTCATAAGGAAAGAGGGTATGTCGAGTTTCTTACGAAACCAGTCATATCAAGCCACAGTGGGATCACGGTTCGTCCCCATGTAAGAGGAGATAATCCGCAAACTTTAACGAATGTATTATAGATCGTATATGCGGACGAACGTGATGTAACTGTGTTATCACATCTTCATGTCCATACAGTGGGGTCAGTGTGTAAGTGCACACACGAACGAACACGACAGGTTGGAACCAACCTGTCGTGTTCGTTCGTGTGTGCACTTACACGCTGACCCCACCATACATGTACACACACTGTCCATGTGTTATCACATCTTCATGTCCATACATACACTGTCCATGTGCTTTGTAAATGCAGACACAAACTCGAAACTGTATCAAAGATGCGATAAAATATCTTAATAGTTTTCATAAGAAACGCGGCTATTTCTTATGACATCATTAAACGATGAATATATAATACATGTATATCAGCGCAAATGCTCCTCTCTATTGAATGAATTAGCACGACATCATATACTGAAGATGCACTGATCACCTAACGTGTTTTCAGTAGTGGCCTGGGGGCCGTTTCACTAAACTTCGTACGACTAAAATGTTCGTAAGTGCAAAATTATGATAGTCTGTAAATTTCACATTAACCTTTGTTTTTGTGTAAACAATTATTGGGTTTACATTTAATGAACATAGCCTGTGTTCAATAAATGTAAATCCATCAGTTTAAATTTCCAGACGATCCTAAATTTGCACTTACGAACATTTTAGTCTCACGCAGTTTAGTGAAACGGTCCCCTGGGGCGTGGTTCACTAAGCTTCGTACGACTCAAATGGTCGTGGGTGCAACATTATGATAGTCTGTAAAATTCCCATTAACAACCTTTTCTTGTAAACAATTATTTGATTTAAATTGATTGAGCATAGGCTGCATATATATGCAGCATATGCTCAATAAAGGTAAATCCATCAATTGAAATTTCCAGACGATCCCGAATTTGCACTTACGAACATTTAAGTCATACGACGTTTAGTGCAACGGCCCCTTGATGTACACATTTGCACAAGTCTGTGTGCATACACTTTTATTTTAAAGGTACATGCCCGCTCAGTAGGCACATATGTTCTGGCAAAATAAACATTCATTCACCAACCATTATCCCACGTATTGACTGGCATTATTATACAGAGCTCCAGATAAGGTGCGTATTTGCGTAAATACCCAATCAGTAAAATTGCCAAAAACAAAATTGAAATGAAATCTGAAGTAGTGAGTATCAAAATGCAATGAAAAATGTGTGGTACCTTTATCATGCTACAGAAAACAATAAACATACCACAAATATAGCATATTTTCTTATTTTTCCATGAAAACACATCTTGGTATTTCATTTGAATTGTCTCCAATGAGACAATTCTAATGACATACCAAGATGTGTTTTCATTTAGAAGTTTTTATATCAGATGTTAATATTCCACAATTATATCAGGGGCGATAACCGTGTTTCGCTAAAATGTTAACGACATTACTATTTATTCTCTGTATTTATTTTTTGATATGCAATGATCATACTTTATAATCTGTCGAAACTATTATATTTTCAGGTGACATATTGAATAAGTATAAAATAATATCATGCCTCATTTGTATATGAAAATAGCCGCGTCACTACATGTATCAGTAAAATAAATATTACTGACTGATTATATCTGTATAGCGGGCATTCGTAATTTTTACAACTGGTGGAATAGTGACAACATTATGCACTTATTTAATTCCTATAAAGGACATTTTGTGCCTACTGAGTGGGCATGTACCTTTACTGTACAGTGTTTGCTAATATTAGGGAAATGGTCTCTATTATTAACCGGGTTAATATAGGAATGAATGGCCTTTTTGTGGAATTTATCGGGGTATAAACTTGGAAAAGTCGCGGGAATACTGGACGAAGGCCAGAAGGCCTCGTCCAGTATTCCCGCGACTTTTCCAAGTTTATATCCCCGATGAATTAAAAAAAAGGCCATTAATTCCTTACAATTCCAGCATTTGAAATAAATTCATCAAGAAAATGTGTTTATTTTCCGTTTTCTTAAGAATTATTTTAACTGCGCCTCACGGTTACGGAAAGTAGTTCGGCATGGGAGTTTACTGGGATATAAATTTTGGACAGATACTTGCTACGGACCAATCAAATGTTAGGGAATTGTGTAAATATTTTTGTACTGGAATTATTGCAGTATGTGTAGCGAATTTCATCAAGATTGCAAAGTATACTTATTTAACAAAGTATACTTTGAGGGAGGAATCATTTATTTCCCCCGAAATTCATTATTGCATAATTATACAGTCTAAGGTCGTTTACTCGACGTCCGTCGGACTGTGATAAATTCTTCGAGTAAACCGAAGTTCAACGTAACGAAATCCGAACAGGACCTCGAAATATTGCGATACACGTTACGGGATGCAACTCTCATACGACCTGTGACACACGGAGTTACACTTTTGCAACTATAATGTGTTTGCTTGTGTTTACCTATACACGCATGTGCATAGTCGAACTAAGTATACGCGTCTGTATTTTCAGCGTGGAGCAAGAAAAGACAATTCAAAGCAGTAAAGTAACATTTTATTATGCCTAATAAATAAAGTATGTAAACCGCTTACAGTTTAATTGGTGTCGAGTAAATCACCTTTAACACTTATTCAAAGTTTGTTTACAAAGGCTTACACAGGTAAACAAGTATATTGTTTGATCCGGTAAATTGGCGCGGCGAATTCACACTTCGAGTGGAAACTGACACTTTGACTTAACGAGAGTGAAACACCACACATTTCTGTTTTCGGTACCTAACAATTAGTTCGAATTGGCGAAAATTCGACGTAACGAAATTCGACGTAACGGTAGCCAGTTACATTGAAAATAATAGGATCTGAAACGGGACTTGGACACGACTTCGACGTAACGAGGGAATTCGACTTAACCGACTTTGTGTAAACGAATGTAGACTGTAGAACTAACGACTGCATGTATTTGATGATTAAAGGTATGTATACTTATAATACTGAATTTATTACATTATCACAGCCAAAATGGGTGGGTGGGTTAAATATATTCCACTGTAATGTGTCTGAGTAGGCTTGTAAAGTCTCAAAAGGAGACACAAAGTCATTGACTGATCATATAGTTAGCTGAATTGCAATACTATGGACATTCATGGAGCAGGGCTCCAGATAAGTAATTAGTCCTTGAGTATTGTCACTCCAACATTTCTGAAGCAATTGGGTAAAATAGAATCACACAACTGTTTACACATCAGCAGATCGCACTCATTGAATAGTTTGCTTCTAAATGAAAACACATCTTGGTATTTCATTTAGAATTGTCTTCTTGGAGACAATTCTAATGAAATACCAAGATGTCTTTTCATGGAAAAATAAGAAAATGTGCTATATTTGTGGTCTGTTTATCGTTTTCTGTAGCATGATAAAATACCACATTTTTTCATTGCTTTTTGATACTCACTACATCGAATGTCAATCAGATTTTTGGCAATTTTAATTGGGCATTTACGCAAATACGCACCTTATCTGGAGCTCTGATGGAGTATCCGATTCATTTTGAGAATGAACATGTAACACAGTGACTGTTTTTGTATCATGATTACACAATACTATCTGATTATGGTAAAGAATATACAGTGATTAGTACATTACAGCCATTAGTATTCAATGTCTGGGCTAATATTCCTTAGGCCTATCAAAAGTCTTGTGGAGTGGGCAATCCGACCCTGCCTATGAATATGCCGCCGATCCTAGACCTTTTGACGGTATAAAAATATGAATAATTCTATCCTTCGTGTGCTTAAGGCGTCCATTGCTTACCGTGGGCGTTTATCTTCAGAAATAACAACACTAATACCCAATAGGGAACTTATTGCACCCGATTGGCACAGTCAGCTGTAGTATTATATAAAATTCCTACCATGCTTACCTAGTTTTTGTTCCGACACATGCATACTGTCTGAAAATGTATACGTTCATCGGGTTGCATGAGCTTGCCAGCAGATATAGAACAGGGGACCGTTTCAGTAAACTTCGTACGACTAAAATGTTCGTAAGTGCAGAATTATGATTGTCTGTAAATTTTACATTACCACTGTTTTCTTGTAAATAATTATTGGATTTACATTTATTGAGCATAGGCTGCATATGCAGCCTAAGCTCAATAAATGTAAATTCATCAATTGAAATTTCCAGACGATTCTAAATTTGCACTTACGAACATTTTAGTCGTACGATGTTTAGTGAAACGGGCCCCTGGTGTCATGCGATGTTGTATCTACTCGTAAGAAGATAGCAGGCCCGTACGCAGAGAGGGTGCGACGGGTGCATACGCACCCACCTTAACCCGTTCAACAACCACAGGCCTGTATAGTGATATTGGCAAAAATTGTAGATCCAGATGAGCCGGCTCGTAACCTCATGTTCATAAATGGACTGGTCTGAAAATCATTTTGTGATGATTGGAATGGGTTGCAAAATTAACATATCAAAATCCATTCCAGTTATTTAGGGGTGAAATGGTTAATCTGCCGAGGTCTGTCCGTGGGTATGCAAAAACAATGTTTAGCCCTTCGCGCCGTCGATAACGCACGCCCCTAAACAAATTCCTGCGTACGGCCTGGATATGCGATATCTCCTGAACAATACTTACAACATATAGCATATATTCCCTAAATCACGTCGAAACATAACCAAGAGTTCAGAGCAAATACGGAGAATAGAATTTCGCATTTACTATGAAAAATTCGTCAACATTTTACGCCATTTACCGAAATGCCACTGTTCCAAGTGGCGGATCCAGGATTTCGCCGAAAGGTGGTGGTGGGGGGGGGGGAGGGGGGCAGTCGAAATTCGAACGACTTATTTTAGGTACATAATGCTCATGTGATAAGGCAAATTGTGAATGGGCTCTCTATACTATCTGAACCTTGATTAGTTGCGAATGGTAACTTGCAATCTACTCAGGTACCGTCCGTAGGCTACGGACGGTACGGGGGATGTTTGCAAGAGTTACCGTTCGCAACAAGACCATGATCTGATAATATCACCCTTATTTGACAGTGCTTGTTGTTTTTTGCAAAATCTCAATTCCAAAAACAAAATCTGGAATCCTGAAATGGGGGGGGGGGGGGTGGGGGGGGGGGGTTGTGGCCGGCCCCCTGGGCCATCCCACTGAATCCGCACTGGTTTCTGTAAATATTGCGCATCATCTTAGGTCATAAATCATAAAATAATACTTTGGTTCTCAGATATCGCCGCGTCTGATAAATACCTTCGTGTCGAGCATTTTATCATCATGGAGAAATAAAATTGTACTCAATAGAACATATTATTTTTGTGTTTGAGATGTTCGTCTCTTATTTGTTTCAAGTTGCCAGATTCTTATTTTAGTCTCTGATTTTGTCCATACATGTATGCAGCTGGCAACTTGAACTAACATATGCATCTGGCAACTTGAACAAAATCAGAGACGAACAAAACAAACAAATTAAAATATATTAAAAAATCCGCCCTTCCGCTTCACATTCCGCACATCCCGTATCTGAGAAACCAAAGTTCTTGATTATGGCCTTACGTACACAATTACTGCCACTGGAGAAATACAATGTATCCCGTCAACACAGTGCGTATGTGCCGTGAAACACTGTACCGCGAAACATTTTTGATATCCAGTCAATACTAGTTTTGCATTTTACAGCCATTTGTAGGTGTTGACGGGATAAATAGAATGTAGGTTAGTGCCGTGAATGGGAAAAATATCTGGCGCGGCACGGAAACGGGATGTGCTCGGCAGAGCCTCGCCCATCCCGTTTCCTGGGCCTTGCCAGATATTTTTTCCCATTCACGGCACTAACCTACTATTCTCTATAAGCCATGTAATTTTATGAAGTGAAGATCCTGACAGGACTATGTGGCTTGTGTTACATCATGTCCATAATTGTACTGGCTATATGGTATTCATGGCTTTGGTACTACAGTCGAACCTCACCGAACGGCCACCTCTCTACAACAACACCCTCTCTGTAACAGCCGCTATTTTATATCCCAAATGGATGATTTCCTCTATTTCTAACCATTAGACTGCTGAACACGAAAATTGTCGTCTGCCCGTTGATTTTGCCTTCTTTCTCAATAAAAACATGTTTTGACAGCACTTTAGAATCATTTCCATTGGAAATGATTCTAAAATGCTGTAAAAGCATGTATTTGATGATAATTATCAAAGAAATAAATAAACAGCAGACGACATAATTTAATTCAGCGTTAACCTCCTTACAACAGCCACCTCTCTACAACAGCCAGTTTTACGTATTCCCATGATTGGCTGTTGTAGAGAGGTTGCACTATACATGTAATATGGCTATGGTCTCCAATGTGTAACACGAGACATGCTTATGATAAACAAACTTCCTGTTGTGCAGTGGCAGTGATTTGATAGCCGACTCTTGCAACCGGATACAGATTGCGTGGGTCGGCTATACAATCACTACATATACATGCACATGTGAACAACGCGGTGCCATGGATACCAAATGGTTACAAAATGTCCCTAATTATGCTTAGAAACCAGTAGAAAGTCACATGAAAACAAATCGCCATGATTACCAAAAACCACCACTATACAGGCCCACTATTTACGAGCATGTAGTGGCGATTTATAGGTTTTCATGGCAATTGTTATATCTCTGAATTTCTAGTGGTTTCGAAGCATGCATATATTGTGTTTTTCTTAACCTTTTTACCGACCCTGCTACACAGTATTAACCTGTGAATATATTTAGCCTGACCATAACTATGTCCGGAAGATAAATTGGTCATTATTCTGCACATACCCAATTTGTCTTGCCTGCCCGTGGCACTTGGGAGAAACACCAGGGTACTGCGATTACATAAACTAAAAATGGCCATCTAAGTCTCACATTACAATTTAAATGTACGTATTTAATACCTGGACGTGGGAGTAGTACATGTATTTACCTAGAGAACCGATTTGACTAGCAGACTTGTGGACATGTAATATGCCAACCATATATTCGCTTATAATTCGCCGCGCATGTCAAACGTTCCCTTCCCCTACGTCCGTTTATGGTAGACACCCGCTCTACCGCCATTGGCATTGATAGGTGCATTATCCGGCATCACACAACCATATTGACAATATTTGTCTCGTCGTGATGCACTGTATGCTGTACCCGTGATTCATGTACACGCAATTTCGTGATGTATTGAAATTATATACATGTACCTCATATTGTCATATGTATGGACTGAGTGAATAAAGGAATATTATTTTATATAAAGGAATATTGCATTATATTATATTGTACAAATACATGCAGCTGTTGATAGCATTCATTAACACTATAAACGTGTCAACAGGATAAATGTCGAGGCTACTATTAATCCAGTGAGTTCAGTAAACAACTTGGGGCTTCCATTCACACAAACATTCGGTTCATATCTGTCTTCATATGTCCCATCAAATTTCCAGTTGCCACATTTGGGGAAGTTATGAGGATTCTTCGGGAGCTGGCTAGAATCTCCTGTCTGTATGAGGAGGCCCATCCCTATGTCGACATGGAACTCTATATGGCAGTGGTAAAACCAGAATCCTGCAACAGAGAATTGACACAAATGACGCAGATGGGCCAGGTGGCTAGCTGAGGGCAATAACTCTGCAAAACCCCAGGGTTTTGCAGAGTTACTTCCCGCAACTACCAGCTGAGATAAAGGAATCAACAACATTTAAACCTGGTCCAATACTTATAGGTCCACCGCATTATCTTGCATACTCGCACGATGGAGATAGGTAATCGGTTTGCATCCAACAAAAGAGACCATTAAGATATTAATGAATGGAGAACAATCAGACTGCGAGAGGCAACTGGATCATCTGGGGATACGCCGGTCGCATTATTCATGTACGTCGCACGATCACTAGTTGGGCGCGGGCGCAAATGAGTGACATTGATACATAAACTCACACATATTAGAAAACAAATGTGTTATACACTGTAGTGATAACCTAGTTGTCACCTATAATAAAACAAGTAAACTTGCCTCGCACAATCCAGTCATAATAAAGAAAACAAAGATACATGTAGTTTGTATGAGGTGCGATCTCAACCAGATAGAATGACAGTGCAAACTATCTGTCAAATATTATATTATGTTATGCCCCTTTTATGCCACTGATCCACAATACGGACCCGGGGGCCGTTTCACTAAACTTCTTACGACTGAAATGTTCGTAAGTGCAAAATTATCATAGTCTGTAAATGTCACATTAACAATGTTTTCTTGTAAACAATTATTGGATTTACATTTATTGAGCATAGGCTGCATATGCAGCCTATGCTCAATAAATGTAAAGCCATCAATTGAAATTTACAGACTATTCTAAATCTGCACTTACGAACATTTTAGTCGTACGAAGTTTAGTGAAACGGGCCCCAGTATGTTAGCAAATATACGATACACGCGCTTGTATTATATCGTGTAATTATGAAATATCGAATCAAGTTATTACAGTGGGGTATATAATAATACAGATGGTTTATCTATTTTTGGACTCTCGCAACATATTATCGTCGTTCATGTATACTAAACAATTATACCTCCTGCTTACAATGTGAATGTCGTGACGGGTAATACAATACCTGAGAGTAGCTAGTGTTATACTGCAATCTAATCTCAATGGGCCGCCACTTACAAAACAGGAATGAATCCAAGTCTGACCAGTGATGTTTGGATTAGACATAAGGCACATGTGTGCATATTGATAAGTACTCACATGTGAGTAGTTGGCTAGATGTGTAATTATTAATGTGTGTGAACTTAATTGCGAATGTTGAACATGTTTGAATGTACACTGGTAGTATGCTCACATGACAATATGCACGGTCACTATATATCTTGGCTTATCTTTATCTGCGCATACAATATGTACTCGTACACTGTTAACACGATCAGTTGTGAATTAGTTAGAACACGGGAGCAGGTATAACTAAATGTACATTATAAAAGTGAATATGGAATATTAAAACATGTAGTATGACGCATGTTGAGGATACACACTTGTTCGTACGAGAAAATAGCAATACATGCAATTCACTTAATTATGGACGAAAGTATTTCAAATTGTTCATACACCATATAGGAGGACTTCAGCATGTTATCATATCGGATACAGACATTGCTACCGGAAGTATCACGATTGTGTAGTAAGGGTTATCTTAGAAAGACACGATTCGTTAACCTAACGTCATTTGGATAGTTTTAATCATTCAAGTGAATTAAAACCAGTCGACATACAGACTGAGCATGCAGTCATATGTGCCAGCATTTGCTCGTGAAACCGCAGCATTGGCGGCACAGGAGGATGTAACTATAAACAAAGATTTCGTTCATATCTCGTATGCTAATGAGTGTCAAATTTGCTTTGGAACATGTCTTAAACCAAGAAGGCTTTCGTGCGAACACGAATTCTGTAAGACGTGCTTGGTAAGCTATTTTGAAAAAGTAGACCGTAAGGAACTGAAATGCCCCGCTTGTAAGCACCCTATAGACATTCCAGTGGAACAAGTGAAACGTAATTGGACAAACTCATTTAAAGTTGACAAAAGAACACTTTTTTACACGAAGGCAAAAGAAAAAGAACAATGCACGCCATTGAAGAAGAGTATATCATTCACTGACGGTGCGGGTGCAAAAACCAGTGACCGTCAGCAAGATCTAACGCGAAGTTTGAGCCTGTCATTGAAACGAAAGTCGCCTCTACTAGATGATCGTGATGGATATGTGACTGGATTCAGTAGTAAGACAAACAGCGACAGAATGAGTTGTACGTATTGGGGTTCGGACGCATTGGCCAATGGCGATATAGTTCTGGCAGATTGGATGAATTCGAAAGTTAAGCTGTTTAACAAGAACGGCTTCCTTATCAGCGATTTGCCGGTAACTGTCAACAATGATAATTATATGCGGCCATGACTGGAGAAATGGGGCTTGTGAGATTTGACTCGTGTAGCTCCTGATCAAATAAAACTTTCATGTAGCCAGATAATGATCTATACCGCTTGTTAGACACGTGCCGGGTGTTTTATTAAGGCAATGACGAACAGTGTAGATCCTGATCAGACTGGCTCAGTGGATCTACACTGATCGTAAAACCCATAAGCCCCATAAAATACGTTACGAAATGGCGACCTGTGTATGCCTTGATTGGAATGCGCGGTCTTTCATGGCGTAATCAAGGTGCATAATCACGTGGTTACAACAACAACAACGTCGCCCACTCCAAAGTAAGTATTATTTGATATTTTCCTTAATATGCAACGGATTTTGATGAAATATGGCGCAGCAAACGCGTCTTCATGTGCTGCATTTGGTGGTCCATGGAGTTTGGCACAGACTTATGTCGTTTTTGCAAACAATCGATTTCCGTGTCGGAGATTCTTCGCAAAAACGACAGAAGTTTGGGCGAAAATACAGAAACCACCAAAGCAGATTAGCAAGACGCGTTTGATGCGCCATATATCATCAAAATCCGTTACGTAATAAGGACAACATAAACGAATACGTACTTTCAACATTATGTTCAATGGGATGGATTCTGGAAGTTTCATTACTTGTTGTTGTTGTTAGTACCACGTGATCATACACCTTGGTAATGTTACACATGTAGTGGCCGCGGACCTTTAGTCTGCAACTGGCCGATAATTTTATTATTAATAAGTATTAATAAGCAAAGTGTTATTAACATTATTTGGCTACACCTGTCACATACGTACATATAATTCCAGCACAAAAATATGTACACAAATCCCTAACATTTGATTGGCAAGTCTCTGTCCAAAATTTATATCCCAGTGAACTCCCACGCCGAACTACTTTCCGTAACCGTGAGGCGCAGTTAAAATAATTCATAAGAAAACGGAAAATAAACACATTTTCTTGATGAATTTATTTCAAATGCTGGAATTATAAGGAACGAATGGCCTTTTTGTTGAATTTATCGGGGATATAAACTTGGAAAAGTCGCGGGAATACTGGACGAGGCCTGAACAAATTACAATTTTCGAAAAAAAAAAAAAAATAATAATAATTTTTTTTTATTTTTTTTGGAAAATTGTAATTTTTTATCGCTTCGTCCAGTATTCCCGCGACGTTTCCAAGTTTATGCCCCGATAAATTCCACAAAAAGGCCATTCATTCCTATAATCTTTATAATTATTGATGCTCATGTGCATGCCATGTGGACTATGTATTCAACATTTTGTCTAGCTGATATAATTAGTATGGTGATTGTGTGACAAACGGTGTCAGTCATGATACGATGTGTCGTTGTTTGTTCACTAATTTGTTTATTTTATCTATATTTTGTATACTTTTTGAAGCGCATATAAATTCTGAATGATGTACGTATATACTACAAAGGTTATTTCATTTGTATGTGGATATATGCCACTCGTTCCGCCGCGCAACGATATTGCGCTCCTATCGCACGCTAGTGAACTCGTGCATATATCCACATACAAATCAAATACAGCTGTAACCTATACATATTGTATTATTTTCATGACGCTAGTTTGCTTATTGTGGTTACTGGCAGTACAATGTACTACTTTCTGTTCCATGCTTTGCTGCCGACGAACCTTTGGCTATTAAACACATTAATTATAAAAAATATTTAATTTTAGGTATTTCATCGATAATATTCACACACCCGAAAACAAATTATTTGATGAAATTGCATGCGATTTTCCTATGGTAATTTAACATGGGGAGTCAATTTCCAAAACTTTTCGGGAAAATGTTGGAAATTGACTCCGAAACCTGGCGAGTTAGCTTGAAAATGATGTAACTAAGAAAACAAAAGTTAGATTTTGAAAATCGGTCCACAAATAAAAAAATATTAAAAAAAATCTATTTTAGCCCCGATGTTAAATTCCCTTAGGAAAATCGTTTTTTCGCAATAAAATCAATATTTGATGGAATTTCATCAAACATTTGTTTTGGGGGGAGGGTGACATTTTTGTCATTGATGAAAAAGGACTTAATACATTTAAATATTTTTTAGATTTAATGTGTTTAATAGCCAAATGTTCGTCGCAGCAAAACATGGAACAGGCAGTAGTTTGTGTATGCTGATCTAAATTGCTTGTCTGCTAGATAAGTCTCTGTGTTTATTGGCTTTATTGTAGACAAAGATATCGCCGTTAGACGTGGCCGTTATGCACGATGGGCTTATTGTTGTGTCATTCGGCAGCAAATCAAATGAGGTCTATTTTCTAATTGTGCACGACAATGAACTCACTACATCGAAAATAGTACCACTTAATGGACACATCTATAGCATTTCCAGGTAATCTCAACCTAGGCAATTTATTTGAGGACTAAAACCATGGGCTGATTATATCTGTATAATTCCAGCACAAAAATATTTACACAATTCCATAACATTTGATGGGGCTCGTAGCAAGTCTCTGTCCAAAATGTATATCCCAGTAAACTCCCACGCCGAACTACTTTCCGTAACCGTGAGGTGGAGTTAAAATAATTATTAAGAAAACGGAAAATAAACACATTTTCTTGATGAATTTATTTCAAATGCTGGAATTATAAGGAATGAATGGCCTTTTTTTTAATTTATCAGGGATATAAACTTGGAAAAGTCGCGGAAATACTGGACGAGGCCTTCCGGCCTTCGTCCAGTATTCGCGCGACTTTTCCAAGTTTATACCCCGATAAATTCCACAAAATGGCCATTCATTCCTATAATAGCGGGCATTCGCAATGTTTAGAACTGGTGGAATAGTGACACAAGTATACACATATTTAATTATTATAAAGAACAGTTTGTGCCTACTGAGTGAGCATGTACCTTAATTTAAGAATAAATTTATTAATTTGTATTATACTGAATTTATTACTTTATCACAGTCATTTTGGCTGTGATAATGTAATAGATTCAGTATAATAATTCTGCATAATTTTAATCATCAAATATATGCTGTTGTTATGAAATATATGCTGTTGTTCTATATGAAATAATGCAGTCAATGTATTGATGTAAATTTTCTTTTAAAACTGTTAACACTATTTGTAGTTTCAAATCCAGCCACGGTGGCCATCTAAGATTGCATATATTTTGTATTTGGTGTGTGACCAGTGTAGCTCCAGATCAGCGTTTTCCCGATCTATCCGCATAGCTGCATCCGATCTGCCTTCTTCGTAATTACACCAATCAAACACCCGTCAATCATCTAACAAGCAAGGTCCGAAAGAGCAATTAACTGGCTGAGAATTGCCAAAATGTGGAATAACTAATTAGTTACATAGTCCACGGTAGTGCCGTACCTATATGCAACATGATACACATATGAGTAGTTTTCCGTACATTGTAGGTGCGCTCAGAACTGTGTCGGAATATATGAAACAGACGACAATACGATTGCTTTTGTGGACATTAAAATACGCAAGGGTGCATTGAAGCTGTACCCGCTCGGAGTAGCAAAGGATCGACTATCATCCAGCAGTGGCGTGGTATGCATCAACTCGACGAGGGAAATATTTTGCACAGACAAAAAGACTATTTATTGCATAGGACCAGGTACAGTATTTTTTTCCTTAAAGGAAATGTAGCTCGGGTGACGTCTCAGACATTCAATGTGTGATTGTTCTTTTCATGCACTACTACTGTCTGTTCCACGTTTTGTTGCCGACGAACTTTTGGCCATTAAACACATTCAGTCTAAAAAATATTTAAAAGTAAGTACTTTTTCTTCAATAACAAAAAAGTCATCCTCCCAAAAAGAAATTGTATTATGAAATTCCATCAAATATTGATTTTATTGCGGAAAAACGATTTTCCTATGGGAATTTATCATGGGGAGTCAATTTTAAAAAACCTGGCGAGATAGCTTGATAAAAAAAATCTATGTTTAGCCCCCATGTTAAATTCCCATAGGACAATCGTTTTTTCGCAATAAAATCAATATTTGATGGAATTTCATGAAATTACGAGTCGGCTCATCTGGATCTGCACTTTTGCATAAACCGCTATATAATAGTGGGCTTTCGCGTTCAAAGGGTTAAGTAACATAAATTAATTATTTAAATAATATTAGCAGCCATCGATTGCAAAAATACTGTCGTAGTTTGATCATTAACCCAAGTTTTCTGGCTGTTACCACTTTTAGTAACTAAAAGTCGCCCTGAGTGACAGCCAGATCATTCGGGTTATTTGATCCGGACAAACGCTGTTCGCCTTTCAGTCAAGGATATAGGCTAACAATCACCAGGAAATATTATTGCATTCTCATCCTACTGTCAAAGGGGCAAGTATTAAAACTATCGGGCATGTAAAGCCTCTTTTCCTAGTTGGCGACCCAACACTTGTTTTGGTTTTCAGATGGAAGTCTGAAGTACGAAGCCAGTTTCCCAAGACTACAGACGGGGGATGAGCAACTAGAAGCAACCCATTCTCTGGGTTCGTTATCATGCGATATGATGGGGAGGGTATACGTGGCGTCAAACTTCTGTGTCCTTCAATTGACGGCCGATGGACGTCTTATAAATGTGTTTCCTACGAAGATCGACCCATACACTATATGCGTGGTGCCGGGGAACGATATTGTGGTCGTAGCTGGTCGCAACAACAGGGCTGAAATTCTTCGGTTAGACCACGGAGTACAGGCCTTGCGATAAATGTAGTGTTTTTATAAGTGGGTATGACATGCTTTGGCTGAAAATTGCCACCGAACGGGGTATTACATTAATGTCCGCTTTTTTCGAATATATGAGTTGGACTTGAGTTACACTTATTGCTAAATCGGTGGTCAATGCGCGTTTAAAGCATAACTGTAACATAACCGGAATCCTGACAGTAGTTTGATCCTTATGTACGTCAGTGGCTTTCTTGTTTGTGAGAGTTGTATCTGGTTATACCCCTTATACGGGTAATCATACAGGTATTAGTTTTAGGGTAAGGGGCCAAGTGACTTTGGTGTGGTATGCACCTGGCACCATGTCAGGTTATTCCAATTTCAGGGCTGAATATATAAATATTTCGATGTAAATAATTCGTTTAGGATTTTCCTCCCAATGCAGCAGGTTACATGCGGGATCGAACCCGTTGGCCCGGCTTTAAATGACCTTAGCTATTGAGAGGCTGTTAAACACAAATAAACAAACAAACACACCTTCCGTTACTATCAGGGATTAGTTTAAACATAGTTTGTTGCCAAATAATTACAATGGGTTTGGGGATTGTTAACATACTAACTTGGATCTGTAAAGACGGACATCATATCTGCATATTCTGTAACCTATTTCACCAATGTTGATAAGCATACTTATGTAGCTAAGTATACTTTGATGGAGTAATCATTTATGTTTTCCCGAAATGCATTATTTCATGTAGAACTAACGACTGCATATATATTTGATGATTAAAATTATGCAGAATTATTATACTGAATTTATTACATTATCACAGCCAAAATGGCTTTGATAATGTAATACATTCTGTATAACAAAAAATTAATAAATGTATTTAAAAATTTCTCCTTCAAAGTGTACTTAGCTAGATAAGTATGCTTTACTATTTTGGTGAAGTAGGCTACTGAGCTCGGCATATACTGGTTGGGAGTGACTGTACAGTGGGGTCAGCGTGTATATATATATTATATTCAGCCCTGAAATTGGAATAACCTGACATGGTGCCTGGTACATACCACACAAAAGTCACTTGGCCCCTTCCCTTAAAACTAATACCGGTATGATTACCCGTATACAGTGGGGGTGAGCGTGTAAGTGCACACACGAACGAATACGACAGGTTGGTTCCAACCTTTCGTGTTCGTTCGTGTGTGCACTTACACGCTGATCCCAATGTAACGTGCCACGGAATAACAAGTCAGACTATGTTGTAGTTTATCGAGTCATTGAACATCATATGTGGCTATGACTGGAGAAATGGGGCTTATGGGATTTGTGACCAGTGTAGCTCCAGTAGCCGATTTCATCAAAATTGCAAAGTATACTTTTCCAGCAGGGAGAAATCATTTATTTTCCCCAAAATGCATTATTTCATATAGAACTAACCACTGCACATATTTGATGATTAAAAGTATGCAGAATTATTATACTGAATTTATTACATTATCACAGCCAAATGGCTGTGATAATGTAATAAATTCAGTATAATAAAAATTAATAAATTTATTCTTAAATTGAACATTTCTCCCTCAAAGTATACTTTGCTAGATAAGTATACTTTGCAATGTTGGTGAAGTAGGCTACTGATAATGATATATATATTTCTTGTCAGAAGCGCGACGGGTGTTTTATTGTTTGAATGGCGAACATTGCAGATCCTGATCAGATTGTGAGGACGCACAGTCTGATATGGATCTACACTCGTAAAACCCATACGACCCATTTCTCCAGTCACAGCCACATATCAAGAACTGCACTAAATACTGTGACACATTTCTGAATGCCATATTTATTAGCCGTTGACCCAATATTGCATCCTCGTAAGTGCGATTGATAAAACATACACACCTAATGAATGAAACAATACATGTCGACCACCCGTTATCAATAAGCCAAGCTTCAACCCATATATTCAACCCATATGCGGGAAAAAGTGGGCAACAGTATTTACCTGGGTTATTTGCATGGAACCTGATGATAGTGTACCCGCCGTCTGGCACGGTCACTGTATCCTTGGCAATGGCTCTGTGTAGGTTCCTGTGTAACTTGCCTTCCGCGTCTAGTCGTTTGACTTCTTCCACAGACGTTGAATCAGCCAACTAATAACATACAATGCATTAATATAATACAGTACCACGAACTATGTATTACTCAGTAACGCTAACATCGTGGCAACCGATAACACAAGCTTGTAACATAGATATTGTGACATACAACTATATTACATGGAATCGCAAACGAATTCGGTGAATAAACATGTTTATCCTGTCAACACAGGGCGTATGTGCCGTGAAACACGGTGCCGTGAAACATATTTGATATCCTGTCAATACGACCTACTAACTGCGTATGAATATGTGCGGTTGCTGGGATTAGGGTTATTTCTTTGCATTTTAGAGCCATTTGTATGTGTTGACGGGATAAATAGAATAGTAGGTTAGTGCCGTGAATGGGAAAAATATCTGGCGCGGCACGGAAACGGGATGTGCTCGGCAGAGCCTCGCCCATCCCGTTTCCTGAGCCTTGCCAGATATTTTTTCCCATTCACGGCACTAACCTACTATTCTCTATATATGTATAATATGGTTACATTTACATTGTTATTGCATTGTGTTCGGCATATTATGCAACTGACTTTAATCGCCCATATATTTATACACACGTATGTATCACAATACTTTAAAACATCTTTGTTGATTTTTATTTGTCGCAAATAATATATATGATAATATCTGAACCGACAATATCTCTATTGAGCGAATTAAATAACGTAACCCTAGAAACAGCACCATATGTGGTTAACCCATTCGAAACTAGCAAACTAGAAACATTATACGAAAATGAGACAAAGAGCGGAGGTGGAACAAAATGCAATAATGTACCATCATACACAACAAGCAAGCGTGTCAATAGACACCAATGTGCACGCCATGACTAACACACTACGGTCCGCCAAGCGAAATAAACAGGTAATATATACATATAATGCAACACATGCGGCAGATAACACATATGACAATGCACATTGAAAAACGGCTCGAGTATACATGACTGCATAGCTACTACCGTTGACCAGTCATGTAGCTACTAACTATACGTTGACAAAAAGGGCTTAAATGATGCGATGAATCACCACTCATCACTTGCCGTCAATAACCCCTGAGACAGTTAGGTGACACAATATCAGACACGAGCATTACAATAAATCGTAAAATGGAAATCAAATATACAACATGAAAGAAGAACTCAAATGAATACAACAAATGGAAACAAAAGTAGTACGTACGAAATCAGAGAATCGCTAGTCTAAGAGAAATGAAGACAAATAAAATAGAACAACTCAATTGAAGTGGCAACATCGAGAAGCGAAGTCTCCTCAAGGAATACACAAAAACAGCTCAAAATATTTTAATAATAGAAACCTCCTAACAAAAATGTGCAATCGAGTATATGTACGTGAGATGCCAATTGTACATGCCACAATGATACATGTACATTAAATTACGTAAGACAACGACTTACCTTCCCCATGCCTATCACACGGTAGGTATGACCATGCAAATGCATCGGATGATTTGCATTGAATGTAACTCCCTCATCAATATTCACAATTTCCACTACGTCACCAAGGTTGACCTTCACTCTATGTACACATTCACAGAAGTCTTCTGTACAGTTTTTCGCAGCTGAAATTTGATCGTAGTCACAGAATATGCTCTGCAAATAGAATCAGTATATACATCTGAGTAACATGCATACGAACAGTAAACTTGAAAAGAGAGCTGTTACACAGTATGAGTTCTCGCGTGTGGATAAGTGTACTGGGATCATAGTACATATAATTTACATGCAAATAATATACCAGACTATGTTTCCGATGGCTGGACGATACTAATTTGATAGCTGACCAGTTTTCATATATGTGTTGCATTTATTCTAGCAATGTCATATGTGAATCTCAATACAAATTAGAACGGCATTGTCACAATATGACGGATGTATATCATAATCACGTTATACCATTTATTGCCAGTGAAATGGATGCTAGACTTATTTTGAAATTCATTAAAAAACATACCTCATCCAGATCTGACAGTTGCGACAACGGCGGTGAAGACGGCAGCATGGACGATATGTGGTTTATCTGTGGCATATACAGATGCATCGGCTTTTCCACAGCGGAGATAGGGTAGTACGTCTCGTCGTGAAAATGATAGTTGTCGATTTTATTGAAGTCAAACGCCATATAAAACCTTTTATCGGGAACTTCTTTCAGTGCTATATCATCCTCAAGGAGAGATTTTAGTTCAGTTACTTGGATGAGGTCATCTGCATCTTTTCGATTCCATGGATTAAGTTTCTGGAGAAGACAAACATCATTCAATACCTCTTTGTCAATCAAATGAATATTGTATATGCATTTTATACAATGAACAGTTTTTAATAAAGAGATATACACTTCAGATGAAATGTTGTGTTGCATGACATAAACCGCCAGCGATTAGACTAGAGTAAGTAAGCATGTCAGATTGCATCATAAATTCAAATCGACGCGTATTCATTTTTCATTGCAGTCAAATGAAGTACTTAACACAACAGACATAATTCCAAGGAAAGTTATACATGTATAATACAACAATATAATTCTTCTTCATCATTTAAGGTAATAATGGATAATTATACAGGTGAGTTGAGACAGGCGGCTAAATCCTTGATAGAGTTCGTCATGATCGTCCATTGATCGAGTCAATTATATTTTCAATAACTTCATACAGGTGTTTCCACATACATGTAGTGGTTTCAGGAAGAAGTAATAAACCGCTATGCATCACTTTCAGGTAATACTTGATACTTTTCTGTTAATTAGAACAACGTGACACAATGTTTTTTACGGCCTCGTCTGTTACACGGACTACGTGCGGTATGTTATATAGTTTCGGGCAGTAACTCTACAAAACTGCCATACCATCCGTAGCATAGCTGCTACGGATGGTACGGGAGATTTGCAGCGTTACTCGCCCGCAATTATAAGTCATATAATTCCAGCACAAAAATATTTACACACTTCCTTAACATTTTATTGGTCCATAGCAAGTCTCTGTCCAACATTTATATCCCAGTAAACTCTCATGCCGAACTACTTTCTGTAACTGTCAGGCGCAGTTAAAATAATTCTTATGAAAACGGAAAATAAACACATTTTCTTGATGAATTTATTTCAAATGCTGGAATTATAAGGAATGAATGGCCTTTTTGTGGAATTTATCGGGGATATAAACTTGGAAAAGTCGCGGGAATACTGGACGAGGCCTTCCGGCCTTCGTCCAGTATTCCCGCGACTTTTCCAGTTTATACCCCGATAAATTCCACAAAAAGGCCATTCATTCCTATAGTGTCCTACCATTCCTTCTCTATCCGCATCTTCCCATGTCGTGGTCTCAGGAGGATCCACTTCTGGTGCCCCTTCATATCGCAGTATGGCGACCTGCTTGGCTTGCTTCACACCGCAATCCGCCAGGCCTCGCACACGTAGCCAGTAGTTGTCCACTGGCAGGGATGCATTCAGCATAAAGTCATACCTTTCTCCGGCAAATATATTGAAAGACTGAACTTCTCTCTTCTCAAATGGCGCGCCATCCGCCGCAATCATCGTTAGTGTGTGATTATCGATGGACACCTAAAACACAAGTATATAAAATCATTAATTTCACCCATAAGTATATACGTAATAAGTCGCATGTTCGTTTTAGAATATTGCATTTAGCAAAAAAGTTGTTGTTTAATAATCTTAAAAATAACGACAAACACTGTAGATCCTGATCAGATAGCGTGAAACTCATCTGCATCTACAATGTACAGTGTTGGTGGATATTGGAATTATGGCAGCATGTCGGTTGAAAACGTTAATAGATGAAATTCCGGTGGGTCCCAACCCAGATGGGTAAGGCAACTATGACAAGTATAGAATAGTAGATCATATATTCTAAGATCCATACACATTATTCAGTTCTCATGCTACATCGTTGCTTGATGTCTTCTTGTAATGTACCTGCATGTGTTTGGATTTCTCCTGTGGAACTATTGTTTTGTCTGTGGTTTATTGGGGATTGTGTAATGTGAGGCTTTCGTCGTCGTTGTTTTACGTTTTATATATTAAACATACTGCTGCCTTCCTTTCAGGACCGTATACCGCTAATAGTAGAGTACATGTTTGTGCTCTTTGATGCAGGCTCCTCAACCACCGCTGTGCTAGTGACATATTACGAACATAGTGCGAAGGAAGTATACTAAGGCATAGAGCGTTAGCAATAACAAGTGTATCTAATATAGAAACAATATACATGTACCCAAAGGAGATGTAAAACCCAAGTAGCCTATTTCACCAACATTGCAAAGTATACTTTTCTAACAAAGTATACTTTGAGGGAGTAATCATTTATTTTTCCAGAAATGCATTATGTCATATAGAACTAACAAATGCATATATTTGATGATTAAAAGCATGCAGAATTATTATACTGAATTTATTACATTATCACAGCCAAAATGGCTGTGATAATGTAATAAATTCAGTATAATAAAACATTATCCTAAAGTTGAAAATTTCTCCCTCAAAGTATACTTTGCTAGATAAGTATACTTTGCAATGCTGGTGAAATAGTCTACAGATAGAAGAGAATGTAACTATCTAAGACTATACAATAGGCAAGCGTACAGCCATAATGACAACTTCTTCCGAAGACACCGCGATCCACTCTCACACGAGTAGTGTGCCGTCACTGAATAAAATGACACAGAACGCGGACATGTAGACCATCCAGAATCGTGTACTTTATGGATGTGATCGTACGTGTTGATCGTACGTTTTGAAAAGAACTGTAGAATCAAGTGACACTCTACATTCCACACAGGAATGCCAAGACAAGAACATGATAACTAAGTATCATGTATTAAACATGTTAAATATACATTGTACATTACATTATATTCAGTTATCATTTTTTTGTCTGGATCTGTATTTGTCCTAGTATATTATATATATATGTTACCTGAATGGGACAATTGAGAATTCCATTACTAATCGTTCGGAAGCGGTATCGTTTTCCCTGTGTGACTGTGAATATTTCCACGGGCGTGTACGAAGGTCGTATTGTCCTCATTGTCGAAGAATTCTTGCAAAACTCCTCTACCTGAAGAAATGGTAAATGGTCAACTATTAAATAGTCTACGTATCCTCGATTGGTAGCATGCAGGTTTTATGTTCAGTAATTTGCGTAAAGAATGCTTTCCTTCGCAAAATATTGTTAAAATTGTCAATCAAAAAGAAACGTTAGACCAATATTGAATTTAGATGTGACAGTCGCAATATTCTACATTTCTTATTTTCATAATAAGTGTACCTAAACAATACCGTGTACTTGTATGTATATTACTTATTAGTTTGGAAAGTTTTACCACGATATATATAAAACATCTTACACATTAAGAGTTATGGTACATATTATTGTCGCAAGCCTATGCATATACATGTATACTGAAACTATTTAAAAACGCAACCAGGAGGTAAACATGTTATCCATTACATGCGTTGGCAAACATTTTATTATGCTGATTAATAGCAATTCATAATCTATCCAGATAACGCGTAATCGATACAGCAAAGTGGTGGTCACATGGATAATTACACGGGTGTTGTCCAATAACATGTATACAACCTTGTTATGAATATACAGACTTGCGAAATGTATTGCAGATGTAAACATATTCAGAGCTGTGAGAAGTACATTGCCCAATAATTCCAGCACAAAAGTATTTACACAATTCCGTAACATTTGATTGGCCCGTAACAAGTCTCTGTCCAAAATGTATATCCCAGTAAACTCCCATGCTGAACTACTTTCCGTAACCGTCAGGCGCAGTTAAAATAATTCTTAAGAAAACGGAAAATAAACACATTTTCTTCAGGAGAAGAATTCACATAAGCGTAAAAGCTTGTTTTCTAATCCTGTTCTCAATTGTATGTATATATATATCACTTGCCACAACTTGAAATAAATATTGTTTAAACTAAACACATTTTCTTGATGAATTTATTTCAAATGCTGGAATTATAAGGAATGAATGGCCTTTTTTGTGGAATTTATCGGGGATATAAACTTGGAAAAGTCGCGGAAATACTGGACGAAGCGATAAAAAAATACAATTTTCTAAAAAAAAAATTGTAATAAATATTTTACTGATAGTGACGCACGGTGGTATCAGGCTATTTTCATATGCAAATGATGCATGTTATTTTTGTATTACTTATATTAATTAAATGTGTCACCTGAAAAAATTATATTTTCGACAGATTATAAAGTATAATCATTGCACATCAAAATATAAATACAGATATTAAATAGTTTCGACAGATTATAAAGTATGATCATTGCACATCAACATATCAATACAGATATTACATAGTACTGTCCGTTAACATTTTAAGGAAACGCGGTTATAGCCCCTGATATCAGTGTGAAAATGTACGTATGATATAAAATGTATACTAATGCCAATCAACACGTGGGGTAATGGTGACTGAATATTTATTTTGCCAGAAAATGTCTCCGATGATGTCCCTTATATAAAGAACATGTTGTGCCCACTGAGTGGGCATGTACCTTTAACAACATGGTGTACACATGGGATACTTAGAACACGGTCCGTCAATTTCATCTCGCTGATTATCGATCGTACAGGCGTACAACGATGCTCTAAGTGATGTAGTCCACGGTCATATCCATACTACATGTATATCTAGTAGCACTACCAACACGGGTACAGACTCTACAATATGGGTAATAGTGAGAATAAGTACCATTGATGAGCATGGATCGTGGCTTGTTATCACCGCCAGCGTGGTGATGGCGCACGAATCTGTTGATGGCCAATTCTACGAGCCAGTCGTGCACGATCATCGTGTGCTCGGGTAAGTCCTCCTCGTACAGTCCCATGTGGCGCTCCGTCTCCGGTGGCTCCCTCACAACGAGGGCACCAAACAGTCCGTCACTGCGCTGCATGCCCGAGTGCGCGTGCCAGAAATGGGTACCGGCATTTGCGGCGGTGAATCTGAGTAATTAGAAACATGGATCACGTGTAGACGTGTACAGACTCAATTTCACAGCATGTCGTGGCTACAGTGGGGTCAGCGTGTAAGTGCACACACGAACGAACACCAACCTGTCGTGTTCGTTCGTGTGTGCACTTACACGCTGACCCCACTGTATCCAGAAACGTTAGGCATACTTCGCATTGTTGTCTGGTAATTTGTGGTTCATCGCCAGTGTCCTTAACTCTTTCACCCCTAAATAACTGGCATAGACAGTTCATGGTGCGCTTTCAGGTTTGTATAAAACCCGAAAACATTCACAAACAATGCGGATCCTGAGGAGACGTTGAAGGAGAAATTTTCAATTTTAGGAGAAATTTATTAATTTGTATTATACTGAATTTATTACATTATCACAGCCATTATGGCTGTGATAATGTAATAAATTCAATATAATAATTCTGCATACTTTTAATCATCAAATATATGCAGTCGTTATACTTCTATATGACATAATGCATTTCAGGAAAAATAAATGTTTACTCCCACAAAGTATACTTTGCAAGAAAAGTATACTTTGCAATGTTGGTGAAATCGGCTACTGAAGTCTATATTGTTGAAAGGGTCAATGAACCGTCCCATATGGATATCAAAAGTTCATACCCGTCTCTCTCAGCACATATGAATTTTGAAAAAGAAATTATGTGCGAACTGCTGTATGCACACATAATTTGTCAGTACAATGTGTTTACTAACCTTCTTAGAAATGACATCAAAATGTACAATGACTGCAATTATTAGCATCCGGTTTTCTTGTCCTATATATAAGAGCCATAAGGCTCATACACTGTTAGATAGGACCATATATAAGACAAGCCATGCAATGTTCTACCTTCTAACAACAGACTTTACATAATTTATTTTTATATTAATGAGATTTCTGACAAAATGTTGTACATGTAAATGAATTTCATGAAATAACGCAGTTCTGCGTTATTTCATTTACAACATTTAACACATTTTCCACCAATGAAGTCAAAATTTTACTTTTCTGGGTTGAAATTTGTGTCAACTTCTGAAGTCATGTACGGCATATCCCATTTTTTCTGTAAATATATTTCATGAAATATCGCAGATGTCTGTAGGTACAAAGTCCCGTGGCTTGTCTCATATGTTATATATGTTATATCTTACTTGTATTGAAAAGAGGCGAACGCCGGAATAGGGCATTGCGTTACCATGGAAATGCCATCCATGTGCTGGGAACCACGCTGGTGCATACCGTGCCAGTGGATACTGTTCCCGCCGCCTGAGTGAGGCGGTTTTCCACATCCGCTATTATGGTATCGCCTAGGCACACCTGAATGTAAAATGTACAAAATCCATAATTTCTAAACTTCGAAGGTATATATTTTTTTACTTTTTGATATATTTGTTTGTATTACATGTTTTAAAAATACTCTCAGTAAAATGAATTCAGTTCAATCTGCCATGCTACATATAAAAATAAAAAAAAAATATAAAAAAAAATAATAAAAAAAAAAAAATAGACAAAAAAAAAAAAAATAGACAAGGTGCATGATCACGTGGTTACAACAACAATAACGTCGCCCACTCCAAAGTATTAAAGTATTATTTTATATTTTCCTTAATATGCAGCGGATTTTGATGAAATATGGCGCAGCAAACGCTTCTTCAAGAGCTGCATTTGGTGGTTCATGGAGTTCGGCACAGACTTATGTCATTTTTGCAATGAATCGATTTCCGTGTCGGTAGAAGTAGAAAATACGTGTTTGATGCGCCATATTTCATCAAAGTCCGTTACGTAATAAGGACAACATAAAAGAATACGTACTTTAAATCAGATGGATTGATTCTGGGAAGTTTCAGTACTTGTTGTTGTTATTACCACGTGATCATACACCTTAATAGAGTGCACATAATGCTGCTGGACACTCACGAACAAAGAGCATGGGTGCCCAGAGTCGACGACTATGTCGCAAGCTTCGCAGATTTTGATGTGTTTAAGACCTCGAAAAACCCCTTCGTCGATCTCTGGGCACCCGTATTCTTGTCAACCCAACACCATATCGATCATTCCCTGTTTGATCTGCTTTTTCCTGACCAACCCTCTAATATCATTATAAAATAGGATAATATTGCCATCATGCAGTCTGATATGGGCTCACGCCAATCGGCATTCCGTCAATCGAACATTATGTATGCGTCAGAACAAACGTCAATCACTACCAGCTGGTCAAGATATACACTGGCTACAACTATCGCAATGTCCATTTTCCAAGCCGGTGGCCCATATGTGGATGTGACTGGAGAAATGGGGCGTATGGAAAGTGTGACCGGTGTATCAGACAGCACACTAATGCAGCCTCGTAACAATATATGTTCCTTGTTAGAAGCATGGTGTGTGTGTGTTTAATTGATGGAATGGCGAACAGTGCAGATCCTGATCAGACTGTGCGGATGCACAGGCTGATCTGGGTCTACACAGGTCGCAAAACACATAATACCCAGTTCTCCAGTCCCAGCCACATGTAAGCAAAACATACGTGTATAGAGGGCCCTGGCAGCTGCCTGTTGGCGACAATGATGCCCCTAGTGACGCCATCGGTGGGAATACAATGAGGCCGATAGCAGTCAGTCTTGTTGGACGGGCAGTCGAAGCACGCCTTAGACTGCGTTATGTAGTATTCCAGGGTAAATCTGTACGTGCAGTTAAGCGGGCGGTTCACTTCGCACGGACGTATGCATGGATGGTCTTCGTATGTCTCTAGTTCTGCGAAAACACAATATTTGGGTTTGGAACATAAACTGATAAATGCCATGATGTTGGCAAAATATACAGACATTTAATATATATATTTGGGTTTGGTCTGTACCATATACAATGGAGCGCCTGTATACCGGACACCCTGTGAGATCTCTCAGGGTGTCCGGTTTACAAACGTCTCACTTTCATTCAGTCATTCACATACATGTATAAGCTAGCTATTCTATGACACATGGGTCTGTTTTGCGATCATGAACAGTCAGTAGACAGTCAATAAACATGCATGCCCTGTACAGACCGAATACGTACTGACTGGTAACGTAGTGTCGTATCAGGCATTGACCTGATACAAACACCCGGGTTATAACGAAGTGAAAACTGACGTTTCATTGGTCGGATAACGTCACGTGATATTACCGAAGGACGTTAGTGTAATGACGCAACGTAAACAAGTTCGCGTTCTGTCCATAGATAACGACGTCATCTGTGTTCATTTTCAAAGCACAAAACCTTACCTGATAAATAGAATACCATACTACTGTCTTTTGATATCAAGTTTACCAGGTTCGGCTCGGAAACGGTAGGAATTCCTCGCGAGCCTTGGAATTCGTACGCGTTTCCTAGCCGTTGTTTTTGCGGCTTGTGGACACAAATAACAGCCAGTGTATATCGGGTCCGTATTTGTCGCCATTCAACCAGTGCAATAATAGTAATATTTCCTCCAAACAAACCGATGTAGAGAATATGGCTACTGTATTTTGATATAAAGTGCACATGGTCAGTTTAGGAAACGCATGAGTTCAAGGTTCGCAGAGGAATTCACAGTTTCCTGAACTAACATAGACTGAAAAGAATTAGACACTTATACTATTTGTCAGATACCGTTGTGTACTAGGAACTCCGTACGTGAAATGCCGTTTTGTTAAAGGAACGCCGATGTTTATTACATTGACGTCATTCTGTAGCCTATTTCATCAACATTGCAAAGTATACTTTACTAGCAAATTATACTTTGAGGGAGTAATCATTTATTTTTCCTGAAATGCATTATTTCATATAGAACTAACAAATGCATATATTTCATGATTTTAAAGTATGCAGAATTATTATACTGAATTTATTACATAATCACAGCCAAATTGGCTGTGATAATGTAATAAATTCAGTATAATAACAATTAATAAATTTATCATAAAATTGAAAATTTCTCCCTCAAAGTATACTTTGCTACTAAAGTATACTTTGCAATGTTGATGAAATAGGCTACTGAAATTGTATGCAACGTCATTCGATCAATGGACCTTCAGCCATGGATCTGACTGTACTGAAGCTCTGACTGAACTGGCGACACATTTGTATAAAAAAACATAAATAAGCTTCGATATGGCATAAATGGTAACAAATTGTATTTACCTTTAGCTTCTATCCGGCAAAATGTTACAGCGACCAGAACGAGTAACAGGGCGAGGGCAGTCATGTCGGGAACACCAATGGTGGAACGCTTGTTGTTGTAGTGGCTGTCGTTATAGTTGTAATGTCTTCTTGTGTCTGTGTTATGATGATAATTTAACTAGATGATTGGTCACATTTTACAATTTGAATATGTATGAGTATATTAATATTATAGTATAAATAATTATAGGTCTGTATATTATTTTATAAATGTTTCGGGAAATGCATGTAAACTGTTGGAATAGTCATACTTGTCCAATCATATTGATGTTTGTATTCATTTTAACATGCAGGAAGTGTGCAGTTCAAATATTGTGTTTACATTGTCGAAATATGTTTCTGTAGATGTGTATTTTATTATTAATTATCAATCAAATATCATTCTGGATAACGTTATGAAGGTGTAATATTGATAATGGGTCTCAAATATGTGGTGATAACAATGCCACATATAATCTCTAAGTTTGCATCTCTACATATGTTATACAAGCCAGGTAATATGTCTCGTTCTTTGTTCCGCGTTTGCCATTTCGCAGTTAGCCCTTGTCATAAACCGCTTTGACGGTAATATGTTTGATTAATTATTGATATTACAAAGCCCGAATGACCACACCTTTTGTCTCCGCCCAGACTGAATGTTCCTGCATGAAATCTGGTTCCGCCTGGATTGTCATTGAACAGACAAATATCATTGGTGGAAACCCACCAAATTATTAATCCTAACATGTTTGCAATTTCCATACTAACATTGTGAAAACTATACTGGCAGTTAATGCAATGTTATTGTAGTGTCAACACATGGAGTTGCCAGTGTTTATGCCGAATTTCCGTCACTAGAATTGTATAGACTTGTGCTTTATTGTTATTCATATTTTAGAACATATTAAAAGTGTAAAAACAGCATGACTTCAACCGTGTAATAATATTATAGCTAGTTCATAATATCTGTATCCCTGATACTGTTGCTTCAGTGTCTTTTTTCACGCTGACCCCACTTTACCCCCTTGTGGATGTAGTTATATATTGTAGTCGATTGTGTCGCTGTTCCGTTCTTGCTACACGTACTGTATAACTGAAGGGGTCAGTGCCAGAAGGGGGCTAACTCCATTTTTCCACTGACCCCTTCGCTTATTGTATTCAATTTTCGCGAAATAAATTAACGGCCTAAATAGTGTCACATGACCTTGTTCTATACGTCAACTACTACACACTATGAATTAGTACTAAACGGTTTTCCACCATTAATATTCTTCAGTAGCCTATTTCACCAACATTGCAAGGTATACTTATCTAGCAAAGTATACTTTGAGGGAGAAATTTTCAATTTAAGGATAAATTTATTAATTTTTATTATACAGAATTTATTACATTATCACAGTCATTTGGCTGTGATAATGTAATAAATTCAGTATAATAAAACTACATACTTTTAATCATCAAATATATACAGTTGTTAGTTTTATATGAAATAATGCATTTCAGGAAAAATAAATGATTACTCCCTCAAAGTATACTTTGCTAGTAAAGTATACTTTGCAATGTTGATGAAATCGGCTACTGATAACAACAACCCACGGCAGGTGACCAGAATTGATGGCATAAACTTACATGGGGCAGCGCAAAGAGCTGTGGCCACTGTCATAACAATCATTATGTTGACAAGCAGACATATTATCGCCAGCGGTTGAATGGTTGATGGCGTGAAAGATTACTGAGATATGTCAGATACTGCATAAATACATGGACATGCCATGTATATCTCCCGTAGATAATGAAGTTAGATAATCCGCTATCCTAAGTAATCTCCCCATCGGTAATTAGTCATGATAGTGGCAACACTTTATATAGAATACAATAATCATGATATGCAATTATATAGATTCCTGTTTATAAAGTGAGAACCGTTTCTAAATTTTAAATAAGACCTTAGATAATTAAATATTTCAACAATTTACAACAGAGCTCTTTGAAATACATATGTATACTAGTACATAAAAGTACAATGTATATGCAGATTCTATAATTATGCAGTGTACGGAACATTAAATGTTTGTGTCTGATCGATTATAAGTATAATAAGCGCTATTGACGCGCTTTTGACGCGCTATTGTGTATTTTTATATCATGGAATGTATGTTACGTGTTGACGGTTCTGCAACATATTTGATGAACGTGATTTGTTCGCATGTGTAATACATGTAACACATGGCTACAATGTTACTGGCCGCATCACCATAATTATGTATACATAATATGCGCTAACGTTATGCTAAATGCTCAATTTGAAGATGCTTCAAATGCTTCCCTAATGGCACAACATGGTGTTGTTGTTTTCAAGTTAGCACAATCAACTTTCAAAGGATATTAGAAACACAAGTGAGCCAGTGATATCACTGCAATCGCGTTGATGTGTTAATTTTTTACAAACTTTCTATCAATAACAGTCGAGTACAGATGCATTTGATCGTCCCTATTGTGTGTATCTACGATCTAAATGTATATGTGTGGCCTTAGTGACTAATGTAGATCATCCATTTATACATAATATGATCAGAGAGATAGAAGGTACATAGAAGTGTGTATGATTTCAAAGAAATATCATGCATTTAGTAAAATCGACTATTGGCTATAGATCTATAAGAAATTATTTTTTGCACAAATCTTTAGTCCAGTAGCCGATTTCATCAACATTGAAAAGTATACTTATCTAGCAAAGTGTACATGTACTTTGAGGGAATAATCATTTACTTTTCCAGAAATGCATTATTTCATATAGAACTAACGACTGCATATAGTTGATGATTAAATGTAAGCAGAATTATTGTACTGAATTTATTACATTATCACAGCCAAAATTGCTGTGATAATGTAATAAATTCAGTATAATAAAATATTATCCTCAAATTGAATTGTTTCCCCTCAAAGTATACTTTGCTAGATAATTATACTTAGCAATGTTGGTGAAATAGGCTACAGATTGCAAAGTACATGTAATCTAATCTTGGAATTGGCAATGTAGACCGCATGCATGGGCTACATAGTGAAGGTATACATGTAGATCATTTTAGACACACCTAGATCCCAGTAGGAAGACTCGGACCGATGACCCAATAAATGGCACATTTGAAAAACTTTACCCCACCCACCCATTTCTTTACAATATACAGCATAGTCTTTCGCTATAGTGTCTATTGTACGGAAATTGGTGGGTGGGGTAACGGTTTACACATGAGCCATTTATTAGGTCCTAGGTCCGAGTCTTCCACCTGTGACCTAGATTGGGATGATATACCGTGGCCCGACAGCTTCAATTATATGACACATCGCGGCATGAATTGGAAAAATAAAAAATGGCACTAACCTTAAATATCGTGTTTTACAGTGCAAATGTTGGTTAGTTGTACACCAGCGTCTGTCTCCTTAAATATAGTGGCTGAAAGACACAAGGGCACGTGTAAATGATTTGTTTCTACATTTCATTTAATGCATGCATATGCTAAATATCTGGCAAGGCTCAGGAAACGGGATGGGCGAGGCTCTGCCGAGCACATCCCGTTTCCGTGCCGCGCCAGATATTTTTCCCATTCACGGCACTAACCTACTATTCCATTTATCCCGTCAACACCTATAAATGGCTGTAAGATGCAAAAATAGTATTGACTGGATATCAAAAATGTTTCACGGCACATACGCACTGTGTTGACGGGATAAATTTCAGACTAAATTCGAAGACCTCATGTACATTTGTAACTAGCGTCAACGATTGACAAAATCATATAAACTATTTAATTCCGAGCGGGGCGTGCCAGTTTCTACGATATTTATCGTTAATTTGTTTCGAAATCAATATCAATAAATTAAAGATACATGCCCACTCAGTAGGCACAAACTGTTCTTTATATCAGAGATATCATCTGAGACATTTTCTGGCAAAATAAACATGCATTCACCATTACCCTACATGTACGTATTAATTTCGATTCGATTCAGCTTATATTTAAGGGTGATAATTGGCTCGAACACCTTCCATACCCGGTCGAAACTATTATTTTTTCAGGTGACACATTTAATTGGCATAAATAATTAAAAAATACCATTCCTCATTTGCATATGAAAATAGTCCGATACCAACGCGCGTCACTATCAGTAAAATAAATATTACTACATGTAAATTATTATAGTATGTATAGCGTCCACTCGTAATCTTTATAACTGGTGGAATAGTGACACAATGATACACTTAATACAAATATCTAATTCCTATACAGAACAGTTTGTGCCTACTGAGTGGGCATGTACCTTTAAGTAGAATATCTCGTATGATAACACGGGCCAAGCTTGTAGGTAAGTATATCCAGTTATTGGTCGCGTACAATCAGTTAATACCACTGTCCACTAGACCGTCTCTAACGTTACATGTATCTAAATCTAGCTTGTCTCAATTATATTTGACTCTCGTGAAAACATCCTTATCAGGGCCCGGTTGCTCAAAACATCCGTTAGCTTAATGGACTGTTAAATCCTTAACTGAATGGTCAAAATCTCTGTTTTAACAGAGATTTTAACCATTCAGTTAAGGATTTAACAGTCCGTTAAGGATTTAACAGTCCGTTAAGCTAACTGGTGTTTTGAACAACCGGGCCCAGTCAAACATTTTGTTTTCTCTCCTGAGAAAAGAAATCAACCTTCTGGATTTCGAGCATATGAGTCGAGTACATGCAGGGTCAAGAAGTTGTATGATCAACGGGCCTTATTTCCATATACAACACATGTTGTTCAGTAGTGTAAAAGTCTTGTGATATCTGTCATCTAAATGCAATGTATTGAATTGCCGAAATTGTTCTTTTATAACGTCCAGTATTGGACGTTGTAAAGGAACTATTTCGGCAATTCAATGAGCTCATTTTCAACAGCCTATTCGGGAAATGCGATAAGCATGTGCTTACTGAGATACCCTGCCATTTAATTAGAACGAGACGACACTATTATCAGAGCTCCAGATAAGGTGCGTATAGCTCCAGTAGCCTATTTCATCAACATTGCAAAGTATACTTTGCAATGTTGATGAAATAGGCTACTGATAAGGTGCGTATTGGCGTATTTTACGCAATTATTTTATCTGAATACGCTTTGATTATCAAAAGTGGGAGTACAAAATACGCACAGCATGTGAAAATACTATTGAAACTACAGTCATAAAGTTGAAAATTCACTTAAATGAGCTGCAAAAAGCAAAAACATTTTTCACCTGAAATAAGTGAATGTTTTAATTGTTTATCATTTGTTCCCTATTTAGTAATGAAGAAAATCAATCATCCATTTGTAAAAGTAAAATACGCAATGATTTTGAAATCACGGGTACAGTACGCTTTAGACACAACGCTTATCTGGGGCTCTGCATTATACTATAAATACTGGATAATCAAAGGGTAAACGAAATTGAAAGTACCTAGCGATCCGATGTTTACGTCTTCAGTAATTACTAACTTAATGGTTACTCTGACAGAATGGATTTAATACCATTTGCTTTTAATTCAGTGATACATGTACCATCAAGTGCGTCGTTAACCCTGCCAGCCCTAAAAATCTGACATTGATAGTTCGATACTATATAATATCTGGACTATTCAATTAATCAGATAATGGGTATTTTAATTATCGGAACAATACTGACAAACACTGTAGATCCTGATTAGACGGCTTCTACAAGCCGGCTTATCTGTGTCTATAGTCTGTTTCACGAAACCTGCCCAAATTTTACGGCTATATAAACAATGCAAAAACAATATTTTTTTCGATAATATTAAATTAAAGCAAAATTTAAGAATGAGCCTTCTTTTTATTTCGTGAAATTTGGTCAAATATTGGTTTTATTACGAAAAATTGATTTCTCTATGGGAATTTAACATGGGGGTAAAAGAGGTAGAGGACTTGTGGGAGGAGTCAAAAAACTTTTTTTTTTGGAAATTGACTCCGAAACCTAGCTAGATAGCTGGAAATGATCTAACTAAGAAAACAAAAGTTAAATTTTAAAAATCGGTCCAGTATTTCTGAAATTAAAAAAAAAATTCCCTATGTTAAATCCCCATAGACATCTTCACTCCGTGAATATGTCTATGGGGATTTAACATGGGGAAATTTTGTTTTCGCTATAAAATCAATATTTGACAAAATTTCACGAAATAAAAACAAGGTTCATTCTTAAATTTTCCTTTAATTTAATATTATCGAAACAAATATGGTTTTTGAATTGTTTATATGGCCGTAATATTTGGGCAGCTTTCGTGAAACAGACTATAAAGTCTGTGAATATGTTTGTGTTATGTCTGTTGGGTTGAAAGGGTTAAGCTGTACATTTCATGTAGTTAGCTTATAGTGTTATCTAGTTCCTTTATACCTTTAATAATCTGGGCGTCGGTGTAGGAATGATCGTTTCGTTACATGTTAAATACATTACTCAAAAATGGGCAATTATGGCGGTTGGTATTTTGCGATCTCCCATTGGAAATATGCTATTTATCCCGTCAACACAGTGCGTATGTGCCGTGAAACACAGTGCCGTGAAACATTTTTGATATCCAGTCAATACAATTTTTGAATTTTACAGCTATTTGTAGGTGTTGACGGGATAAATAGAATAGTAGGTTCGTGCCGTGAATGGAAAAAAATATCTGGCGCGGCACGGAAACGGGATGTGCTCGGCAGAGCCTCGCCCATCCCGTTTCCTGAGCCTTGCCAGATATTTTTTCCCATTCACGGCACTAACCTACTATTCTCTATCTATTTTCCTTATTTATGAATCAAAGTATATGTTGTGACCACTCATTTGAACCGTCTCGGCGAGACGGTTCAAATGAGTGGTCACAACATATACTTCTGATGAGAAATAAAGAAATTCTTGAGCCTTGCCGGATATTTTTTCCCATTCACGGCACTAACCTACTATTCTCTATGTCTCCAACTACTAGTATATTAACGTCACCTTTGTAGCACAGGTTGAAGTAACGGACCGAGGTCTATAAATACATTAAATGTGCCTAAAAGCATCAATAAATAAAAAAAAAGAAGCTAACACATTGTTTTACTCCCTCCATATAGACTCAATATGGCCATATGGAGTCTATATGGAGGGAGCAAAAAATATTGTTTGTTTAGCTTTTTTGGTTTCATTTATTGATGCTTTTATGCATATTTAATATATTTATAGACCTCGGTCCGTTACTTCAACATGTGCTTTGTAGTTGGTAGCAACACTGTACTACTTAATGCCAGAACAGACACACCTATACCGAATATGTACATAGTACTTGACCTATAATTCATGCTTATCATTATTTAAATGTTTGCATCTGGCGGACATCAAACAATTTGTGTTTGAACACCTAATACATATAGGTCCATAGGGCCGGGTGTTCTTGTCAATATTATATATTATATTATTCCCTGTTTCGTTTAACACATGTCACTATAATAAACAAATTACTTCGTACTTACTTACTTACTTACTTACTTATAACACGGTCAAAACTCCATCGACAATTTCATATATATTTTGGGACTCCAGCTAATAAACGATAATTTTCTATGGCTTAACCAGGTTCAGTGTTTATAAGGCTTATCTCAAACGACATAATTATTTGTCTGCTCAGGCTCAGCTACTAAAGCCGACTGTTGGCGATTACAATCTTCAAAGATGTTACCGACAGTTATTGCAGGCGTTAACAAAACATGTATGTACCCAGGCCCGTACGCAGGAATTATTTTAGGGGGGGGGGGGGGGTGGGGGGGGGGGGGGGTGCGTTATCGACGGCGCGAAGGGCTAAACATTGTTTTTGCACACCTACGGACAGACCTCGGCAGATTAACCATTTCACCCCTAAATAACTGGAATGGATTTTGATATGTTAATTTTGCAACCCATTCCAATCATCACAAAATGATTTTCAAACCAGTCCATTTATGAACATGAGGTGTTTTTGTTCTCAAAATTATGAAAATTACTTGCAAAAAGTGCAGATCCTGATGAGACGGCTCGTCACGAGCCGGCTCATCTGGATCTACACTTTTTGCCAATACCACTATACAGGCCTGTGGTGTCCGCACCTGTTGCACCCCAACAATTATTTAGAAGAAAACAGTGTTAATGTGAAATGTACAGACTATCATAATTTTGCACTTACGAACATTTTAGTCGTAGGAAGTTTAGTGAAACGGGCCCCTGGTGCCAATGCTAAAATATTTATCTCCTCATTAGGAAATACTAACTCCTAATTATGAGATACTATCTCCTAATTAGGACTTAGTATCTTCTAATTAGGAGATATTAAGTCCTAATTATTAGATAGTAGCTACTAATTAGAAGATAGATAGTACTCTGTGAAGATGTATATGGGGAATTTATCATGTGGAAATTGTTTTTTCACAATAATAATAATATTTCACGAAATAAAAAGTAGGTTCATTATTTCATATTATTGAACAATATATTGTGTTTGCATTATTTATATAACCGTAACATTTAGGCAGATTTCGTGAAACAGACAGTAATCTGCTATTCATGCCATCTGCATTGTATGTGCATGTACATGACTATAGTCTGTTTCACGAAAGCTGCCCAAATTTTACGCCCATATAAACAATTCGAAAACAATATTTTTTTCGATAATATTAAATTAAAGGAAAATTTAAGAATGAGCCTTCTTTTTATTTCGTGAAATTTGGTCAAATATTGGTTTTATTACGAAAAATTGGATTTCTCTATGGGAATTTAACATGGGGGAAAAAGGTTGAGGAGTTGTGGGAGGAGTCAAAAAACGAAAACAATTGGAAATTGACTCCGAAACCTAGCCAGATAGCTTGGAAATGATCTAACTAAGAAATCAGAAGTTAAATTTTAAAAATCGGTCCAGTATTTCTGAAATTCTAAACAATTTCCCCATGTTAAAACCCCATAGACATCTTCACTCCGTGAAGATGTCTATGGGGATTTAACATGGGGAAATTTTGTTTTCGCAATAAAATCAATATTTGACCAAATTTCACGAAATAAAAAGAAGGCTCATTCTTAAATTTTCCTTTAATTTAATAATATCGAAAAAAATATTGTTTTTGAATTGTTTATATGGCCGCAAAATTTGGACAGCTTCGGCGAAACAGACTATATATAATAAGTAACCCTGCAATAACTATCGTACCGTCTTCCACGGACGGTAAGGGTTTGTTTGTAGGTTACTTGTCCGCAACTACTGTCTGTTCCACGTTTTGCAGCCGACGAACTTTTGGCCATTACACACATTAAATGTAAACAATGTTTAAATGTAAGTACTTTTTCATCAATAACAAAAAAGTCACCCTCCCCAATTTGTTTTATATGATGAAATTCCATAAAATATTGATTATATTGCGAAAAAAAAGAAACGTTTTGGAAATTGAATCAGAAACTCGTCTCGATAGATTGTAAATGATGTAACTAAGAAAACAAAAGTTAAATTTTGGAAATTGAATCCGAAACTTGTCTTGATATATTTTAAATCGATGTAACTAAGAAAAAAAAAGTTAAATTTTGAAAATATCGGTCGGTCAACTTCAAATTGCAAAATTAGAGCCCCCTCCCCCACCCTTCCCCCTCCCCCATCCCCCAATGTTAAATTACCACAGGAAATTATTTTTCAACAAAATCATTATTTGACATAATTTCATCAAATACATATTTTTGGGGAGGGTGACTTTTTGGTTATTGGTGAAAAAGTACTTACAGTTAAATATTGTTTGGATTTAATGTGTATGTGTTTAATGACCAAAAGTTCGTCGGCCGCGAAACGTAGAACAGACAGCAGTTAAAATTACCACATACACATACCTGTTTTATTGAATCCGATGACATACACAGATGTTGCGATTATTTTAGAATGATATTCGTTAAACATTTACTGCAAATAGTTATTTCCTTGATATACCGAAATATATAATTGTATCCAGATTCGTTATATAATTACATGTAAATGTGCACAACACTCTTGAGCATAACATATAGTTATTATATTGTCATCAGTGTGTGGGAGTCAACGTAAACTCGAACCCGGATGTATATTCCGTTTTCAATTGTTGCTGAGTGGAATTACGGTGTGTAATGAACGTCAAGCCTACATTTATTTTAGGCCAGCTTCTTTTGTCTACATTTCCCTTCAAATCCCAGCAGCTGCATGGGCAATATTTATGAAATAAAGAGCAAATACCCCTGGGCCCAGTTGCTCAAAGCTTCTGTTAGCTTAACAGACTGTTAAATCCTTAACACTGTTAAGGATTTAACAGTCTGTTAAGCTAACAGAGGATTTGAGCAACTGGGCCCTGGCTAATGTGTAATAACAGCTGTCGCTTGCCCTCTGGACATGGAAAGAGCCGTGTCGGAGTTATTTCGATAGCAAATACATATGAGACACGCCATGTGATTGTGTACCTTCGGACATCTGTGTAATAACATGAAATACGTTTACAAAATTTACAATATTTTCCGCAAATCGCGCCAAAACTTGACAACATTTTCAGAGTACATGCGGAATTATACTCTGAAAATGTTGTCAACTTTTTACATTATTTATGAAAAATATTGTAAATTTTGTAAACGTATTTAATGAAATTACGCTGATGTCCGATGTTTGATGGGTTTCTTGGCAACGCATCTCAGAAATTAATGCATGTTCATGATTGCAAAAGACATAAATATGTCCAAGAATGGTCATATGCCTGATTTACAGTGGAACATATCTAAACCGGACACCCTGGAGACCTCCAAGAGTCTCCGGTTTAGAGATGTTTCATTGTATAAGTAATAAAAACATGGGCTAAAACAAAGAGTCCATAGGGAATTACTTTTTAAAATGTGTTTAACATTCATTCAGCAATTGCTAATTTATGTAAGTAAATGAAATGAAGACCAAAACGTGATCAAGAATCAGAATCAAGTACGCGTGGTGAACATAAGCCACCATACTTAGTGACACCAGATTGTTGGACAGATGTTTCGTGAATAGTTTATATTAAACTGTAGTTTTCAGGATTGGAAATCAATGAAATGGAAACTGAACGTCATGCTAGCACCTGCCGCATGATAATGATGATCAGCAACGTACTTGCACGTATATGTGAGTATACAAATACCAAACACACGAGCTGAACCTCACGTAAATGCATTGTATACTTAAAGCTATACTAATTTGAATTATGTGTCATTGACAAGCGAATGATTCGTTTGTCAATGACAAATATGTCAAATTTGTGTAGCTTGACGAATCGTCAAAAGTAATTGCGAATATAAACTTGACTACGGACATCCATGTGTTAACATGTTATATTTGGCACACAGTGTCAGTCAACTACGTGTAGCTGTTTGAACAAAACGTAATACCCCATTTCTTAAATCTGTCATATTAGTAGAAAATTTCACTAACATTGCAAAGTATACTTTTCTAGCAAAGTATACTTTGAGGGAGAAATTTTCAATTTTAGGATAAATTTATTATTTTTTATTATACTGAATTTATTACATTATCACAGCCAAAATGGCTGTGATAATGTAATAAATTCGGTATAATAATTCTGCATACTTTTAATCATCAAATATATGCGGTTGTTAGTTCTATATGACATAATGCATTTTGGGAAACATAAATGATTACTCCCTCAAAGTATACTTTGCTAGAAAAGTATACTTTGCAATGTTGGTGACATAGGCTACTGATATATACGCATAATTATATACTACATGTATATAGAGCGTTATCAGGCTACATTTGAGTGTGCTAAATGACCAGGAGATACGCTAGTCCCAAATCCCAAAAGCTCAATCGCTGAAGTTAAAGCCACAATTGAACACTTACTCCGGAAAGGTTTACCACATCGGGCCGCACCGTATTAACATGAAGCAAACTACAATATACAGTGGAACCTCACTAAACCGAACAATCTTGCGACATCGATGTGTTAAATTAATACCGAATATCACTGTCACATATCGCAGATGTTTATTAGTTTTTATGATTGCAATGCACACAGGCATGTGTTTCTGTGCCGTCTTACATCGGTATTACAGTCAAAACATCTCTAAACCGGACGCACTGTGGACCTCCTCGGGTGTTCGGTTTAGAGAGGTTTCAATGCACAATAAAGCCTAATCCAAGACCAGTATATGATTATGTAGCCTATTTCACCAACATTGCAAAGTATTATATAGCAAAGTATTCTTTGGGAGAAATTTTCAATTTAAGGATAAATTTATTAATTTTTATTACACTGAATTTATTACATTATCACAGCCATTTTCGCTGTGATAATGTAATACATTCAGTATCATAATTCTGCATACTTTTAATCATCAAATACATGCACTCGTTAGTTCTATATGAAATAATGCATTTCGGGAAAAATAAATGATTACTCCCTCAAAGTATACTTTGCTAGCCTACATAAGTATACTTTGCAATGTTGACGAATTCGGCTACTAATCTGAGTACGTACACAATTTTATCATCTCGGTTCCGGAATGGCGAAAACAAATAAAAGGCTAGCATATTGGATTAAATCCGCTAAATCAATTAAGGGGCTAGTGCAATAAAGGGGAATAACTGCAGTACCCCCTTTCACTGACCCCTTCAATTTGAACGGTATCAGTAGCCGATTTCACCAAAATTGCTAAGCATACTTATCTAGCTAAGTACACTTTGAGGGAGTAATAATTTATTTTTCGAAATGCAGTATTTCATATAGAACTAACGACTGCATATAGTTGATGATTAAACTATGCAGAATGATTATACTGAATGCATTACATTATCATAGCCAAATTGGCTGTGATAATGTAATACATTCAGTATAATAAAAATTAATAAATGTATTTAAAATTTCTCCTTCAAAGTGTACTTAGTATACTTTGCAATTTTGGTGAAGTAGGCTACTGAGCTCGGCACAGAGACCGTAATAAATTCAGTATAATAAAAATTAATAAATTTATCCCTAAATTGAAAATTTCTCACTTGGAAAAGTCGCGGGAATACTGGACGAGGCCTTCCGGCCTTCGTCCAGTATTCCCGAGACTTTTCCAAGTTTATACCCCGATAAATTCCACAAAAAGGCCATTCATTCCTATAATGTGGTGAAATAGGCTACAGAAGAAGGTTATTTGAGTAGTACGCCGCGGTATCTAAGCTCCAAGCTATCAATGCGGTTCCAATAGTTGCTGAGATTCTTCAGGAAAATAAAGGTTAGTGTCATGTACTAGGTGGACACTGCTCATTATAATACAGTGGGATCAGCGTGTAAGTGCACACAGGAACGAACACGACAGGTTGGTTCCAACCTGTCGTGTTCGTTCGTGTGTGCACTTACACGTTGACCCCACTGTAGATGTCACTATGGAACGCCAAATCTACAAAAACTCAAATAATTATTGCTAGCTGTAAACAATTAGAGCTATGATTACATATTTAGAGATGGCTCTAAATCATTTGGAGCTAGCTCTAAATAGTTAGTGCTAGCTCTATTAGTTAGAGCTATCACTAATTATTTGAGTTTAAATGTAGTTTTGGCGTTGTACATAAACTCAAATAATTAATGCGAGCTCTAAATATTTAATTCTAACTCTAAATATGTAATGCTAGCTCTAATTATTTAGAGCCAGCACTAATTATTTAGAGCTATCAATAATTATTTAGAGCTAGCAATAAGTATGTGAGCTTATGTAGATTGTTAGCGTTCCATATGTCATCGTGTGCATAACTGCATAGTCTGTTAAAGATACATGCCCACACAGTAGGCACAAACTGTTCTTTATAGGAATTAAATAAGTGTATAATTGTGTCACTATTCCACCAATTCTAAAACTTATGAGTGCCCGCTGTACAGATATAATCATTTAGTAATATTTAGTTCACTGATAGTGACTCGCGGTGGTATCAGGCATATGCAAATTTTGTTATTATTTATGCTTACATGCGTCACCTGAAAAAAAATACAGATTATAAAGTATGATCATTGCACATAAAACAAAATATACAGACAATAAATAGTAATGTCAGTTAACATTTACTGTTAAAAGTTACTGTTATCGCCAATGATGTCAGTGTGGAAATTTATGTTTGATATAAAATGTATAATAATGCCAATCAATACGTGGGATAATGGTGAATGAATGTTTGTTTTGCCCGAAAATGTCTTGGATGATGTCTCTGATATAAAGAACAGTTTGTGCCTACCGAGAGGGCATTTACCTTTAATATAAATGCATGTAATCAGTATGCGCACAAAACACATCCTACAATACTCACACGATAACTTTCCAATTCCCAACGATACACTCCCCGTACTAATGACGTTTAATAGGACGAGCTACATGATGAGAATGTGGTGTTGACCTTGTAAACGATCGGAGCGCAACTGCCCATTTAGCCGTGACTATACCATCTGATCATACTCTCTCGTGTCATGAAAAACTTCGTAGTTTATTTGTACTATTAGTATTTTTTTAAACTCCGATGTAAATTTCATTTGCGACGTTATCGGTTATGCGGCGAGTGTATTGTACGTACCTTAAATACGCTGTATATCGTATTAAGTGTAAACAACCAGGGACGGATCTGGAGGTGAGTTCCGGGGTTGCATCCCCCCCCCCCGTTCAGCCACGGAGTTTACATATATCACAGTATACCACCAGTTGGAGTCTGAATCTAAATGCCGTAAAACACAGGAAAGTGCATATTGCAAGAGTTACATTCGGAACTAGACAAAGCCCCGTATTAAGTGTAAACAACCAGGGACGGATCTGGAGGGGGGGGGGGGGTCTTTGCAAAAATGACATAAGTCTGTGCCAAACTCCCTGGACCACCAAATCCGTTGCATATTAAGGAAAATATCAAATAATATACTTACTTTGGAGTGGGCGACATTGTTGTTGTTGTAACCACGTGAGCATGCACCTTGGTTATGCGGCAAGTGTATTGTACGCACCTGAAATACGCTGTAGATCGTATTAAGTTCCCCAAATGTTCCCCAAATGCTGGATCCGCCCCTGAAAAATATACTTAGATTCTGTGTAACATGCAAAAAAAGAACAAGTAATTTAAATAATGGTTTGTGAATGTGAAATAAACGCGAATTCACAGTGGTATGTGCAATACAAATTGAACTTAAAGGTACATGCCCACACAGTAGGCACAAAATGTTCTTTATAGGAATTAAATAAGTGTATACTTATGTCACTATTCCACCAGTTCTAAAAATTACGAGTGCCCGCTATACACATATAATCATTTATTAATTATCAATTTACTGTTAGCGACGCGCGGCGCTAACAGTCTATTTTGATAATGTGCAGGGACGACGACTTTCACATCACGGCTTGCGGTGCGCATGCGCAGAATACTACGCGCGCCAGAGGCTTCCCGATATGTAAACAAGAATATCAACATGTCGAAACGTCCAGGACGGAAATTGTATGAAACGGCGTCGGCCAAAAAAAAGGCGAAATGTCTGAGGGACAGGCAGTACAGAGAGAGAGAGAGAGAGAGTGGTTATAATATTGGCGACCAGATCTCCAAATGGAAAGAGTTAAGTGGAGATTTAGATTTGGACTCGAACAGAGATTTTTCTTCTCAACTTCCGATACTTCACTGTCAAAGATGTAATATGATTGACCGTGTCACGTGAAGCGTGTTGGTAAAAATAGCACGAGGTCGGAAAATACCCTTTCTGGTCGCGGCATATAAAATGCGATTTAACACCAATTAACACGCGCCGTAATTAAAAATAACTCGTTAGTGGGTAGACAAATGGCTCATATAAGGCATGACAGAAAATGAAAAATAGTAGTACAGTGTAACCTGCTGCGTGGGCATGTACCTTTAACAAGTGTCTACATACGTACATCATGTGTACAATAGATTCAACAGCCATGCCACTAATCGTTAGCGCTGCTCCGATTTACGGAGCCCCGCAGAGACGTTTGATTCTTTTTTTATTAATTCGTTCCCACGAATTAACAATTCGTTCCCTCAATTTAATAATTCGTTCCCACGAAATAACAATTAGTTCCTACGATATAACAATTGTTATTTCATGGAAACAGAATTGTTATATCGTGGAAACGAATTGTTAATTGTGAATTCGAGGGAACGAATGGTTAAATTGAGGGAACGAATTGTTATTTCGTGGGAACGAATTGCTATATCGAGAGAACAATTAGTTAAATTTAATGAACGAATTGTTATTTCGTGGGAACGAATTAATAATAAAAATCCATGTCCCGCTGCGGGGCTCCGTACAGATTTGCCATACAGTAAATGGCCATGTGTGACCCGTATAAATACTTATCTTGATACTAACCTTGATCCATCATTGATAAAACCCCGTCTGATTGAAGGTAATAATTGACTCTATGGACTGGAGTTTGACAACACACCAACATAGAAGTATGTCATCTGTGGCTGTGACTGGAGAAGTGGGGCCTATGGGTGTTGGTCCGGATCAGATTGTACATCCGTATAGATCGCTATCAGACACTTTTGTGTGCTTTTTGATCAGGAACTACACTGGTCACTCATCCCATAAGCCCAATTTCTCCAGTCACAGCAATATATCATAATACAAATCTAGGCTTTTATTTGCGCTTATAGCCGATTAATCCTTCTTCCAACCACAATATTATTGCATTTGTGAAGATAAGCGGTGAATGGACTGTACATGTACGTATATTAAACATGTCATATTAAATGTAACCAACCTCACTTAGATTTTGTTTTGTAAAATAGATGTTGTTATTTAAACAATTAACTCGTTTTGTTAATGTTACTTAGACGCAAATTCGCCGTGATATATTTTCGACAGTACTATGCATGTACAATTTGAACTTGACAATACTACATGTTTACAATAGCCATTTGTCAACAACGTTGCTCCTAGAAGACGGCGCTGTTCTCATTTTAGCCTACAGTAAATCGTTATGTGTGACGCGTGTATATCCTTATCTGAATAACACTCTTGATCCATGTGAAATTAAATGGCGAGAAATGAAGCCATGAAGTCTCATCTGGGGTGGTGGGGTGGGGGGGGGGGGGATGGGGGTGTATTGGCCACATAAGGCATTAACAGGCTGAATTGGGACAACATTGTCCTCAAAGATTATAAGGCATTCGCAGGCTGAATTGGGACAAAATTGGTCGCAAAGATTATAAGTTAATTAAGGCTGATCTGGGACAACATTGGCCTCGAACAGCGTGAGGCATGCGCAATCTGATATGGGACAACATATTAGACCCAAACGTAATTGTATTGTGAGTTGGGGCAACATTGGCCGAAACGGTCAAAAGGCACCTTTTCGCAGCCGATCACCCGTTTTATATTTATGGTGAAGCATTGTACACGGTAAAAGTACAATAAAACGGACACAATACACTTACTGTCCAATGTAATTTATGGTCATGGAACAAATAGGAGAAATAAGAAATATATAGGGATTAACTCCGGATGGATCCAAGGTATTCCGAATTGTATGTCTGTAACGCAGGGCGGCTTACACGTACACGCTGTTATAAGTGGCCATGTGTTACATACATGTACATACCAAATAATATAGGAATGAATGGCCTTTTTGTGGAATTTATCGGGGTATAAACTTGGAAAAGTCGCGGGAATACTGGACGAAGGCCTTCCGGCCTTCGTCCAGTATTCCCGCGACTTTTCCAAGTCCGGCCTTCGTCCAGTATTCCCGCGACTTTTCCAAGTTTATACCCCGATAAATTCCACAAAAAGGCCATTCATTCCTTATAATTCCAGCATTTGAAATAAATTCATCAAGAAAATGTGTTTATTTTCCGTTTTCTTAAGAATTATTTTAACTGCGCCTGACGGTTACGGAAAGTAGTTCGGCATGGAGTTTACTGGGATACAAATTTTGGACGGAGACTTGCAGCGGACCAATCAAATGTTAGGGAATTGTGTAAATATTTTTGTGCTGGAATTATCAACAGATGAACGCCGCACCTGAACTAGAATAATAGCATATCGTCGTATATAACGATAAGCCGCGAAACGACGGTAGCTGGGCCCGAACACATATTACGTCATACTTTGCATTACCCAATATCGATCATTCCCTGCCTGATATGTTTTGCCCTGACCAACCGTCAAATATCATCATCATATTATAAGTTATTGTATCACAATAACGTATTTGTCATACCGCAGATCCGTTATTTGGCCGTTAAAACATATCTCTTCTTTTGATCTTTGCGTTTTTTCATGAAGAAAAATAATCCGAAATTCGATTTTATACCGTCAGTCTTAATATAAAGGCGTAAATGAACATTTTTTTTTTATTAAACGAAAACAAACTAAATATGGAGTAAGAAATCCATCGAAAACGACTTTATGACAGTTTTTTTATATCGTGTAATTTAATTTATATTCCGCTGCTCTATCGATCTGCTCTCCCTTTGGCGCCTCTAGAAGAATGCACTGGTTCCCAAATATTCGCTGTCATTGCTACGCCCAGTTTCGTGCGTGGAACCCATAGTTTATGACCTAAATATAGCCGTGTCACGAAGCCAATTGTGTTTAGATTTGAAAACACTAAACGGGACAGTTTGTGGCATTTTTCGCTCATATTTTGATGAGCGAAGAATATGTATGGCAAAATAAACAATAAAGACTGGTTTTGAGTGTACAATTTGTTACTGTTATTGATCAATTCGGGGTTTATTGTGCTTAGTGAGGAATACAATTCGCAAACGGTAGACGCTTGCAAAATGTGTCTTCATTGGACGCGAGGCGCCGAGGGGAATCGCAATTCCTGTATGTCCGACGGTCTTGGCAGGTCATATAATATGTATGACCAGGCAAGCTAGCCAATCAAAAGCCGAGAAACCTATCTGCGTATGACAAAGGATAACACTGTTACGACTGAGTTTCCATATATCACATGCACTCACACTCAGCCTTTTTCAAGGTATTACATACCGACTTCGTGCGATAAGAGAATGTACTAGCTAGGTTAACTTAACCGCCTCATTGCCTCCTTCATTTAATGCACATAGTTAGACTGTATGGCAGATATTAGTAAATTCGGAAACAAACGGGCCAACGGTCATTGGCCTGTCATTTTTGGGCTCAAATGCCCGGGTTTGGAAGGTCATCGAGCCAATTCCTACCCTTAAATATAAGAAAATAAACATACATACAATCAGAGTTAGGATAAACATGATAAAGGCAGGGCTGATTAATATTAGCGTTACATCTACGCACTCGGGAACTGAGGCATTTTTCAGCATGTTTCAGAAAAAACTGTTACAACATATTGGCCTGTACAGTGGGGTCAGCGTGTAAGTGCACACACGAACGAACACGACAGGTTGGTTCCAACCTGTCGTGTTCGTTCGTGTGTGCACTTACACGCTGACCAACCTGTCGTGTTCGTTCGTTTGTGCACTTACACGCTGACCCCACTGTATGCCCCCAAGTGGCAGATTAGGGAAACTTCTGAACCGGACGCACGGACAGTCGTGAACACGGACGCACACACTCACGGACACACACACACACACACACTGGCAGACCGTGTATTAATCTTGTTGTTGTTTTATTGTCTGAGAGCCTGAGCTGTGTTACAGCTCAGGTTCAGACAACAAAGATGCTTAACTCAATCACAATATTCAAGCATTTAAATGAAAGAAATTGACGCTATTGGCGAGATTAGCGCAGGAGGTAGTATTCGAATGCAATGAGCAGATGAGATACATGATACATGAAGAACAAATAGATACATGCCCACTGACTAGTATCATTTGAGTTGCTCCCCCTGTCACGCATTTTCGCCATTTGTTTTAAATGTAAACGTTACGTTAACATGTTAATTTCCGCAGAATTGACCTAGATCCGTGATCAGTAGGCCCGAGAGGTGAGTATATAATCAAACTTAGATGGGAATATCGTGGATGGCATCTCATTTTACAGATGTGTGAGGTGTATTTGGCGCTCGAATATTCCATAACATAGGCATTCTTTGTGGGATCCTAGTTGCGGGCAGTAACTCTGCAAAACTCCGAGACCGATGGTACGGGAGCTTTACAGAGTTACTGCCCGCAACTAGTGGGACCATGGATCAGCAGTGTTGGTAGGGTCTAGTGTTTCGCCATTAACCCCGTTCGTCCATGTGTCGTTTCGACCTTTATCAGTTCAGTTGTTTCGCTCTTAATTACGTTCGCACACGGGGTCACCGGTGGTTTTGGTCTTGTTATACCCCCCTCCCGGATGAAGTATGTTGAGGGGTATATAGTTTTCGTCATTCCGTCCATCCGTCCGTTCGTCCGTACATAAGATTTGCTTTATAGTTTTTATATTTGTCGGTCCAGGCGGCCGGCGGTATTTTTCCGTTTTGCCCCGGATCATTCTGTCATTGTAAAAGCAGATGATGATTTGACTATTCGTGACCATGTAATGTTAGCTTCGGTGTTTACACCGGGTGACAAGCGGTAGAAAATATCATCAATTATTCTGCCCTTCTCTATGATTTCAAAACTTTTTATATAAAAAGAGCAAAATATGTTGTCGAATATATTGCTCTAAAATACGCCAGAACGCAGGAAATGCGATGTACATTTAAAAAATGGCCGGGGTATGTGTGTGGGCGGGGGGGTGGGCGGGTCTCCCTCGATCTGCTCTCAGTCAGCGAATGACCAGTGCTCGTTCGCAGGACCAATGGTAGTGCCTCGGTGTTTTTCAGGCTCTGGCTACGCTACTGCATATAGCATCCCATCAGACTATCTAGATATTGCCCAGAGCTCCAGATAAGCTGCGTATTTGCATAAATATCCAATTAAAATGGTCAAAAACCCAATTGAAATTGAAAGTAATGCATATCAAGAAGCAATGGAAAAATTGTGGTACCTTTATCATGCTGGAGAAAACAATAAACAGACCACAAATATAGCATCTTTTTCTTATTTTTCTATGAAAACACATCTTGGTATTTCATTAAAATTGTCTCCAAGGAGACAATTCTAATGAAATGCCAAGACACGTTGTAATTTCAAAACCAACTATTCAATAATTGCTGTCTGTTGATGTGTAAACGGTAGTGTGATTTAATTTACCCAATTAAAATTTTGAAATACCCAATTGCTTCAGAAATGATGGAGTAACAAAACTCAATTACTAATTCCTTATCTGGAGCCCTGATTGCCACTGTGTTACCTCCTTTACCATGTTTACATGTCAACTATTGTCCTAAAGAACCTCTTGGCAGCCGGCAGCTGGCGGTTGTCATGGTTGTGGTATCGCCGTTCCAGTCTGTATGCTAATGGAATGATGTGGCTAGTTGAAGAAGCCGACTAACAAGAGGACTTGGCCCTCTTCTTCCACTAACTCCTTCAAATGAAACTTTCCTTTCAGTGTTGTTATACAATATCACGACATATGGGTCGCCAACTACAGCCCATACAGCCCACAGTGTTACATCTCCGCTAGTTGCGAACGGTAACTCTTGCAATTACTCCCGTACCATCTGTTTGCTTCGCAACTACATCTCCGCTAGTACGGCACAGTCTCATACGGAGCTACCCTCTGGTCGCAAGCGCCAAAAACAGTGTTGTATATACACATACCTACATATTTTAGAGGCTGTCCAATGGGCTGCATCAATCCAATATGTCTGGCCATCGTTCCCGTGCTGCTGGGGTGTTTCGTGTACCTCGTCCACACCCCGTACCCCGGCCATGTTCACAACCGATGGCTCAAGTCCACAATTGGATTCTTTCGGCGGGCAGTACAGAATGTAGTAAGTGCACATCGCCTGCCCGTACATTACCAGAGCTCCAGATAAGCTGCGTATTTGCGTAAATACCCAATTAAAATTGTAAAAAAAAACAATTGAAATAAGAAGTAGCGAGTATCAAAAAGCAATAATAAATTTGTGGTACCTTTATCATGCTACAGAAAACAATAAACAGACCAAAAATATAGCATATTTTTCTTATTTTCCATGAAAACACATCTTGGTATTTCATTAGAATTGCCTCCAAGGAAACAATTCTAATGAAATGCCAAGAAATGTTTTCATGTCGAAGCAAACTATTCAATAATTGCTCTCTGTTAATGTGTAAACAGTAGTGTGATTTTATTTTACCCAATTAAAATATTGAAATACCCAATTGCTTCAGATATGATGGAGTGAAAATACTCAATTACTAATTCCTTATCTGGAGTGCTGTATAGCTATTACTAAACATGTATGCAACAGCTATATACTTGCTCATAGATCACAACGTGTCCATATGAGGCTGTAAGTAGATTAATGGGCCTGAGGTTTTTTTTTTACCAGTTTAGATCCAAATCAGTCTGCATCTGCTAATCAGGATCCCACTGTTCGCAATTTTATCAAGAAAACACCTGTCATTTTCTAACAAGCAATATAGAGCATTATCAGAGAATTGGGGCTTATTGGTTTTGCGACCAGTGTAGATTCAGATCAGCCTGTGCATACGCACAGTCTGATCAGGATCTGCACTGTTCGCAAATCCATCAATGAAACGCCCGTCATGCTTCCAACAAGCAATGTAGATCGTTATCAGGCTACATGAGTGTGCTATTTGATCATGGGCTACACTGATCACAGCTCCAAATATGCCACATACATGTACATGTACATAGAGAATAGTAGGTTAGTGCCGTGAATGCGAAAAAATATCCGGCAAGGCTCAAGAATTTCTTTATTTCTCGTCAGAAGTGTATGTTGTTACCACTCATTTGAACCGTCTCGCCGGGACGGTTCAAATGAGTAGTCACAACATATACTTTGGTTCAGAAATAAGGAAAATAGATAGAGAATAGTAGGTTAGTGCCGTGAATGGGAAAAAATATCTGGCAGAGCCTCGCCCATCTTGTTTCCGAGCCGCGCCAGATATTTTTCCCATTCACGGCACTAACCTACTATTCTATTTATCCTGTAAACACCTACAAATGGCTTTAAAATGCAAAAAAATAACCCCAGTCACCGCACATATTCATACGCAGTGATTAGGTCGTATTGACAGGATATCAAAAATGTTTCACGGCACCGTGTTTCACGGTACATATGCACTGTGTTGACGGGATAAATATCACTACATGGTCTAATGTTTTGTACAAACAAAGATTATCTTCTGCTCTGCATAGTACGGTGATGGGCCGTGACCTACTGTCTGTTCCACGTTTTGCTGCCGACAAACTTTTGGCTATTAAACACATTAAATCTGAAAAATATTTAAATGTAATTGCTTTTTAACCAATAACAAAAAAGTGACCCTCCCCAAATTATTTTGTTTGATGAAATTATTAATTTAATAGCTAAAAAACGATTTTCCTATGGGAATTTAACATGAGGGGAAAAGAGGCAGAAGAGGTGGGGGGAGGAATAATTTATTTTTTTTAAAAATTGGAAATTGGCTCCGAAACCTGGCTAGATACCTTGGAAATGATGTAACTAAGAAAACAAGTTAGATTTTGAAAATCAGTCATGAAATAAAAAAATCTAATTTTTGTTTATATTTTTAGCCCCCATGTTAAATTCCCATAGGAAAATTTTCTCTTTTTTTCCCCCAATAAAATCAAAGCTTTTACGGAATTTCCTCAAATAATTTTTTTGGGTGATGGTGACTTTATTATTGATGAAAAAGTACTTCCATTTAAATATTTTTTTTATTTAATGTGTTAAATGGCCAAAAGTTTATCGCCAGCAAAACGTGGAACAGACAGTAGGGACTAGGGTATATGGCATTGACCTTCAAAACCGGGTGTTGCAAGTCCTAGGCGTGGAAAATACCTACAATTTATTTCCATCCCACTGGTCTTTCGGATGAGACTTTAACTCTATATGACCGACCGTAGCTGTTGCTGGGACGTTACTGTCTGTTTCACGAAAGCTGCCCAAATTTTACGGCTATATAAACAATTCAAAAACAAGATTTCTTTTGATAATATTAAATTAAAGGAAAAATTAAGAATGAACCTTCTTTTTATTTCGTGAAATTTTGTCAAATATTGATTTTATTGCGAAAACAAAATTTCCCCATGTTAAATCCTCATAGACATCTTCACGGAGTAGTGAAGATGTCTATGGGGATTTAACATGGGTAAATTATTTAGAATTTCAGAAATACTGGACCGATTTTTAAAATTTAACCGTTGTTTTCTTAGTTAGATCATTTCCAAGCTATCTAGCTAAGTTTTGGAGTCAATTTCCACAAACAATAGTTTTTTGACTCCTCCCACAAGTCCTCTACCTCTTTTCCCCCTATGTTAAATTCCCATAGAGAAATCAATTTTTCGTAATAAAACCAATATTTGACAAAATTTCACGAAATAAAAAGGAGGCTCATTCTTAAATTTTGCTTTAATTTAATACTATCGAAAAAAATATTGTTTTTGCATTGTTTATATAGCCGTAAAATTTGGACAGCTTTCGTGAAACAGACCATAAGCTCATTGTACATTGTACAATATGTATTACGAATGTAATTTTACTCATTAACCCTTTCACCCCTAACTATTGGAATGGATTTTGATATGCTAATTGTTTCAACCAATCCAATCATCACAATATGATTTTCAGACTAGTCCATTTATGAAACGGGGTGTTTTTAATCTAAAAATATATGAAAATTGCTAGCAAAACGTGCAGATGCTGATGAGACGGCTCGTCACGAGCCGGCTCATCGGCATCTACACTGTTTGCCAATACCACTATACAGATTTAGTGTTGAAAGGGTTAAATGCCAGTGAGTAAGCCATCCATTTGTATTGCCAGGCCGAGTGTCTGGAGTATCTGGGAATCGCGCAGAGCATTGCCACTCATAGATGGGGGATATCCCTCCTGGACAAAATGCCTTTGGGCCCAGAGTATGACACAACGGTATGTATGTGGTTTTCCATGAAAAAAAGCTGTGATATTTTCTGTAAATGATGTCGAATGTTGAGGAAATGTTCATAGCCAATGCGGAATTCTCGGGATTTCGTCCACTGGTGAATATTTAAACTTTTGTAAATATATTTCTTGAGACATTCCACATGGAGAAAATCACATGGCCTGTCTCACACATGTATGTGGATTTGGTCAGATAACTTGGGCTTATGGTGTCTGCCTAGCACCTGGTGGCCGTTTCACTAAACTTTGTATGACTAAAATGTTTGTAAGTGCAAAATTATGATAGTCTGTCAATTTGACATTAACACTGTTTTCTTGGGAACAATTATTGGATTTATTGGATTTACATTTATTGAGCATAGGCTGCATATGCAGCCTGCAGCCTTATGCTCAATAAATGTAAATCCAGCAAATGAAATTTCCAGACGATCCTAGATTTGCGCTTACGCACATTTTAGTCGTACGAAGTTTAGTGAAACGACCTCTTAGTCTGTCACTTGTTCAGTCAGAGGTCAGGATAGTGTACTACTATACTAGAATAGACTGACACACCCCCTGTCTCAGAATTTGATCAAATAAAATGGTGTGACTGGCTGCCATATCTCATTTGCAGTCCATGGAACGACAAACCACATATGAGTGATTTTGTACATAAGAACACATTAATGTGATTTGTCATGAAATATATTGACACAGTACTGTGTTATTCTCTGTAAATGACGATGAAAAATTGTCATAGCAAATGTGGAGTAGAAATCTGCATTTGCTGGGAAAATTTTGTCAAATTTTGACGTTATTTACAGAAAATACCGGTAAGTATTGTTCACGAGATACAGTGCATGAGTGATTGCACATGTTCTTACTGTCTGTTTCGCGAAAGCTGCACAAATTTTATTGCTATATAAACAATTCAAAAATAATTTATTTTTTTCGATAATATTAAATTAAAGCAAAATTTAAGAATGAGCCTTCTTTTTATTTCGTGAAATTTGGTAAAAAACTGAAGTACGGTATTGATTTTATTACAAATATTAATTGTATCCCCCGGACTCCGTCGGGGGATACTATGGATTTGACAGCGCGCCGCGTCCGCGTCCGCGTCCGCGTCCGCCGCAGACACTTCTTGTCCGGAGCATAACTCGAACACCCTTTGGAATATTTTTATGAAACTTCACACATGCATAGACCACGACCCGAAGGTGTGTCGCGCACAAGAATGACAACTCTTGCTATCTAATTTTTGAGTTATCTCCCTTTTTTGTTTCTCGCACTGATTTCGTGTCCGGAGCATAACTCCACCACCCTTTGGAATATTTTCATGAAACTTTACACATGCATAGACCACGACCCGAAGGTGTGTCGCTCACAAGAATGACAACTCTTGCATAGCTAATTTTTTAGTTATCTCCCTTTTTTGTTTTGCGCACTGATTGACCATAACTCGACCACCCTTTGGAATATTTTTATGAAACTTAACACATTCAATTAGACCACGAACCGAAGCTGTGTCGTGCACAAGAATGACAACTCTTGCATAGCTAATTTTTGAGTTATCTCCCTTTTTTGTTTTCGCTCACTGATTTCCTGTCCGGAGCATAACTCGACCACCCTTTGGAATATTTTCATGAAACTTCACACATGCATAGACCACGACCCGGAGGTGTGTCGTGCACAAGAATGACAACTCTTGCGTAGCTAATTTTTTAGTTATCTCCCTTTTTTGTTTTGCGCACTCTACAAACTGGACAATAATGCATGAAGACCTGTTTTCTCGTCTGCTTTGTACACCTTTTCTCGTGTGCTCTGTACAACCTTACCTGTAGAGAGAACAATAGAAACTGGGAGAACCATGTGCTAGCATGGGCTAGCATGTGCAGATGTCCAGTGCTTGACTACTGCTGACCAGGTAATTTATACAGGTAAATCACTACATTGGGTACTGTGTTGAAAATATTGTGGCATTATGTGGACCTGTGCAGATTTTTGTAGATAAATATAGGACTATTAAAAAAAAATCTGGTCTCCAATAGCAAGCATTATTATTTTTAAACTTTTATTTTTAATTTTTTTTTTTTTTTTTTAATTTTTTTTTTTTTTTTTTTTTTTCATTTTTTTTTTCAAATTATTTTTCAATTTTTGTCTAGTAGCATAAGGTCGTAAGTGCTTTATACAGACTATTCACCTGTGCATGTGCTAGCATGTGCAACTGACCACTGACCACTTACAGGTGAAAATATTGTGGCATTAATAATTCTGCGCTCCAGTAGCTTCACACATGCATAGACCCTAAAGGTGTGTCGCGCAAGAATGACAACTCTTGCATCACTAATTGTTTAGTTATCTCCCTTTGTCCGTCACCGATTTTGTCTCCGGAGCATAACTCGATCACCCTTTTTTCAAACTACTTGTGTATCTGGGGAGGGGGATACACATGCGCTTGTCGACAAGCGTCCATTTCTAGTTTGTCTGGGAATTTAACATGGGGTAAAAGGAGGTGGATGAGCTGTGGGAGGAGATAAAAAACGAAAATATTTGGAAATTGACTCCAAAACATGGCTACTGTATAGATAGCTTGGAAATCATCTACCGGTAACTAAGAAAACAAAAGTTAGATTTTGAAAATCAGTCCAGTATTTCTGAAATTCGAAAAATGTCCCCATGTTAACCCTTTCCCTGATAGAGACGACTTTTGACGCCTCTGCAGAAGATGTCTTTTGAAAACATTGTGGGAAAAGGAGAAATTGCTTGTAACAAGCAATTTCTCCTTTTCCCACAATGTTTTCTACTCTATCAGATAATTTAACCATCATTTGACCCAGCATTTGATTCTTTTATTCAGATGTTTTCGATTTGGATGAGTCGAAATATCGCAAAACAGGGAAAGGGTTAAATCCCCATGGACATCTTCACTATTTGAAGATAGATATCTATGGGGATTTAACATGGGGAACATTTTTTTTCGCAATAAAATCAATATTGAACGAAAAATATTGAAATAAAAAGAAGGCTCATTCTTAAATTTTGCTTTAATTTAATATTATCACAAAAAATATTGTTTTTGCATTGTTTATATAGCCGTACAATTTCGTGAAACAGACAGTAGGTACAAAATCACATGGCTTGCTCATACTGAATATTGGCTGATTCATCACCCTAGTCCCTTTAACATACTAGTCTTATAAAAAATGGTTTGCCAAACTTGGAAAACCACGAGTAACTTCCCTTAGAACAATTTCCTATCGATTATCATTGGCAGAGCCTGTCTGTTTGAAGTCACATTGCGTTTGAGTTCAAACTTAGTTTAAACTATTAAAGCAACCTATAGTCCGTTTCACGAAAACTGCCCAAAGTTTACGGCCATATAAACAATGCAAAAACAATTTTTTTTTATAATGTTTTGTTAAATTTTATAAAAAAAAAAAAATGAGCCTTCTTTTTTATTTTGTTAAATTTGGTCCAATATTTATTTTATTACGAAAAACCACGTTCCCTATGTTCATCCCCATAGACATCTTCACAGAGTGAAATCTATATGGATTTAACATGGGTCAATTGTTCTAATTTCAAAAATAGTTGACCGATTTTCAAAATTTAACTTTTGTTTACCGCCAACCGGATTTCGACAAAACTTGGTAGGAATGATCGATGTACAATGCTCTTTCAAAGGTGTTAAAATTGTGACCCCGGGGTCAAAAATGGGCGTGGCCCGTTGGGTCAAATTGGGTTCAAATTTTATTTTTAACCGAATATGCTCATGTCATATATCAAATTGAAGGTATGAGGCGATTGCTCTGGTGCAATATTTGTTGGAATCGGATGATTATGTTATCCATGATGGCCGCCAAAAGGTCCATTTATTCCAGATTTTGAAAACGTTTTTTTCTCAGGAACCACATGGCCGATGCTGGCCAAACTTCATAGTAAGATCCTTGGGTGAAGCATTTTCAGATTTGGTAAAATGAGAGTCATCGCTTAATCCAAGATGACCGCCATCTAAAAATAGCACAATTTTTTTAAAACACATGTACTCCATGTCACATTCTCCTCTGGTGTTCAAGGAGTCAGGTGAGCGAATTAGGGCCATCATGACCCTCTTGTTTTCATTGGTTGACTCCTCCCACAGCTCCTCTACCTCCTTTATCCCCCATGTTAAATAATAGATAAATATTTTTTTCGTAATAAAACCGATATTTGAACAAATTTCACGAAATAAATATAAGGCTCATTCTTAAATTTTGCCAAAATTTAATGTTATTATTAAAACAAATATAGTGTTTTGCATTGTATATATGGCGGTAAAATTTTAGGCAGGTTTCGTGAAACTGACAGTAATGACAAACGTCAAGAATGCCCCGAGGTTGTACATGTGCTAAGGTAAGTTACTCGTGTGGTTTTCCAAAGTTTGTTTAAAGCTACATGTATATTATGTATTTACAAGTCTATTTCACAGAGAGAAACCAGGACGATTGATGGAGTAGAGGTGTGGATATTCCGCCCTAGACACACTAGAACAGCTGATCTGCTGCCGGCAGTCGTGTACATTCCCGGCGGCGGCTTTGTTTATGGCTTGGCAGGTGCGAGCACCAGTATCAATGTTTATCCCATCAACACAGTGCGTATGTGCCGTGACACACGGTGCCGTGAAACATGTTTGATATCCTGTCAATACGACCTAATCACTGCGTATGAATAAGTGCGTTTGGCATACTAGTCGATTCTCCGATTTTGAGGATGCAGCTGGGATTATTTTTTTGCATTTTAAAGCTATTTGGTGTTGATGGGATAAATAGAATAGTAGGTTAGTGCCATGAATTGGAAAACATATTTGGCGGTGCACGGAAACAGGATGTGCTCGGCAGAGCCTTGCCCATCCCGTTTCTTAAGCCTTGCCAGATAATTTTCCCATTCACAGCACTAACCTACTACTCTCTATTTCTATCACATTAGCATAGTTTGTATGTTGTATCTTTGAACCCATCCTTATACCAAATACGACCAATAATTCTTATTTAGGTATTAGGTCATAGATAGATACACTTGGCTTCAATGATAATTGCTTCATAAGAGTTATGTGATATATGAATGTAACATATGTGAGTATTGTTCTTGTTACTGTATACTATATGGTACATTGAGTTGCCATCTCCGCCATCTTTGTATGTACAAGTCATCGTACAGTTTCACCACTTTGTGCGTTTGACACATACAGCAGATAATATGACAGTAAACCAAATAAAAGCTGGTACAATACATAATAGACAGATATGACAACGGCGTGCTATAACAATAATATTATCCCAGCAATCTATACAAAATACGAGATATCTGAGCATTTCTGCCATCAATCTCAAATTAATTTTTGACGTAAACGTTTCAATCCGATGCACAGCCTATTGTTAGTGTACACGTTACCATAGGTAAAGACATATTTACTCGCATACGGCAGCACGATTTACGCAAATCTTACCCAAATCTACCCAAATCTTCATTAAAAATAACATTTATGATTATATTATATACGTTTTCAACAATATATCATTAGTATATCATACAATAAGCACATTTTGACCGAAAAAGGGAAGAATAAAGCACATATTTCCGCAGGAAAGCGATTAATATACATGTAGCATTATTATAAAGGGAGACTACCATGATCGAGACTCATTAATTATGTCTCAGTTGTCTAACTTTAAGTTGCCATCGATCATGATTTCATATGGCACAAATACTAGTCCAACTGTCCTAACCGGTCACCTCCATAGTATTGCAATATTTATTTCGCTGAGTAATTATATGCCAACATCTTTTTGAAATAGTTAAAAACAAAGTATAATGCATTCAATGAATGTTTTTATTAGCACAAATGACTTCTGGACATATATAGTTTAGTTATTGCAATTTAATTTACGGAGATGCATTTCAAAACTCACACTGGAAGGCATAATGGAGAAATAGAAATGTTTGCATATTCTTAATATTGATCTACAATAATAAACGATCTTGATGAAAATGAACCTCAATATGCATGCAATATATATATTTTTAAATTTGTGTATGGTTTGAATATCTTGTCAAATAGTTTGAATGTTGTTTATACCTCTATGTAGACAAAGCCCAATATTGTATTGACCAGAACACAGTGTATTTTAGTGGGGTAGCTCGTTATATATAATCGATTATGTACAATATGGGAAACTGTGTAGATCCTGATTAGATTGTGAATGCATATTTCCCCTACAGGTATAGCCTCAACAAGTGGTTATGCACAAAATGGGGAACCGTGTAGACCCTGATCAGACTGATTTCAAATTTCCCTACAGGTATAGCCTCAACAAGTGATTATGTACAAGATGGCTACATGTTCTGGCGGGCGACAACGGCTAGTATACGGTCGACACCTTCACACTGTCTCCTTGTATGTCAACATTAGAGAGGTTCTACATTTTTTTTTATTTGAATTAAAAATTATCATTCCCATTTAGCATGTTTAGCCATTATAAAGTGGATTATCTTCCTTGGCTTGCTAGTATAAGTTTATCGCGGTACTCTCCCTTTATTTCATATACAAATATTTCCATTTTGCATCAAAACATTAAAATGAGCCCTGGTATGAGCAAATTAATGGCATACATCATGTAAGTTCAGTCCAAACATCGTTATTATGATGTGTATAGCTTTATTTATTAACACATATAGTAATTATATGAAAATTTGGGTAGATTTGGGTAATATTTGGGTAGATTTGGGAAAATCGTGCCACCCCTTGCACAGTAGGTTAATAGACACCAGGGGCAATACACTCATGTAACTGCTTACTTGTCACTGGATTTGATAGCTAATAACAGAGTACAGTAGTGGGTATATATGGTTTGACAGGTAAAAGTGATACACTGTGCGATTTTCTGTGTATGCTGCTATTTACAATGGTGGTTCATGTTGTTAAAAACACAGGCACAAACCTGTCCAGACATATTTTACTGTTTGGTGTAATATAATTGATAGAGTCCGTTCTCCTGGCATTTATACATGTGATTAACTACATTATATCATATACATGTATATTCTACTTCGCATTTTGCGTTTAGTGTCAAACGCCAGAAGAGGTGAAAGTGACTGATGGCTTGAACACACAAAGCTGACCGAGTTCGCCACCCCATGTGCTGTATAGGATACAATAACGAGGCAGTGTTCACATACAAATGTATATGTTATACATATATTGCATCAGATTTACTATAGGAATGAATGGCCTTTTTGTGGAATTTATCGGGGTATAAACTTGGAAAAGTCGCGGGAATACTGGACGAAGGCCGGAAGGCCTCGTCCAGTATTCCCGCGACTTTTCCAAGTTTATATCCCCGATAAATTCCACAAAATGGCCATTCATTCCTTATAATTCCAGCATTTGCAATAAATTCATCAAGAAAATGTGTTTATTTTCCGTTTTCTTAAGAATTATTTTAACTGCGCCTCGCGGTTATGGAAAGTAGTTTGGCGTGGGAGTTTACTGGGATATACATTTTGGACAGAGACTTGCTACAGGCCAATCAAATGTTAGGGAATTGTGTAAATATTTTTGTGCTGGAATTATGAAGCAATTGTCTTTGAATCGAAGGATGATCAGGTATAGAACTAGTCCTTAAAGAGAATGTGTCTTAGATTGTAATATAGGTATGATGTTATTAGGGCTCCAGATAAGGAATTAGTAATTGAGTATTGTCACTCCATCATTTCTGAAGCAATTGGGTATTTCAAAATTTTAATTGTTTAAAATAAAATCACATTACTGTTTACACATCAACAGACAGCAATTATTGAATAGTTTGATTCGAAATGAAAACATGTCTTGGCATTTCATTAGAATTGTCTCAAGATGTGTTTTCATGGAAAATATGAAAAATATGCTATTTTTGTGGTCTGTTTATTGTTTTCCGCAGCATGATAAAGGTACCACAAATATTTTATTGCTTTTTATGCCCCACCACGATAGTGGAGGGGGCATTTAGTGTTACCCTTGTCCGTCCGTCCATCACGAAACTTTAACGCTCGGGTAAATGTCTCATAATTTCTTCATCCTTCAACCGATCTGCTTCATATTTCATATACACATTGCTCTAATGGTCCTCTACCGCCTTGTGCCAAATCCACGTTCGTCCTGCCCCCGCCAAGCCCAGGGTGAAGGTCACATACTTGGTGCTTCAAAAACTTTAACGCTCGGGTAAATATCTTATAATTTCTTCATCCTTCAACCGATCTGCTTCATATTTCATATACACATTGCTCTAATGGTCCTCTACCGCCTTGTGCCAAATCCACGTTCGTCCTGCCCCCGCCAAGCCCAGGGTCAAGGTCACATACTTGGTGCTTCAAAAACTTTAACGCTCGGGTAAATATCTTATAATTTCTGTTTTCTGTTCACGGATCAGCTTCATACTTCATACACGCATTGCTCTAATGGTCCTTTACCGCCTTGTGCCAAATCTACGTTTGTCTTGCCTCCGCCAAGCCCAGGGTCAAGGTCACATACTTGGTGCTTCAAAAACTTTAACGCTCGGGTAAATATCTTATAATTTCTGTTTCCTTCCACGGATCAGCTTCATACTTCATATACGCATTGCTCTAATGGTCCTCTACTGTCCTGTGCCAAATCCACGTTCGTCCTACCCCCGCCAAGCCCAGGGTCAAGTTCACATACTTAGTGCTTCAAAAACTTTAACACCTCAGGTAAATGTCTTATAATTTGTGTTTTCTTTCACGGATCAGCTTCATACTTCATATACGCATTGCTCTAATGGTCCTCTACTGCCCTGTGCCAAATCCACGTTCGCCAAGCCCAGTGTCAAGGTCACATACTTGGTGCTTCAAAAACTTTAAAGCTTGGGTAAAAAAAAGTTTTTGTTTGGAATTTGGCCTCATTTATTATCAAAGCGATATGTGGGGAATCCGTGTTCTATGAACACATTTTCTAGTTGATACTCGCAACTTCTGATTTCAATTGGGTTTTTGGCAATTTTAATTGGGTAATTAAGCAAATACACAGCTTATCTGGAGCTCTGATGTTATGCATATTATTTACTTATTTTCAGGTATGGCAAGGCCCGCTACACGACTTATTTCCAACGTAACCCAAGCCGTTGTTATTTCCGTGAAGTAAGTTAGAGTATGGTCGTCCATGGAGATGAAGATAAACTACAATAGTTCACAAATGTGAACACCATTTATCCCATCAGCATTGCGCCTATATGTGACTGTGGAGACCAGTAGCCCATTTCACCAACATTGCAAAGTATACTTTTCTACCAAAGTATACTTTGAGGGAGTAATCATTTGTTTTTCCTGAAATGCATTATTTCATATAGAACTAACGACTGCATATATTTGATGATTACAAGTATGCAGAATTATTATACTGAATGTATTACATTATCACAGCCAAAATCGCTGTGATAATGTAATAAATTCAGTATAATACAAAAAATTGAAAATTGCTCCTTCAAAGTATATTTTGATAGAAAAGTATACATGTACTTTGCAATGTTGGTGAAATAGTCTACTGGGACCCGTTTCACTAAACTTTGTATGATAAACTGAAAATGTTTGTACGATTCGTATTCTATGAATTTGCTTTTCACATTAACGTGTTTCTCTAATGCTACCATTTTGTACTTGCGGGATCATATCATTAAATGTATCACATCCACAAAATATTTTCCAAAAATCCAAACTTACAAACTTCTTAGTCTTACCAAGTTTAGTGAAACGGGCCCATGGGGTCTGTTTCACTAAACGTCGTACGACTATAAATAGTTTGTAAGTGCACAATTATGATAGTCTGTAAATTTCACATTTCCAGACGATCCTAAATGTGCACTTACAAACATTTTAGTCGGTCGTACAAAGTTTAGTGAAATGCCACCCCACCCCTCCGTCACTGGTGCTTAAAATATGGCATTTACGACTAGGGTAGCTATACTAGAATCTGCACTGAAGTAATTAAATGAAATCATTATCATGCTTCTATGTTTCTAACAAACAACATACAATGTATATGACTATCAACCCCATTTATGTAGATTTGACAGGGGAAATGGGGTTTATATCATTTTGCATTTTGTTTGCGCTCTGTGGTCGCCTTTATACTACAGCACGTTCTATTTCTATACTCCCTAAACTTATTTCTACACTTGATTTGGCCAGTATCTGTATCCGTTTGTAAGGAAAGAATCGCATGCTATTTAATAGCTGCTATTGTAATAGGATGCTCGTGATGTCACAACATGCTTCTACATTGTCCCCAGGTACCGACTGGCACCAGAACACAAGTTCCCTATACCGTATGAAGACTGTCTGGCAGTCACCAAGTACGTCCTTACAGCTGGAAAGGAGATTGGCATTGATTCGAATAGAGTGGCACTCGCAGGTACGGCTTACATTTCGTTCTTCCTTGAGAAAGTATAAACATAAACAAAATACATATTATAGTGAAACCTCTCTAAACCGGACACCCTGGGAGGTCCCCAGGGTGTCCGGCTTAGAGAGGTTTCACTGTAAATCGACATCCCAGGGTGTCCGGATTAGAGATGTTTCCCTGTAACTCAGACATTTGATCATTCTGAGCCATCTATAGTCGCGTGCTATGCAATCACGAGTAGACAGTATCACCTGAGATAAATGACCAAAACACTCGGGAGAAATAATATCACAGGTGTTTTCTTTCTGTTCAGTTTAGAGACATTCCACTGTACTGTATGTCACTTCAGAACCAGTTGGATTTGAATTTCAATGTAATACATTTCTTGCATCTTTGTCCTATGTGGAGTTGTGGACAGTATACCAAATTATCTGGTTTAAAAAATGATTTTGTTTGCCAATACTTTGCCACCCGTTATTATCCCCTCGCCGATACACAATATGGTATATAGTGTTAGTCTATATACGTACGTGCGTTCGTACAGACGTATGTACGTAGGCTAGTAACTCATTTCATTTTTCAATAACTTATGAACCGCTTCATGGATCTTGATAATATTTGGCCACACTGTGTGTCTAGGGATGGTGCTTGGATATGTCATCGAGCACTTATGTTCACGTTGTTTGTAAGTCTTTGTAAGGCATATGCTTTAATGTTGTTTTATCAAGGCTGCCAGCGAAGGGATTAGCTTCATAATAACGATGCCCTTGTTTATCTATGGTGTATATGAATTTGTATTTTCCAGGCGACAGTGCCGGCGGTAACCTTGCAATGGCGGTGTCCCTGACATTAGCCAACACTGCTGGATCCACCCTTCCCCATGTGAAGGTGCTCGGCCTGGTCTTCCCTGTCCTCCAGGGGTTTGATTTCAACCTGCCGTCGTACGTCCAACATGAACACGGTCCCGGACTACTGAGGAAACAGGAGTTGACAGACTTCTGGATGTATTATGTCTTTGGCTCAAGATCACTAGCAAACGAATTTTCAGTTAACAACCACACGTCCGCTTTTATGAAAGAGACGTACTCCGTTTATGTTAGTGAAAAACACTTACCGGCGAAATTCCGACTTCACCATGGAAACACCAAAGAAAACAAAGATGGAAACCATTTACTTTTGAGTAAATTGGATTATTCTGTTTTGCTTGACTATAGACTGAACCCTCTGATGTCGCCAGATGATATGCTCCTGGGATTGCCCCCGACCTATTTATACGTTACAGAATTCGATCCGCTTAGGGATGATGGTTTTATTTTGGCGGAACGGTTGCGGAAGCTGGGTAAATCAGTGGAATTGTGTTACGATGAACACGAGGAACATTCAGTATTTTACGTTCCACACTTAACCCAAAATGCATACGACCAGGTTAAAAGGTTTGCATTGTATTTGTACAAATATCTGTGATAAAGTGTGCAGTTATAGAACGTGTGACTGTCGAAATGAGGTTTACATCTGCGTGTGTAGTTGAAGGGGCCAGTGGAAGAATGGGGATAACTCCATGAAGGAGTTAGCCCCATTCTTCCACCGACCCCTTCAGTTATGGTCTGCTAGCAAACTGGCTGTGACAGGTGAAATGGAGCTTATGGGTTTTCCGACCATTGTAGATCCAGATCAGCATGTGCATCCTCACACTGTTTGATCAAAATCTGCACTCTTCGCTATTCCATCAATGAAACACACATCAAGCTTCTTTAGAACAAGAAATACAGATCGTTATCAGGCTACAGGAGTGTGCTCCTTGATTAAGAGCCACACTGGTCAAAAATCACATAAGCCCATTTTGCCAGTCACAACCACATATGCAGATCTTAGGGTTGAAGCTTTGCTCAATTTCCATGTTTGACAATCAAGGTAAAATACCAGTTGCCGATTTCACCAAAATTGCAAAATATACTTTGAGGGAGTAATAATTTATTTTTCCTAAAATGCATTATTTCATATAGAACTAACGACTGCATATATTTGATGATTAAAAGTATGCAGAATTATTATACTGAATTTATTACATTATCACAGCCAAAATGGCTGTGATAATGTAATAAATTCAGTATAATAAAAAATAATAAATTTATCATAAAAATTGAAAATTTCTCCCTCAAATTATACTTTGCTAGGAAAGTATACTTTGCAATGTTGGTTAAATAGGCTACAGAGATTAGTGTCAATAGATAATTGCAGGACACAACTAGTGAAGCCACATACATCGGGAGTGGTTTGTTATTGGTGATTAAAGTAATGATATCACTAGACAAAGCATCTTCACTCGCCGGTCATAAAAGTAAATACTACGTTCAATTGATCGAATAGTAATTCAGAATAATATTGACATTCCATGTTTGACCATAGCTTGTACTTGGTGAGGTGCAGTTAAAAACTACATTTTTAGCTTGACTATTCGAAGAATAAGTAGAGCTTATATTGTCACCCCGGCGTCGGCGTCGGCATCGGCGTCACCGTCACGCCTTGGTTAAGGTTTTTAGTCAAGCTTGTATATGGAATACTACTGGCCCTACACCCACCATACTTGGACAACTTCATCTCCTAGTGATGTACATTAATAACCCCTGATCTATATTTGACCTTCACCTACATTTCCTCTTGAATTACTTAGTTAATTCCCCTTGGTTAAGGTTTTTAGTCAACCTTGTAGATGGAATAATCCTGGCCCTACACCAACCATACTTGGACAACTTTATCTCCTAGTGATGTACATCAGCAACCCCTGACCTATATTTGACCTTCACCTACATTTAACCTTGAATTACCTAGTTAATTCCCCTTGGTTAAGGTTTTTAGTCAACCTTGGTTAAGGTTTTTTAGTCAAGCTTGTACATGGAATACTATTGTGCATACAGACACCATACTTGGACAACCTTTTCTCATAGGGATGTACATCAATAACCCCTGATCTATTGTTGACCTTGACCTACATTTCCTCTTCAATTACTTACTTAATTCTCTTTGGTTAAGGTTTTTATTTAGTCAAGCTTGTATATGGAATACTACTGGCCCTACACCCACCATACTTGGACAACTTCATCTCCTAGTAATGTACATCAATAACCCCTGATCTATATTTGACTTTGACCTACATTTCCTCTTGAATTACTTAGTTAATTCCCCTTGGTTAAGGTTTTTAGTCAACCTTGGTTAAGGTTTTTAGTCAAGCTTGTACATGGAATACTATTGTGCATACAGACACCATACATGGACAACCTTTTCTCATAGGGATGTACATCAATAGCCCCTGATCTATATTTGACCTTGACCTACATTTCCTCTTGAATTACTTACTTAATTCCCCTTGGTTAAGGTTTTTAGTCAAGCTTGTATATGGAATACTACTGGCCCTACACCCTTCATACTTGGACAACTTCATCTCCTAGTGATGTACATCAATAACCCCTGATCTATATTTGACATTGACCTACATTTCCTCTTGAATTACTTAGTTAATTCCCCTTGGTTAAGGTTTTTAGTCAACCTTGGTTAAGGTTTTTACTCAAACTTGTACATGGAATAATATTGTGCATACATACACCATACTTGGACAACCTTTTCTCATAGGGATGTACATCAATAACCCCTGATCTATAGTTGACCTTGACCTACATTTCCTCTTTAATTACTGACTTAATTCCCCTTGGTTAAGGTTTTTAGTCAAGCTTGTAGATGGAATACTCCTGGCCCTACACCAACCATACTTGGACAACTTCATCTCCTAGTGATGTCCATCAACAACCATTATATTTGACCTATATTTGACCTTGACCTACATTTAACCTTCAATTACTTAGTTAATTCCCCTTGGTTCAGTTTTTTAGTCGACCTTGGTTAAGGTTTTTAGTCAAGCTTGTAGATGGAATACTATTGTGCATACAGACACCATACTTGGATAACTTTTTCTCATAGGGATGTACATCAATAACCCCTGACCTATATTTTACCTTCACCTACATTTAACCTTGAATTACTTGGTTAATGTTTATAGTCAAGCTTGTATATGGAATACTATTGTGCATACAGACACCATACTTGGATAACTTTTTCTCATAGGGATGTACATCAATAACCCCTGACCTATATTTGACCTTGACCTACTTTTATCATTGGATTACTTAGTTATTTCCCCTTGGTTAAGGTTTTTAGTCAAGCTTGTATATGGAATACTCCTGGGCCTACAGCAACCATACTTGGAAAACTTCATCTCCTAGTGATGTACATCAATAACCCTTGACCTGTATCTGACATTGACCTACATTTAACCTTGAATTACTTAATTAATTTCCCTTGGTTAAGGTTTTTAGTCAACCTTGGTTAAGGTTTTTCTGCAAGCCGCAGCCACCTTAAGCTATGTGTACATCGACAACCCTCGTAGTCGAGCTATGCTGTTCTCCTACAGCTCTTGTTATTTAATGGTTTTAGTTGTGAGTCAACAGCTACGGCCATTTTAATTCAGATTAACAGGGTAAAATCCCAAATTCCACCTGTACAGATGGGGGGATCCAAAAATCAGACTGAATATTTCCAAAAATATTTTGTGTTCAATCCTGAAAGTAGAATAACCTGATCTGGTGCCAGGTCCTGACTACCTCGGAGTCACTTATCCCATCTCCATATGACAAATAAGTTTTAATAATTAGAATCGTATTTATGTGACTAGAAACTGTATAGTTTACGTCAAATAAAACCTTCTTTATAACAGTAATATGATTAGTACTAATCCTTCTACTTTTATAGCGGGTATAACAGAGTTCAACTCGAGACTGCAGTAGCCATTGCTTGTCGTAAAAAGCGACTAAACTGGCTTAACGATTGGGTTCATACTTTCCGGAACCCACTATACCGTATTTGGCCCTCATGTGCATTTTTGGCTTTCTTGTATGTGAGAGTTGAGTCGGGCTATGCCCCATATATAAAAGTAAGATTAGCGCTAATCCTATTACTTTTAGGGGATGGGATAAATGATGCTGGTGTGGCGAGGGCCTGGCACCAGATCAGGTTGTTCTAATTTCAGGACTGAATATATATTTTGATTGTAAATATTGAGTTCTGAAGTTGGGATTTACCCCCCTTGGACAGGTGGATACGGGACTCGACCCCGTTGACCCGTCTGCGTGTAGACTCCCTGAGGCTTGTACCTCTATGTCAGAAAAGCGGACGTTAAACCCTATTCACTCACTCACTCAACTCGAGAATAAAGGCAAACATTTACCATGGGGGCCAAACCAGAAGTATCGAGATTCCAGTACGAAAGAACCCCATCGTTAATTTACCATTCGCATGCTCCCAAACAGGGGGACGTTTCACTAAACTTCGTACGACTAAAATGTTTGTAAGTGCAAAATTATGATAGTATGTAAATTTCAGATTAACAATGTTTTCTTGTAAACAATCATTTGGTTTACATTTATTGAGCATAGGCTGCATATGCAGCCTATGCTCAATAAATGTAAATCCATCAATTGAAATTTCCAGACGATTCCGTAAATTTGCACTAAGTCTTACGAACATTTTAGTCGTACGAAGTGTAGTGAAACGGCCCTAGACACCTGCTAAGAACTAAGTATTGCGACGTGACTGCAGTGTACCACCACTTGACTTTGGTGTATCGATTCTGGGTTATTTGAATATATAATAAATTGCTATTTATACTCATAATAAAATAAAACTTTATGTAATACGTTACTAAATAACATGTATATCTACTTGTGTGTTTTAAGTCATTTCCGTAAATGTGTATATGTAATACATGTATACATGTTGGTCTCTTAGTACGACAGAAGCATCATAAGATTGGTTCAGTGAATCAAGTGGGTGCCCCCACTACCCCCGCCCCAAAGTGTATGTTGTTCCTACTCGGGTGATCCGTCTCGTCGTGACGGTTCAACTGAGTGGTAACATGTACACTTTTAATGAGAAATGAGAAAAATGTCAAAAACATTTTTTTACATTCCGTTTGTTTTTCTATATAATTTATGTGAATTCAAATTTACATAACACAACAATTGAGGGATATGGCGATAGTAATCTCTTTTGCAGACATATAGCAAATGATAAAACAATACAAATGCTACCAGTCTATAGCCTAGGCATATGTTGCAAAGTAACATAAATGTAAGCGAAGTCATGCATCAATGACTGCACAAAATCATGCCCAATATGACACAGGGGTCAGCTATCAAAATTCTCGTGCTCTACATGTATAGCATGTACATGCATACATTTGTACATCGTTGCAATCGTCGTTGCAATCGCACAGTTTATAACCGGATTACATTGTTTAGGGCCATGATGGAGCGACGTTGATGTCTGACGGACGAACAACGTTGGCAAATTATTGGTCAACTCAACATTGGCCACCTTCAGTATAATGTTGCTCGTCGGTTTAGAGTCTCTCAAATAAATATCCATATCCCTCAATTGTTGTGTTATGTACATGTATATGTAACAATTATTGATCCGGCAGTTGCCGGACATGCCGGATCTGTTCGCCCCTGCTTACATGTACCTCTAAATGTTCATCCTTACTGGAATTCGACTGGATATCTGGTTTGGCCCTCACATACGCCTTTGGCATTTTGTATGTGACAGTTGAATCTGGTTATACCCCTTACTTGAGTATTACTATTATTCGTAATCCTATTTTAGGGGAAGGGGTCAAGTGACTTGGTGTGGTTTGGACCTGGCACCAGGTCAGGTTATTCGAATTTCAGAGCTAAATATATTTTTTCTCCATGTAAATATTCTGTTCTGAATTCGGAATTTTCCCCCATGCAGCAAGTTAAAACGGGATCGAACCCCCATTGTCTGGCCTTTCATGACCATAGCTGTTAAACAGCAATAAACAAACAAAAACCTCTAAATGTACAGACATGTTTAATCAAGCTGTATGTATTATTCTAGTACTGTCACTGGATGAGACAAGCCATGTGATTTTGTACCTATGAAGATGTAGAATATTTCATGAAAAGTTGACTAAATGTTCACAGCAAATGCAGAGTAGTAATCCGCACTTGCGGTTAAAATTCCGTCAACTTTCGACGTCATTTACATAAAATATCACAGTTCTATAATTGTTTTTCATTGAAAAATCACACATGTTCTTAGGTACAAAATCACATGGCTTGTCTCATATGTCGGAGGACATCGGAGTTGGGTGTATTGTCAAACACTGAGATTTAAACAGAGATACGTCAGATATAGCAATAGCCCGGAGAAGTGCACATGTTTGTGACAAATTCATTCATCCGTGAACTACTACAGCGCTATAATTGAGCGCAGAAACAGCCTATATGTATACATATACCTATACTACCAGGTATGGCAGGTGTTCGAGCCAATTCCCACCATTAGATATAAGCCGAATCGAAGCCTATACGTTTATGAAAGTGTTTCAAGCCTTAACACTTTCAACTCTCCAGGGCATAAAGCCAACATTTCCAAACTCTGTACCTGGTATAGAAGGTCGTTGAGCCAAGTTTAACACTTAACTATAAGATAAACGAAAACACAGTAGACCCCGATGAGCGTAACGAGCCGCCTCATCGGGATCTACTGTGTTTGTCATTATGTTTAAGATCTTCAACATTTTAAAGTACTAGCTGTGTTAACCAATGAAATACTACGTTTTATATTTGGGGGTTAAATTGTTAAATACATATAAGCCGACTAACTAGTCTGCCAGAAAAATGGAGGGATGGAGCGGTGGTCGAGGGGTTAAGGCGCCTGACTACCAAACCGGCGGTTGTGGGTTCGATCCCCGCGCCGGTCATTGAGGAATACTTTGTATTTCCCGTCCCACTAAAGCGGCCGGCGACTACTGGTACTACCCAGAATTGCCAGGGCATGATGACCGGTTCTGTCTAGGGCATGCCCACCGTGCAAGGGGTGTAGCGCTGACCATGCCCGGGAAACTGCCGATGCCCAGAAAGTTTGCTACTTTTAAGGTCATCGAGTCAATTCCCGCCCTTAAATATATGCATCATCATCATTTGCCAGAAAAATTGACGCAGCTCTGTCATGTTGTCGATTATATCGCCACATTCACCTTACCAATATCCAAAATAGTTTGTGGCTGTGACAGGAGAAATGGGGCTTATGAATTCGTGACCAATGTAACCTGATAGCCATCTATATTTCTTGTTAGAAGCATGGCGAGTGTTTCATTGATGTAATGGCGAACAGTGCAGATCCTGGTCAGAATGTGCGGATGCAGAGGCTGATCTGGAGCTACACTGGTCGCAAAGACACAGGCACATTTACATGAAATACGAGTGATTTTGATACGTAATGGAGTTAATTCAAATGTGTGTTCATGGATAGTTTATGCTAGATTGTATTTATGTCATAAGCACATCGTCATACATTGGGAATTTCCAGTAGCCTATTTCACCAACATCTAGCAAAGTATACTTTGAGGGAGAAATTTTCAATTGAAGGATAAATTTATTAATTTTTACTATACTGAATTTATTACATTATCACCGCCATTTTGGCTGTGATAATGTAATAAATTCAGTAGAATAATTTGCTTACTTTTAATCATCAAATATATGCAGTGGTTAGTTCTATATGAAATAATGCATTTTGGGAAAAAATAAATGATAAACTCCCTCAAAGTATACTTTGCTATATAATTATAGTTTGCAATTTTGATGAAATCGGCTACAGATCACTTAGTTGTCTTCTATGGATGTTCCACGTACATACGTGTGTATTACACTAGTGTATTACGAGTATACACTACGGAAGAAAAGACATCAATTAACTGTATTCTCTCTATGACACCCATATATGTACCAACGAAATATCGGTGTGTTGGATGTTGATCATGTTTCTTGTATGTATTTATCCGATGGAAATGTTGTTTGTTTTGTTTGTTTATTGGTGTTTAACGGTCTGTCAACAGCTATGGTCATGTAAGGCCAGGCAATGGCGGTTCGATCCCGTTTTAAGTGGGAAAATCCCAAAATCAGAACCAGAAAATGGACCATTCGAAATTATATACACCACCCACCCATTTCTGTAGACTATATACGGTATCAAAGTACACTAAGTAATTTAGTTTACGGAGATTGGTGCGTGGGCAACCTGCGTCTTCCACTTGCGCTTTATACAATATACACAACCGCCCGCGTTAAACTTGCCATGGATTCAACGTTTCTGATCATCTACTGGCAATCTCGACTCCCAATCAAGCAGATTGATTGACTGAGCCTGATCCTTAGCACAGATCAGACTCAGTCAATCAATCTTCTTGATTTAAAGCACAATATTTGAGTGTTTTGTAACGAATCAATTGACGAATATTGCCAATATTAGCGCGGGCGGTAGTGTATTTGTTTGTTTGCGTGAATGCTTACTCTTCGACATAAATTATTTTGACATTGTCTGCGCCCTTGCGGTATTATGGCTGAACATGGTCAACCGATTGTGATATGATCGCACACATTTAGCCATCGGCCATTACCACGATGCCTGGTTAAGATATACATGTAGATTCATGTGGCGACAGTATCGGAACTGGTCCAATTGTGTAAATATGTCGGAATGAGCACATGCTTTTTGACAGACTAAGGTCGTGTTATTGAATATATATATAGTGCCATTTATGGATAATTTTATTTTAATATTGGATGTAGTTTATGACAGTTTTTTCGTATTCATGATTGTTTAGAAAATACGCGTATTCAATGGGGAAATATTTACCATGACTCACTGAAAGACACATGCATAAAATGTTCATAGCGACTTCATAAGATGGTTGAGAAATATTATGGGCAATTACTCTGATATTCAACTAATGAGGCATCGTTTTGTTGTGGTTCGTTTACGGAATATGTGATGATATTGACAATCCTTCGACATCAATCTACGAGACGATTATCAGAGCCGAGGTATCCGTAGCTAGTGTGTAGGTGAAAACATCACTTTGAAAGTCTGTACAATTTAAAAACGCATATTTTATATCCCGCGCTATTTATTCCATCAGTGTGATCTATCGGTAGTTCGGATAATGTGTGCTAAGGTATCGATAGTTGCATTGCTGGTATGTTTACGAGGTAAGTAAACTCGTAATTGTATTGTCATGTTTTCTCGAAATTGTATTTTTCGTCCTAAATAATTTAAATAATGTTTTAGGCTGGTGTTGTTGTTTTTTTGCTCCATGCATTTTTTTAGATGTCTCGGTTGTGTCGCACTACATCATTAAATGCCCGTCTTGCACAAAAACTCCACTATAATATTCTGCTATTAACCCTTAAACCGATACACACAATAATTTTCGTCTGCTGTTGCTTTTATATATTGCCTTATGTCTCAATAAAAACATGATTTGACAGCACTTCAGAATCATTTCCATTTAACAGCACTTCAGAATCATTTCCAATGGAAATGATTCTGAAGTGCTGTCAAACCATGTTGTAAATTATTCTAAAGTGCTGTAAACCATGTTTTGATGATAAAAATGGAAAATAGAAAATAAACAGCAGACGGCAAAAAAATTAAGATAGCGGTCTAAGGGTTAATTTTACCATTTATAAGAAAACACGAAGATAATACAATAATATAATGAATGCCAATCCATTCAATACCAGTTGTGGCTATGACTAGGAAAGTAATTCTGCAAAACTCCTTTACCGTCCGTACAGTAGCATGCATACTGTATGATAGTTTTGCAGAATTACCGCCCGCAACTACATCCAGATCAGCGTATGCATCCGCACAGTCTGATCAGGATCAGCACTGTTCGCCATCCCATCAATGAAACTGAAACACGCGGCATGCTTTTAACACGCAACATAGTGGATATTCATATTTTTTTCAACGAATATGTCATATTCGTTGCAACAATATAAATATTCGTTGCAACAATATAAATATTCTATTTATTATATACCGCTCCATGAAAATTAGCAGTTTTGTAGACTGTATACGGTAATGAATGTGTATTTGCAGCCTATTTGCTTTATCAGGATACTGGAATGTGCGCTTTAATCAGGAGCTACATTGATCACAAATAAATAAGCGCAATTTGTCCTGTCCAGTCACAGCCACATTTCTGTTCAAATTATATCAAACCTGTTGCCTATTTCACCAAAATTGCAAAGTATACTTATCTAGCAAAGTATACTTTGAGGGAGAAATTTTCAATTTAAGGAGAAATTTATTAATTTTATTATACTGAATTTATTACATTATCACAGCCATTTTGGCTGTGATAATGTAATAAATTCAGTATAATAATTATGCATACGTTTAATCATCAAATATATACAGTCGTTAGTTCTATATGAAATAGTGCATTTCGGGTAAAAATAATTATTACTCCCTCAAAGTATACTTTGCTAGATAAGTATACTTTGCAATTTTGGTGAAATCGGCTGCTGGTTCTTTCAGCGGTGCCTATACTGGGTCAGACCGCGTGCGGGAGGGGGCGATTCCGGTACGAGTTCGGCCCGGACTGTCAATTCCAGTGTCACTGCAACAATAACGAGAGGTGTGACGTCATCACGGGCGCCTGTCCCCGGGGGTGCCAGCTGGGATGGATGGGGCCGGGCTGCCAATACGGTAGGTACACACCAAACTGCGTTAATTTTGTCCAGAAGGATCAGCGTTTCTTTCTGAACGTGTATTGACAACGTCAACTCGCAATCGAGCAATATCGCCCATATTAGCAACGTGTCTAAACATCTAATGACAATGCCAACTCGTAATCGAGCAGTTCGATTTCTGAGCTTGAGCTGTAGCACAGCTCAGGCGCAGCCAATAAAGCTGGGCCCGGTTGCTCAAAGCTTCTGTTGGCTTAACGGACTGTTAAATCCTTAGCATTTGAACTCGACATTGGGCATGTGTGCTGCATGTGCGGGCAATGGAATGAAAATATACATAATGATAAACTAGTAAGAGAGGTTCTACAGAAGGTGCAATTCAGATGGTGATCACAACAACAACGTTACGTTACACATGGAAATGCCTACTTCTGTAGTTAACCATTTCAACCCTAAGGAACTGGAATGGACTGATATGCTAATGTTCCGACCAATCCAATGGTCAAAATGATTTTCAGATTCGTCCATTTATGAAAAGGGGGTGTTTTTGTTCTAAGAAATATTAAAATTACTTTCAAAAAGTGCAGATCCTGATGAGACGGCTCGTTACGAGCCGGCTCATCTGGATCTGCACTTTTTGCATAAACCGCTATAGCGGGTTGTTGGGTTCAAAGGGTTAAGCTGAAGCGCTTATTGTAAATAATTTAATGAATTTTAATTTGCTCCAGAAAATGTCGCCTACAAGAAGGCGGTTGATTCCAACTACGGCACTCACGCCCACCTCGCCACCGACGGTAACATAGCCACTTGTATGTCACAACAAGGGGGCGGCGTCAACCCGTTTGTCCGTGTGTATCTCGGCGAGATGCTCCCGCTGGCTGAAGTCGAAATCACCCTGTCAGATTATGGCGAGTAATAACTTTGACTGTTGTACATGTATATGTTAAAGGTACATGCCCACTCAGTAGTCACAAACTATTCTTCATAGCTATTAAATAAGTGTATAATTGTGTCACCATTCCACCAGTTATACAGTGGGGTCAGCGTGTAAGTGCACACACGAACGAACACGACAGGTTGGTCCAACCTGTCGTGTTCGTTCGTGTGTGCACTTAAGCGCTGACCCCACTGTAACAATTACGAGTACCCGCTATTATGCAAATGAGGCATGATATTTTTTAATTATATATACTAATTAAAGAGTCACCTGAAAAAAATAATATTTCCGACAGATTATAAAGTATGATCATTGCACATCAATAAATAGCTACAGAGAATAAATAGTACTGTCCAGAAGGAAACACGGTTATCGCCCCTGGTATCAGTATGGACATTTACGTCTGATGATATAAACTGTATAATAATGCCAATCAATACGCGGGTTAATGGTGAATGAATGTTTATTTTGCCAGCAAATGTCTCGGATGATGTCTCTGATATAAATAACATGTTGTGCCTACTGAGTGGGCGTGTACCTTTAACTTTCAGATGTCATGTTCGTGTTTATTAATTTACATGGTCTAATTATATATCGACGGAATCCGGTTTCATACATTAATTATCCCATTTATCATGTACAGTGGAACCTCTCTAAACCGGACACCCTGGGAGTTCCATAGGGTGTCCGGTTTAGAGAGGTTCCACTGTAAAGCAAGTTTGTGATCACTCTGTGACACAGTTTAGTGCTTTGCAAGCACGAACACACGCTATAGGCATAAAAAGCGATATTGCAGTGAAACGATTCAACTGAAATACTCAGATTTGTCTAAGTGTCCGGTTTAGAGATGTTATAGGAATTAATGGCCTTTTTGTGGAATTTATCGGGGTATAAACTTGGAAAAGTCGCGGGACTTTTCCAAGTTTATATCCCCGATAAATTCCACAAAAAGGACATTCATTCCTTATAATTCCAGCATTTGAAATAAATTCATCAAGAAAATGTGTTTATTTTGACAGACGGCAGCCATTTGTTTACATTGACAGCACTGACAGCGCACCTGTAGAAAGTAGTTCGGCGTGGGAGTTTACTGGGATATACATTTTGGACAGAGACTTGCTACTGGCCAATCAAATGTTAGGGAATTGTGTGAATATTTTTGTGCTGGAATTATTTCACTGTATATACAGTTCATAGTATAGTAAAAGCAAAGGCGCATACATGTGTGTCAAATTCGTGAACAGTTGCTCAGCAGAATGCGTTTGACGGACGGCTGGCTCCATGTACCAGTTCGAATCCTGTAAACTACACGTGCATGTACATGGAAAGGACACCAAAAACACTTAGCTGATCTTACATGAATGATGTGTTAATATCATAATTATATTTAATAAACGAGTTTACTTATTTAATAAGGAACGAGACGATGCCGAGTATCTTATCAATACAGGCAACGAGTTTAATTACCTCCTCGCCGATAAGCAAGAGGGGATATAGCGTTAGTCCATGTCAATACGTGCGTGCGTACGTGCGTACGTTATTAACACCTTATATTTCTTAATAACTCATGAACCGCTCCACCGATTTTGATACTACTTGGCCACAATGTGTGTCTAGGGATGGTGCTTTGTTTTGCCTACGGCCCTCATCGAACCACCCAAGGTCAAGGTCGCTCAGAACTTAATTCCACCCCTTGTTTGTAAGGCAAATCAAGGTTTTAAGCTTTCAGGTCCGACCACCCAATGTCAAGGACACTGAGGACTTATGTTTCACTTTGTTTGTAAGGCAAAGTTGTAAGGCAAGCATTTTAAAGTTCTTTTCCAAATAACTCATGAACCGTTTCACCAATTCTGATACTAGTTGGCCATACTGTGTGTCTACGACACACGTCCGACTGCCCAAGGTCAAGGTCACTGAGGGCTCATGTTCACCTTCATTGCAAGGCAAATTTGTAAGGCAAAACTGTTAAATTTATTTATATTTTTTTAATAACAAGGCTGCCAGTACGACCCACGTTCGACTGCCCAAGGTCAAGGTCACTGAGGACTTGTGATTATTTTTAATAATTATTATCAAGGCTGCCAGAGAGGGGATAAGCGTCGTTTAACGATGACATTTCTTGTTACACTACAGCTACGTTCAGTTTGTATATACATGTATGTATCAGTTTCAATAGCTTGAATATTAAGCGTTTTCCATTTCAGCTCTTGGATCAGGATTTGCCGTGTATATTGGCAACACCTTGATCAGGGCTGACGAAAACCTGTGTAGTACTGACAACGGACTGTCGACGTCCAACACCATATCTCTCACATGCCCAAGGCGCATGACCGGAACTTACGTCACTGTTTACCTTCTTGGTACGCAGAAATTCCTGGAAATCTGCGAAATCAAAGTTCACCCAGGTGCGTAGATGATGATAAGTGTCTGTTTTAATATTAGGACATAATTGAAGGAGCCAGTGGAAGTAGGGGGTCAATTCCATAAATGAGTTAGCCACTGGCCCCTTCAATTCTCTATCGAATATGTTGAGAAATGGGTGAACACGAAGTAAATTTCTGACCTACATTATGCATCAGTCAATGTAAGTCCCCGCCCCCCCCCCCCGGGGGAATAGCGGGGCTTATATTTTCGTTGCTGTTAAAGCCCCGGTGAAGGCCCCGCACTGTGGGGCAACATGGTCGGTAAAAGCCCCGGTAAAATGCCCCGCACTGCGGGGCCATCTGGTGATTTTAAATGTGAAATATTCTTGCACGAAAATGATGTGTTGTAGAGCAAAATGTCACTTATAAATAGTAGATATCTGGGAACTTTTATTAGTATGGGAAGCCATTATTACAACCCAAGCAGCTTTATTCGTTGTAGATGTAATTGGTAGCACATTTGGCCTGCTACTCGTTCTATTTCTAGGGTGGTTGACTTAGTGATATAGTTGTTTTTGAAACCGTTACAGTCGATGATCAGCTGGGTAATGACCGATATGTTTAGTTTGTAAAAGTTCGAGTCTCCTAGCACTTTTTGGATTTCTTGACGAAACGCCGGGTAGGTCTGTTTCCGAACTTCGTGTAGTGCTGGGCACTTAGTAGCATGTGTGACGCATCCTAGCTCCGCCTCCAAATGACAGTTAGGACAAGTAGGGTCGACTAAGTACAGGGTAAATATGTGTTTGTTGCTTTGAAATAGGTACGTTCCTGTTAATAGTAGTAACCAAATAAATAGCCGCTAACCTTTGGCACCACCCACGGACTCGGTAGAAGGAAGGTCGGATATGTGTGAATAGTATTAAATAGCGCAAAAGTGGACCCTTGCATGATACAAACTTCTTAACCGTATTAACGCACGGACACACGGACGGTGCAAACACTATATGACACCGGCTCTTCGAGACAGGGTTCATAAAAAGTACACAATTAATAGTATAAAATGCAGCACTTTATACTTTTACTTACATGGGGAGGGTGTGTGTGTGTAGAAATAGGATGGGGGGGTGTGGGGGGGTGGGGGGGGGGGGGTCTCGGGATTTTCCAGTGGGGGGGGGTCTCGGGATTTTCCAGGGGGGGGGGTCTCGGGATTTTCCAGGGTTTGTTGGGTAAAGAATCACTTTCCAGGTGGGGGGGGGGTCTCGTGATTTTCCAGGGTTGGTCGGGTAATGAATCACTTTCCAGGGGGGTGGGCGGGGGGGGGGGTCTCGGGTTTTCCTTCAGTGTGTGTGGGGGGGGGAATGTCTCAGAATTTTCCACGTGTTGGGGGGGGGGGCTGGGATAACGGATAACGGATAACGGCAGTGCAATATAAACAGAGGAATTATTTGAAAACAATTTTGTTTATATTAAACAAAATATGCCAGTATTAAACAGTCCACAGTGAAAGTAGATCGTATTAAACAGTTTAAACCTATGTCACCCCTCCCACACAACAGTATTCAGGTAAACATACATGTACATATCTTGATAACAGTCTGATAAAACCCCGGTAAAGCCCCGGTAAAGCCCCGGGGTATGTCCCCGCTCAATTTCTTAGCAACAGTTAAAGCCCCGGTAAAGTCCCCGCAGTGCGGGGCATCATGAAAGGTAAAAGCCCCGGGGTATGCCCCGGTAAAGGGGCGGGGATTTACATTGACTGATGCATTACATGTATATAGATCGTTCAACAATACGCATTCACTTGCGCATATCAACACTTATTTCCTTCTAGACATCCATAGCAATACAGCTTTAGCAACAAATGCTTGGCAATCCAAACACTCACCAAGCATTTGTTGCTAAATATTCATGATGGTATCTCTATTGCTATCGTTTCATGCTTGCAAAGCATACAGCCACTGTTCCGTCTGTTCATGTACTCTAACGCAGTGGGACACATTAACCGGACACCCTGTCAATGTATTAGCATAACGATGTCCTATGAAGAGATGTTATATATCCACAGTTAGATCACGGTTCGTCCGCATGTACGAGGAGATAATCCTTGAGCTTTAACGACTGAATTATCGATCGTACATGCGGACGAACGTGATCTACATGTACATGTGTTATCACGTCCTCATGTCACGCCCTCACGTCACAGTGTCCAAGTGCTGTGTAAATGCAGAAACAAACCTCGTAAATGTATTAAACAACATTTCAAATATTTACACCGTAATGTTGAAACGTCTGTATAACCAGGACGAGTGTTAGAATACAAGCGCCCAGCGTTCATGAGCAGCATACAGGCGGACGACGAGATGAAGTACGGACCACAGAATGCTGTGGACGGCGGGGAACCAGCGATGAGTGTGACACATAAGGAGCTGGATCCCTGGTTCTATGTGGATCTGGGCGGGGCCAGGCGCCTACATCTGGTGAAGATTTATAACAGGAAGGACAGTGAGTGGTACATTACTGCCCGGGCTAATCTTGCCAATATCGAGGGGTATATAGTTTTCGTATGTTCGCCTTTCCGGGATGACGAAATGGGTAGTTATGTGGCTGCATTTAAGAGAACAATTGCAACTGTGCATTGCATTATTTCCGTTCTGGTGTTTGGTTAGGTTTTACGTTTATGTGACTATTTTAAACAAATGAATAGCCACTTTGTCGGTCCAGGCGGCAGCCGTGTGTATCCTTGATCCTCTGCTTTCTTGCTACAGTGTCAACTTCTTTATTTCGAAATAAATAAATAGTGTGCTTGAAATCAAGCAGCTTGGTTAGCTGAGCCTGAGCTATGCTACAGCGCAGGCTCAGACAATCAGTTTACTTAACCGCGAGTTTGTATAGCCGATAAATGTTCAGAAACGTTCAACATCTGGGCATGATTAACGCAGGCGGTTGTGTACAGAAATGATGTCGATATGTGGGATCGGACACTTCGATGATCTGGGTTGTAGATTAGCGTCTGGTCAAAGTAATTTATATTCATTCAAATCAAGATTTCAGTTCTCTTTTATTAGATAACTTAAATCTTGATTTGAATTAATATGTACATGTATGCTTATTGTAATTTATATTCAGTGTAATGCACATGCATACTCGTATTCAATCCCCTTGCATTGCATAGCCATTTGCTAGATTTGCTGCTTACTTTTCGTATAATTAGAAGGCAAATTTCTTCAGATATATATTATTTGGGAGGGTGACTTTTTTGTTATCGATGAAAAAGTGCTCGCATTTAAATATTTTTAAGATTTAATGTGGTTAATGGCCAACAGTTCGTTTGTAGCAAAACGTGGAACAGATAGTAGGTTAATTTCGAATAAATCCACCATACGATCGATTGAGTGTTAATAAAAGTATGATTGCAGAACTACTCCGTTGTTCGTCTTAAGAGAGATTGCACAGAAGGTGTAATTCTGGGGCCCGTTTCACTAAACTTCGTACGACTAAAATGTTCGGAAGTGAAAATTTAGGATCATCTGGAAATCTCAACTGATGGATTTACATTTATTGACCATAGGCTGCATTTGCAGCATATGCTCAATAAATGTAAATACAATAATTGTTTACAAGAAAACATTGTTAATGTGAAATTCTCATAATTTTGCACTTACGAACATTTTAGTCGTACGAAGTTTAGTGAAACGGGCCCCTGGTCTCTTCATGTATTGGTAGTAACTAGGTTTGTTAAAATGATACATGTACAAATCAATATTTCAGTTCCTCAGTACCTTGCGAACTTCCAAGTCTGGGTCAGCAACAGCAGTGATTTCTCCGACAAGCGCCTCGTGCACACGGACGTGCAGGATCCGGTTCCGGTGCGGATACCCATAATCACAGAAGGCGTGGTGGCGCGTTATGTGATGATCACAGTCCAGGGGACGAAACGGTCAATAAACATGGACATGATAAATGTGTTTGGCAGTAAGTATTACCGTTTATACTTGAAATGGTCAGTGGAAGAAGTGTGCTAAATCGCTCTTGGAGTAAAAGTAATGTTTGCCATGAAAACCAAACAGCCGCCATTGCAGGCAAATTATTTTGGTTTTAAAATTACTATTTGTTTCCTACTTTCCGGTTGTTGCTAAACATCCATGCTACTCGTTATTCACATGTGTTTGGAGTTATGTACCCTTAAATTGAAGTTCGTCAAAGGAAAACGGGACGTGCAATCAGTGTAAACCAGTATTAAGAAATTCGTTCAGTCCTGTTCCTGTTATATTTACATTATCCGGCCAATACAACACCGGCAGTAGTGCGATAGTTCAACAACATTCCATTTCGTCATCAAACTCCAATACGCAGTGTGTTACAACATACGCTCGTGCAACCACAATGGCAGCTGTTAACGCATTAACGATACTGTAGAACCTCTCTAAACCGGACACACATGCAGTATGTTTATCCGTTTAATTTTATGGGTTTCGTTTGTGTATATTTATCATGATATTCGCTGTTCATGTTCGCAAAGCACAACCGCATACATCGGCATAGTAATATGTCTGATTTACAGTGGAACATCTCTACACCGGACACCCTGGGGACCTCCCAGGGTGTCCGGTTTAGAGAGGTTCCATTGTATTATACAATTATAGTCCATGTACATGCTCATACAGTATTGTTATATTATATGTATAATATATTGCATTACAAACCACTGAGTATATGTATACACAGGCTGTGTAGGAGACCGGTGCGGCATTGACTGTACACGGCTCTGTCACTGTGGTTACCCAGTCAAGTCGTCAGCCAATGAAATTGAAGGCACGTGTGACGGCAACTGTGATCACAACTGGGGAAAGGTTGGCGATTATTGCAATACAAGTAAGTTATGTTAACCCTTTCACCCCTACGTAACTGGAATGGATTTTGATATGTTAATTTTGCAACCAACCAAACCGCCACAAAATGATTTTCATACTGATTTTCATTTGTGAAAAGGGGGTATTTTTTTGTTTCTAAAAATATGAAAATTACTTTCAAACGGTACAGATCCTGATGAGACGGCTCGTTACGAGCCGGCTCATCTGATCTCCACAGTTTGCATAAACAGCTATAGCGGGCTTTCGGGTTCAAAGTGTTAAACAATAATTGTGGCTGTGACTGGAGAAAGTGGGTTTTATGGGATGTTTGACGAGTGTCGCTCCTGATCAATATGTACACTCCTGTAGCCCGATAACGGTCTATATTGCTTGACGTCAAACGTGTGACGGGTGTTTCATTGATGGAATGGCGAAGAGTGCAGATCCTGATCAGACTGCGGATGCACAGGCTGATCGGGATTTACACTGTTCGCAAAACCCATAAGCCCCATTTCCCCAGTCACCGCCTCATTTTACAGCAAACTCTTTTCACGTATCTGTCAATAGACATAGATGTCTATGTGGAAGCAATCAAAATACATATGCTGGATATCGGGGGCCCGTTTCACTAAACTTATTACGACTAAAATGTTCGTAAGTGCAAACTTATGATAGTCTGTAAATTTCACATTAACATTGATTTCTTATAAATAATTATTGGATTTACATTTATTGAGCATAGGCTGCATATGCAGCCTATGCTCAATAAATGTAAACCCATACATTTAAATTTACAGACGATCTTAAATTTGCACTTACGAACATTTTAGTCGTAGGAAGTTTAGTGAAACGGGCCCCGGTTGTCTAGCGCGTTAAGGCTTCAGCTACGACACTGCACCAACGTATTGCACATTCATTGACAGAATGGATGAAACCTGTTATATGGTCAGTGGCGAATTATACTCCCGACCCTGAACAATTTGAACATTTAACACGAAAGTGCATCTTGCCATTTTAATTTTCGCCACTGGCCAGCTCGATGTTAATACAGTGCAACCTCTCTACAACAGCCACCCATCGGAAGACTTAAAACTGGCTGTTGTAGAGAGGTGGAGGTTAATGCTGAATTAAATGTTATCGTCTGATGTTTTATTTATTTTCTTCGATAATTCTCATCAAATACATGCTTTGACAGCATTTTAGAATCATTTCCAATGGAATTGATTCTGAAGTGCTGTCAAAACATGTTTTTATTGAGAAAGAATGCAAAAGCAACATCAGACGACACTGTTCATGCTCAGCAGTGTAAGGGTTAGATATAGAGGAAATCATCCATTTGGGATATAAAATAGCGGTTGTTACACAGAGGATGTTGTTGTAGAGAGGTGGCCGTTCGGGGAGGTTCGACTGTACAGTTTATTTTCCTCTTACATACGCAGTCTGGCCAAAAACACTGCGTGTGCAAAACAGTTCATACATACACATGGCAATTGATATCAGTCCCATATTGCAGGTGTCTGTGATGACGGTAACTTTGGTTACGAGTGTAAGTACAGCTGTAACTGCGAGGGCCGATGTGATCCGTGGACGGGTCGATGTCTACTCGAACCCAGCCTGTGTCGCCCACATTTCTATGGCGACAACTGCCAGGCATGTGAGTATACATTTGGCATGATAAAAATGATAACAATATACACACAGTCAAATATGATGGCATAAAATTAATGATGCATTTATTATTTATTATCATAAAAAACACACTATTCGCGAACAATAATGTTATAACAATATGACTTCGTTCTACGTTTGTACATGCATTATCAAGGTACAGTGGGGTCAGCGTGTAAGTGCACACACGAACGAACACGACAGGTTGGAACCAACATGTCGTGTTCGTTCGTGGTGTGCACTTACACGCTGACCACACTGTATGCAGTGTTGAATCTTGTATCCCAAGTATATACAATTATTAGATTTCAACGTCATCCAACTTCATGACGTAAGGCCATGTATGTACTGGCCTATGAAAATATAATAATAACAATACCGTGATAGTGAAACCATGCCACACTGTATATACATGCATATATGTAGATATGTGGACCATCTGAGAAAAAACACAATTCATTAATTCGCAGAGATGTAATCTGAAGTTGCTCGACGTCCGCGAGACGTTGACTAGCGTTCCGCGTCTGACCGCCTATTCATATCATCTTGTAGCATATTATGTGTTAGTGATACGAGAAATGTGGCTTGTGGTATGTGTAGATATTCAAACTTCTGATCTTCTAAAGCACTTCTGAAGTATGACAATGCTCACATCTATCAGTTGCTAGCATCGTGTGTGTATCGTTGTCTGAATGGCGAACAGTTCAGACCCTGATCAGACTGCGCGGATGCGATGCGCAGTCTGATCTGGGGCTACACTGTTCGCATAACACATAAGTCAAATTTGATCTAGTCACGGCCACATATACTGTATAATCATTTCATTTCTAGACAACGTGATTCGAGAATCCCTGTTCACGGCGGAAGGTAACCGGACGTACGAGAGTGCCGCCGCCGGCGTTGACGGCAACCTGGCGACGTGTGGTGGTCTACTGTCCGGTCCGGCCGCCTCCTGGATTGTTACCCTGAACTCCGAGACGCCGGTAGACCAAATACTGGTGTATGTAAAAGGTATGCGTGTGTGTGGACTGGTGGAGTCGGCGTGGTTTACATACAAGCATACACGTTCATCCACTCGTCTCAGGAACAGTTGATTAGTGCTGTCACAGTATGCTTCCAGACAATTATTTTACTTTAATGCATTTGCTGTCACAGAGTAATGATACGGTTTATTGAAACTCCTAATACATTAGTGACGTAAATGTTTGAATGAAACCAATACAGCAAACAAGCTATGTGATCATTACAGTTTCAATATATGATGCTCTGCTTATGAAATATATTGAATCTAGCATGTTTGTTTATTTAATTTATATTAACTAGTTAACTGATTTCATCAGAACTCGATATAGACTCGTTTCTCATGAAATCAGTCAACCAGTTTATTACTATCATTTTAAATCATCACTCGCGTCCATTTAATCCCCAGGTGACGCCAGGGATGACGGGTTGGAGGTAACGACTGAGGTTAATGGCGTCGCCAGCATGGTGGCGTCATGCGTCACGAGCCGGGAGGGGACAACGGGCCCTTACCTGGCAATATGTGGTCAGGGGAAGCCTTCACATATAAGGCTCAAACCACGCACTGCTCTACAAGTCTGTGAAGTCGCTGTTTTACGTATGTATAATTCCAGCACAAAACTATTTACACAATTCCCTAACATTTGATTGGCCCGTAGCAAGTCTCTGTCCAAAATTTATATCCCAGTAAACTCCCATGCCGAACTACTTTCCGTAACCATGAGGCGCAGTTAAAATAATTCTTAAGAAAACGGAAAATAAACACATTTTCTTGATGAATTTATTTAAAATGCTGGAATTATAAGGAATGAATGGCCTTTTGTGGAATTTATCGGGGATATAAACTTGGAAAAGTCGCGGGAATACTGGACGAGGCCTTAAAAAATGACAATTTTCCAAGTTTATACCCCGATAAATTCCACAAAAAGGCCATTCATTCCTATAATATTTTCGTGTGTACGTGTACAGATAGAAGCGACTAACCTGTAGCTTATTTCACCAAGTGCTAAGTACACTTTGAGGGAGAAACTTTCAATTTAAGAATACATTTATTATTTTTTGTCGCGCCTTCTTTAGCAGAAGGCGCGACTATAGTCGCCGCTTTTTCCGTCGTCGTTGTCCGCGTCGTCGTCGTCCGAAATGTCAAAAACTTTCTACAAGCTTCGTCATCATGCTATAACTTTACTATTGCTTTACGGATTGCTTCAACATTGTACGACTGTTTAATGTTTGTAAGTGGAAATATATTACAATTCAGCGACGAATGATGTTAGTTTTAGGGGAATGGGTAAAGTGACTTTTGGTGTGGTACGGACCTGACACCATGTCAGTTTATTCTAATTTCAGGGCTGACTATGTATTTATTTCCATGCAAATATTATGTTCTCATTCTGGGAGCCCCCACCCCCCACCCCACCCAATGTATCAAAATGACCATAGCTGCTGACACGCCATTACACGCACCAAATCAATCAAATCAAGGCAGCGATATGAAGTGTTATTTCGGTTATATTTATTTGACAGAATGCGTCGACGGAGCATATGGCGAAGGGTGTGCGAAGTTGTGCAACTGTCGAAATAGGTTACCGTGTGATAAGGTTACTGGCAGCTGCCCGTCTCCCGATGCAGGGACATATATCTGTGATCCTGGCTTCTCGGGCGCTAGTTGTGACACAGGCAAGTACATCACCGCCTGTGCTAATCTTGTCAATATTTGTCCATTTCGTCATTACACAATACTCGAATATTGTGATTGAAAGCAAGCAGCTTGATTGGCTGTGCCTGAGCTGTGCTACAGCTCAGGCACAGCAAACCAAACTGCTTGCTTGCGAATTGACATTGGCACCGTATATGTGGGTGGAACTTTCGAAAGTGATATATTGTGCCGACATGTGCCATATGTGATAGAGGATGTCCCATGAGTGTTTATTTTATCCCGTCAACACAGTACGTATGTGCCGTGAAACACGGTGCCGTGAAACATTTTTGATATTCAGTAAATACTATTTTTGCATAGTAGGTTAGTGCCGTGAATGGGAAAAAATATCTGGCGCGGCACGGAAACGGGATGTGCTCGACAGAGCCTCGCCCATCCCGTTTCCTGAGCCTTGCCAGATATTTCTTCCCATTCACGGCACTAACCTACTATTCTCTATATATGTAACAGAGATTAATTACTGATTAAATCAGTTAAGCATTGTAATAAATGTCATATTAAATCAACAAGAATGTTACGATCTGCTTTTGCATAAGCACAGACTAATACACTAATCACCTAACATGTTTTCTGTACCGGTCTAATTTGCATACTTATGTATTACATGTACAATGAAATGTTATATTAATATTATTATGACTAATGTAGCTATTCTACACAGTTATTGTCAATGATTTATATGCAAATCATTTTGTTTGTGCTTACAACGTGATACAGTAATTCAAACTTATGCTGAATTGTAAAATACATTACTTTACTTATAGTCTTCCATGACAATAGTATACTCCTTACACCTTTTGTGACCATGCATGTCCCAGGGTAGGCCTGTGTAGCCGAAGGTTCACTTTCATGTCGTACGTTAGTGTGAATATTGCTAGACAGGTAGTAGCCATACACATGATGATTTGTGGCTGTGACTGGAGAATGGGGGCTTATGGGATTTGTGACCAGTGTAGATGCTGATAAATAACACACTCACTCCTGTAGCCTGGTAATGATCTGCATTGCTTGTTGGAAGTATGACGGGTGTTTCATTGATGGAATGATGAACATTGCATATCCTGGTCAGACTGTGCGAATGCACAGGCTGAATTGGATATACACTGGTCGCAAAACACAAAAGCCCCATTTATCCAGTCACAGCCATATATATGTTTCAGAATGCCAACTTGGTTACTATGGCTACAGCTGTCACGCGCCGTGCGGACACTGTATAGGCGGGGCCGTATGTGACATATTTACGGGCCTGTGCCCCAGCGGGTGTCTCCCGGGATGGGAAGGGGACAGGTGTGATACAGGTATGAGTGAGGAATACGGAATCAAAATGCACTTGTTACGAATTATGGCCTGCTATATATATTTATCCCGTCAACACAGTGCGTATGTGCCGTGAAACACGGTGCCCTGAAACATTTTTGATATCCAGTCAATACTATTTTTGCATTTTACAGCCATTTGTAGGTGTTGACGGGATAAATAGAATAGTAGGTTAGTGCCGTGAATGGGAAAAAATATCTGGCGCGGCACGGAAACGGGATGTGCTCGGCAGAGCCTCGCCCATCCCGTTTCCTGAGCCTTGCCAGATATTTTTTCCCATTCACGGCACTAACCTACTATTTTCTATCTATTTTCCTTATTTCTGAACCAAAGTATATGTTGTGACCACTCATTTGAACCGTCTCGGCGAGACGGTTCAAATGAGTGGTCACAACATATACTTCTGATGAGAAATAAAGAAATTCCTGAGCCTTGCCGGATATTTTTTCCCATTCACGGCACTAACCTACTATTCTCTATATTAGATACTTTATCCGTACATCATGTATATGGCGTTTGACGTCCAACTTACACCACAGACACATACATTGTACATGTACATGATTTGACACATTCCGAGTGATGCAATGAATGCGTATTCAGTACGGGAGTAGGTTGCAAGAGGTAATGTTCGCAACTAATGCATGTACTGCAATATAACTTATAAATGCTGCGAACCTACATGTAGTCTAACCGGCCCCGAAGTGTACGTTTGAAATATACTTTGACCTTAATTAGAGTAATTATTTTATATCGTCCTGTTAAATTTTGTTCTATGCAACTCAGTCGAACATCACCTCTAGACACGCCACCCTTTACGTTTAGACACATTTCTCTGTATTTTAACTACATGTAGATGACATAGTTGTGTGCATGCATTACCCGTTTAAATAAAATAAATGGCATTAAAATCAATAACAATGAACAGTACGGTTGATTTCCGCGTGTCCACTCCAACGACTGTCTACTGTACTAATCATTATATAATCCAACATTTGTATGTGCTGGCATACATGCATCTTGTTTTCCGGTTCCACAGAATGCCGTGACGGTACCTATGGCGACAGGTGTGGGCGCGACTGTGGATTCTGCCTGCAAGGGGAACCATGCCGTAAGGACTCGGGGCTGTGTCCCGAGGGGTGTTCCGCCGGTTACTACACAGACAATTGTACAATAGGTTTGTATCGACAAGTGTAGATGTGGAAACCTAGCACTGCACATACTCCCGTTCGGAGATACTTGAAGAGTAACCTGACCACAACTTTAAATATCATTTGCGCAACGCTCATTACTACAATCATGTGCTATCGTCTGTGTTCTCAAGCCAAATGGCAATATGAATTAGAGTAATATAATTACCTTATGTGATCACCGGAAACATTAATTGCTTTTATTAACATCTGCATGTCTAATGTGACGGCTGATACGTATCTACACATAAGAAACAGTTGTATTAAACAGTTGTAACAACATACATTTTTCTGGAACAGCATCCAAATGATTGTATTTTCTCAGAGTGTATTATACACGTCTATTCTACGCTATTTGTATTGTCAGTGTGTGAGAGTGGCCGCTATGGACACAACTGTAACAGCACTTGTGGCGAGTGTGCGGACCTTCAGTCATGTGACAGGGTCAATGGCACGTGCACCAACGGATGTATCGTCGGGAAACAACAACCGCTCTGTCAAACAGGTATTACACATATATTGCCAAGCAACAGAAATATAAATTAGTAATGTTATAATAGCTTGCTTCTTGTATTTTCGTATATACATGTATAATACTTTATGACCTCATTAAGTAGTACTACGCTATTGAGAAACTGGAATACTTTTTTTTTATTTTTCTACATGGTCAAAACATTTACGCTACCCCTTGCTGTTCTTTTTCCTTGCCGGCGTCATTTAGTATTTACACTGGTGCTACACTTTCGAAATTGCTTCATTTCGAAATAAGCGCCGGATACCTGACACATTCCCATTCAGCTACATGCGGAAGATACAGCACATTTTAGTGTAGTAACCGGAATTTCTAATTTGCCCACCATCCTGACAAGCTCCATGTATAGTAACGCTTGTTGACAGACTGTCCGCCCGGCACGTACGGTGCAGCCTGTGTGAACACGTGTGGCGCCTGTCGCCAGGACACGCCGTGTAATTCCGTCACAGGCATGTGTGAACATGGCTGCCACGCCGGCGTCTACGTGGATACCATGAATATCAGCTGTGACGTCGGTAAGTCCGAGATTACAAATACATGTACATGTATACTATGTTTCCTGCAGTACTAAACTGACGCGTACAACTCCATATGTGCCAACGAAAGCAATTACATACTCGACACTCGCCCATGTTTTTTTATCAGCAACGATTAAGTATAAGTTAGATCACGGTTCGTCCGCATGTACGAGGAGATAATCCGCGAGCTTTAGCGAGCGGATTATCGCTCGTACATGCGGACAAACGTGATCTAAATTATGTATCACATCCTCATGCACATACCTTGCGCAAGAGTTGTGTTAATACAGAAACAACACCCGGTAATGTGTCAAATATATGATAATTATCATTAATAAGCAGCACCTGTAAGAATATTTATATACATGTGACGGAGGCGTAAGATTGTTCCTTCAATCATGCAGGAACTCGGAGTACACTGAGTAAGCCACATAATTACCCCTCCTGGGGCGCGTTTCACTAAACTTCGTACGACTAAAATGTTCGTAAGTGTAAACTTATGATAGTCTGTAAATTTCACATTAACAAGGTTTTCTTGTAAACAATTATTGGATTTACATGTACATGTGTATTGAGCATAGGCTGCATGTGCAGCCTATGCTCAATAAATGTAAATCCATCAATTGAACTTTACAGACTATTCTAAATTTGCACTTTCGAACATTGTAGTAGTACGAAGTTTAGTGAAACGGGCACCACGTGACCACCACACCATCTCATATACATGTACATGTAGTGCATTAATTATTTGGGATTATGTAGATTAGGCGTTCCTGAAAATATTTAATGAATCCGAGAGCTCTTCAAATGATGTGGATCTAGTTCTAAATATTTAATATTTAATGCTAGCTCCAATTATTTAATAGAAGTCGGGCACCATTGGCGAGAAGCGCGCTCGTTATGGATGATAGAGCTGGTTATGCTCAGCGAGTTTCAGATAGCTTGTAAGTTTCTAGTGCTGGAAGACGCCAAGATAGATAAATTATAATATAATAATGTATATTATCAAGGTGTATGATCACGTGGTACTAATAACAACAAGAAGTACATATTCCAAGTACGTATTCTTGTATAGTGTCCTTATTACGTAACGGATTTTGATGAAATATGGCGCATCAAACGCGTCTTGTTTAGATGCATTTGGTGGTCTCTGTATTTTCGCCCAATCTTCTGTCGTTTTTGAGAAGAATCGATTGCCGTGTCTCGATTCTTCGCAAGAACGACATAAGTCTGTTACAAACTCCATAGACCACCAAGTGCAGCTCATTACGACGCGATTGCTGCGTCATATTTCATCAAAATCCGTTGCATATTAAGGAAAATATCAAATAATACTTACTTTGGAGTGGGCGACGTTGTTGTTGTTGTAACCACGTGATCATGCACCTTGATTATACATTTAATCCTTTGTTGACTGTGTTGTAAATGCATAGTAATAAAGTAGAATCAATTAAAACAGAACAGCTAGAAAAGCTCATTTTATTGCGTTCACTGTAAATATAATTTATAAAACAAAAGCGCCTAATTACAGTTCGAGCTCTCTAAACCACGAGGTGTCCGGCTCAGAGAGGTTCCACTGTACATCGTTGTCTTTATATATGCACAATCTGGTCCATTAGATTTCAATAAGTTAAACTCGTACCGATATTGCTATGATTTTCAGAATGCGCCGATGGTTTCCACGGTTACAACTGTTCGGAGGAATGCACTGAAGGTATTTGTCTGGGGACGGACATTTGCAACAAGACCGACGGTGCGTGTCCGGTCGGCTGTGCGAATGCAGGCGTGCAGCCACCGTTATGTCGGACAGGTAAGCTCTGAAGTTATCCAAGTGCATGTAGGATCTACCTGTTTTTGACGATACATGTTTACCAGGCTACTGTCTGTTCCACGTTTTTCTAATACATGTAATATCGCGCATTTACATTATTCTCAAAGCAAATTTCAACAATCACTAATTGTTCCGTAAATCTTGTTGAAAGATCATGCCAGTTTTGCAAAGCTGATAAACGGTTTAGAATTGATAGGTTTTTGTACTTTAGACAGTGTGTAAATTCTTCAAGTTTAAAATATACAGTATAACCCCTCTAAACCGGACACCCTGGCGGCACAATTGTGTTTAACCCTTTCAACCAGAAATCCCGCTATAGCGGTTTATGCAAAAAGTGCTGATCCAGATGAGCCGGCTCGTAACGAGCCGTCTCATCGGGATCTGCACTTTTTGAAAGTAATTTTAATATTTTTGAGAACAAAACATATCCCCTTTTCATAAATGGACTAGTCTGAAAACCATTTTGTGACGGTTGGGTTGGTTGCAAAATGAACATATCAAAATCCATTCCAGTTACTTAGGGGTGAAAGGGTTAATTTAGATGGGTTTCACTGTCGTTTCTTTCATTGTCGTGTCTTTTCATGATTGAAAATGACAAAAACCTTTCATGGACTGCTTAATTATAGTGGAACCTCTCTAAACCGGACACCCTGGAAGGTCCCCAGTGTGTCGGGTTTAGAGAGGTTCCAATGTACTATAGAATGCTGTGACGGGGCGTACGGACACCACTGTGACAAGCTCTGCGGATTGTGTCTACACCGGGCCGCCTGCAACAAGACGACGGGGACGTGTTCACGGGGCTGTGCCGACGGCTTCGTCGGACCGACGTGCCATACTAGTGGTAGGATACATGCTTAATTGTGCATGGGTATATTTGCAATAGAGCGTAATTTGTAATTGCGACACGCCATGCGATCTTATACCTAAGAACATGTGCGATATTTCATGAAATATATTTACAGAAACTGTGATATGTTCTGTCAATGACGTCGACGGATAACACAATAATTTGCTATACAAATTTCGTCAACTTTCGACGTCATTTACGGAAACTATCGTAAATTTTGTAAATATTGTTTCATGAAATATCGCACAAAATCCCTTGGAGTTTCTCATATGTAGTTGTATATTGAGTGTAGTTGTAGCTCAACTGTGTTCTGTATATATAGTTTCTGGCGTCCATTGGCATTTCACAGATATATTAAATGCACATTCTTCTCACTTGCTATGCGCTTATACTAAATGTACTAACACAGTTGAACCTCTATAAACCGGACACCGAGAAAACACCTGTGATCTTATTTTTGATGACTTTCATGACAATGTATCTCAGGTGATAATGCCTGTTCGTGATCGCAGAGCACACCTATGGCTCATAATGATCAAATGACTGATTTACAGTGAAACCGCTCTAAGCCGGATACGATGGGAACCTCCCAAGGTGTCCGGTTTAGAGAGGTTTCACTGCATATTCAGTAGAACCCTATAAATCAGACATACTGGCGACCGCATTGTGTTTAATTTAAATGGGTTTCACTGTAATTTCTTTAATTTTCGTGTCTTTTCATGATTGAAAATGACAAAAACTGTTCATGGAGTGCTCAATTACAGTGGAACCTCTGTAAACCGGACACCCTGGGGAGGACACCCTGGGGACCTTCCCAGGGTGTCCGGTTTAGAGAGGTTTCACTGCATATAGTTGACTATTATTACAGAGTGGTCCAAGAAGCTGTCGACAGCGAGTACCGTGATGATTGTATTTGGCATCGTACTGGCACTACTGGGGGTGGCGGCATTGCTGTTGGCCTATTGGATAATTAGACGGTACATACACGTCACTATTATATCGTACAGTGGACCTCTCTTAACCGGACACCAATAAAACGAAAGTGATCTTATTTTGAACGAGTTCCTTGGTCATTTATCTCAGGTGATAATGTCTGTTCGTGATCGCATACCACACATTTATGGCTCAGAATGATCAAATGCTTGGTTTACAGTGAAACCTGTTGAAGCAGGACACCCTGGAGACCTCTCAGGGTGTCCGGTTTAGAGAGGTTTCACCGTACTTTCGTTTCCCATTGAAATACAATGGAATGCAAGCCGTCAATACGTTTCCATAGTTGTTTGATTTGTATGATAATTCATGCCACTCGCTCCACCGCGCAACACTATTGCGATCCTAAAGCCGCCCAATATCGCACGCTGCGGAACCAGTGCATATATCTGCGTACAATTCATATAACATATTATACATACGGAGCCCCGCAGGGCACGTAGAATTCTTCTTTTTATTAATTCTTTCCCACGAAATAACAATTAGTTCCCTCATTTTAACAATTCGTTCCCACGAATTAACAATTCATTCCCTCTATTTAACAATTCGTTCCCACGAAATAACAATTCGTTCCCACGGGAACGAATTGTTAATTCGTAGGAACGAAATTATTAATTCGAGGGAACGAATTGTTGAATGTAGGGAGCGAATTGTTATTTCGTGCGGGGCTCCGTATATACATACCTGTAGTATGTTCGGAAATCGTTATTTTTTCGTCTGAGCAAATGTCTTTGCTATATCATACAATGGATTCCTGAAGCTTCTCCATATTGCAAAATAAACATTTATCCCGCCAACACAGTGCATATGTGCCGTGAAACACGGTGCCGTGAAACATTTTTGATATCCTGTCAATACGACCTAATCACCGTGTATGACTATATGCGGTGACTGGGGTTACTTTTTTGTATTTTAAAGCCATTTGTAGGCGTTGACGGGATAAATAGAATAGTAGGTTAGTGCCGTAAACGGGAAAAAATGTCTGGCGCGGCTCGGAAACGGGATGGGCTCGGCGGAGCCTCGCCCATCCTGTTTCCTAAGACTTGCCAGATATTTTTTCCCATTCACGGCATTAACCTACTATTCTCTATATATGTGGCTGTGACTGGTGACATTGGGGCTTACGGAATGTGTGACCAGTGAAGCTCAAGATCAAATAGCACATAATGTAACCTGCGAACGATCTAGTTTGCTTCTTAGAAGCATTACGGGTTGTTCATTAATGGAACGGCGATCAGTGCAGATCCTGCTCTGTGCGAATGCACAGGCTGATCTGGATCTACACTGGTCAGAACACCCATAAGTCCCATTTTTTCAGTCACAGTCATATTTTAGCGCGAGCCCTGTCGACTGAGATCATGTGTCTATCATTATTGCCCAATCGTGTATTTCTAGACGCAAAGAGAAATATCGGGACTATAGGCCGGAGTCTGAGGAGAAATCACCTCGGAACCCATCGCTCGTATCGAACGTCTACGACAACGACGTAACTCCCGATGAAGGTTGGTCACGTGATGCACTACTGTCTGTTCCACGTTTTGCTGCCGACGAACTTTTGGCTATTAAACACATTAAATATAAAAAATATTTAAAAGTAAGTACTTGTTCATCAATAACAAATAAGTCACCGTCCCCAAACAAAATTATTGGTGAAATTCCATTAAATATTGATTTTATTGCGAAAAAACGTTTTTCCTATGGGAATTTAACATGGGGAGTCATTAGATTTAATGTGTTTAATGGCCAAATGTTCGTCGGCAGCAAAACGTGGAACAGACATTAGAAAATGTGCAGTCATTATTTCTCGTACGCATTTACACAAGCTCGTGAAGTAGTGCATGTACTATGATATCATTGGTGGCTATGGAATTGTCACATAATGTAGCTCAGTGTACAGTATAAGATTAGATATTATCAATGCGAAGTTCGCCTTATGTTACCAAAATATGTTCTACAAAAGAACTGAATCCCAGTGTTCTCCTATACCACGCAGAAATGGAGAAAACTGAATTACGCTTACTAACCTGGGCCCTGTTGCTCAAAGCTTCTGTTAGCTTAACAGACTGTTAAATCCTTAGCATTGCTAAGGATTTAACAGTCTGTTAAGCTGACAGACGTTTTGAGCATCCGGGCCCAGCAGAACACCATATACATGTAATATAATTCGCTCAAAACTAGCACAGGAACGCCACTAAAGGTATATTATAATAGGCATTTACAAGTAATGGCGGAGGATCTGTGATTACATGGCTTTTTGTACCCCCCCCCCCCACCCTGCCAGTGAATGGTGAGCTGGGAATATAGTGTTACCGGGCGTCCCGTCCGTACGTCTCGTATACGTACGTTCCGCTTTGGTAAATGTCTGATTCACGTAACTGCTCATATTTCACACATGTATTCTTCTGATGTTCCTATGTCATGCTGTGACAAATCCGCGATCATCAGGCCCCCGACTAAGCCCAATATTAAGGTCGCATACTTAGGTAAATTGCTTATACTTTTTCCTTTCACGTACATGTAGCTGCTGCATATTTTATACATGCATTCGTATGATTGTCCTCTAACAAGCTGTGACAAACTCACCATAATCCAACCTATTGTGTTCAAATGTAACCTCGTTTTCTTTGGCTGCCAGCGGGGGCATTCGTGTGCCGACAGGCCACATTTCTAGTTATTTATATGTGTCCTCTTCGTTTCTCAACACATTTAGGGAGATTCTGACCATTTGACAATTATTGTAAAATGGTCACAATTTCCCTACTGTGTTTAGAAACTAACAGAAAACGTATAAATAACAATATTATTCCGGCTACCCGTTTTACACTAGTCACTGCAGTGATGGAACGAAAACGAGGCCCTGGCATTGTAGACGACCCCGCCCTGTCTGACATGGGCCGGAAGGGAACGGTGGCCGTGAAGGACCTCTGGGATTACGTCATCGAACAGAAAACGACGAACAGGCAACTTCTTCAAGAGTTCAAGGTTTGATGTGCATGCATGCATATATGTCGTTGTGACTGCAATAAAGGGACGTATGGTGTTTGCGACCAGTGCCGATCCTTTAATTTTGGTGAATTCACCCATTGAAGACTCGCTCCTGATTCCATACTTTTGGCTGTGACTACAGAAATGGGGCTTATGGTATTTGCCACCAGCTTAGATCCAGATCAGCCTGTGCATCCGCACAGTCTGATCAGGATCTGCACTGTTCGCCATTCCATTAAAGAAACACTGGCAAGAAATATAGATTGTTACCAAGCTACATGAGTAAACTATTTGATCAGGAATTGCACTGGTCACAAATCCCATAAGCCCCTTTTCCTCCAGCCACAGCCGCATATGTGTTCGTCATAAAAATGTTAAACGGGAATCAATCACTCAATTAATGGAGCATGTACTAATTACTCTCTGTTCCACGTTTTGCTGCAGACGAACTTTTGGCTATTAAACACATTAAATTAAAAACATATTTAAAAGTAAGTACTTTGTTATCAATAACAAAAGTCACCCTCCCCAAAAAATTGATTTGATGAAATTCCATCAAATATTGATTTTATTACGAAAAAACGATTTTCCTATGGGAATTTAACATGGGGAGTCAATTTCCAAAACTTTTCGTGTTTTGATCCGACTAAGAAAATAAGTTTGATTTTGAAAATCGGTCCACAAATAAAAAAATCGTTTTTTCGCAATAAAATCAATATTTGATGGAATTTCACCAAATAAATATTTGTGTGGAGGGTGATTTTTTTGTTATTCAGTGATGAAAAAGTACTTACTTTTAAATATTTTTTAGATTTAATGCGTTTAATAGCCAAAAGTTCGTCGGCAGCAAAACGTGGAACAGACAGTAACTCCGTCGTGTTTCCACAGGATCTCCCCAACGGACTCGTCCATCCGTGTGAAGCCGCGAAGAAGGCACCGAATCTCAGGAAGAACAGATACAAGGAAATATTCGCATGTGAGTTCCCGCACACACGTATTGTCTTTTTATGAGGTCAATACGTAGTTTTATCGACCCTATAAAAGTGATTTCATGATCATGACAGTGACAGGGGACGAAGTCCGAGGTTGATACCACTTTTGTAGGGTCGATAAAACCACGTATTGGCCGAGAGAAAAAGACAATTATTGTTTTTATTATAAACTGAGAATGACCATGTACCAAGGTGCATGATCACGTGGTTACAACAACAACAACGTCGCCCATTCCAAAGTAAGTATTATTTGATAGTTTCCTTAATATGCAACGGATTTTGATGACATATGGCGCAGCAAACGCGTCTTCATGAGCTGCATTTGGTGGTCTAGGGAGTTTGGCACAGACTTATGTCGTTTTTGGGAAGAATCGATTTCCGTGTCGGAGACACGGAAATCGATTCTTCTCCAAAAACGACAGAAGTTTAGGCGAAAATGCAGAGACCACCAAATGCAGTTTAACGAGACGCGTTTGATGCGCCATATTTCATCAAAATCCGTTGCGTAATAAGGACACTATAAAAGAATACGTACTTTGAATCGGTACTTCTTGTTGTTGTTAGTACCACGTGAGCATACACCTTGATGTACGCGATTAGCCAGATTAGCCAGATACTGCACCCAGACACAATTCTACATGTTGATGAGAGATAGAATATTTTGAAACCTAACTATTTTGGTTGTTTCGTGTCATTTGTGAAAGCCCGACATGGAAGGTGTAATTCTACTACCAACCGTTCCAAAAAAGCACATGTTGTGACCAATCACTGGAACCATTTGTTAAAATTACTGGTTGTAACATATGCTTCAACTCCAAGCATTTATGATCGGAAGTTCGAGTATAGTTCAATAAACTAGTCAATATGCTTTTCTCAGGTCAATATCACTTTTTGTCGAGCCCGCTTGAGGAAAGCGAGACATAGTGATCACAATGACGTCCGGGTGTCCGTGCGTCCGTGCGTCCGGCCGTCCGAAATCCGCGTTAAAGTTTTTAAATACCGTATATCTCTGCAGTCCTAAGTCACATTGACTTGAAACTTCATATGCTTATTAGTCATGATCCATATATTCATGCTGTATCCCACTCATGCGGCCCCTGTGCCCAAGGTCTAGGTCAAATGCCTTAGAAGTTTGCGTTCCGAAATCTGCGTTAAAGTTTTTAAAGACCTTATATCTCCGCAGTCCTAAGTCACATTGACTTGAAACTTCATATGCTTATTAGTCATCATCCAAATAGTCATGCTGTATCCCACTCATGCGGCCCCTGTGCCCATGGTCAAGGTCAAATGACTTTGAAGTTTGCATTCCGAAATCTTCGTTAAAGTTTTTAAATACCTTATATCTCTGCAGTCCTAAGTCACATTGACTTGAAACTTCATATGCTTATTAGTCATCATCCATATATTCATTCTGTGTCCCACTCATGCGGCCCCTGTGCCCCTATGTCAAGGTCAAATGACTTAGAAGTTTGCGTTAAAGTTTCTGTCAAAATGTGCGTTAAAGTTTTCACATACCTACTATCTCTGTAACCGTAAGTCAGATTTGCTTGAAACTTTGTATCAAACTTCAAATAAATACACTCTGAGACCATCAAATGCCTCGGCGGGCTCGACATGCGGGCCGCGGCCATCCTCGTTATTTAAAATCACGTGTCCAGCATCTGGCCAATCAGATACATGGACATTCTCAACGTATAATAATGTATACTAACCGACTAACGATCTATGTAATAAATGTGATATCGATGGTCTAGTAACATAAGGTCGTAACTGCTATGCCAAAGCATAGCAGTTACGACCTTATGTTACTAGACCATCGATATGTCACGTACAGTAAATTACATATTGAGAACATCATGCCATCCACTACTTTCTCATAAATAACGTCAGCCTCCGACGTCATAAACGTAAACTATTATTTTAATCCAGGGGCGGATCCAGCATTTAGTGAACGCGGGGGGGGGGGGGGGGGGGTTGTCTAGTTGCGAAAGTAACTCTTGCAATCTACTCCCGTATCGTCCGTAGCTAGCTACGGACGGTACGGGAGTAATTGTAAGAGTTACCATTCGCAACTCGGGGGTTGTCCTATTTTCGAGCTTTTCGAAATGCACTTTCCTGTGTTTGATGGCATTTAAATTCAGACTCCAACTAGTGGTAAACTGTGATCTATATAAACTCCGTGGCTGAACGGGGGAGGGGGTTGCAAACCCGGAACCCCACCCCCCCCCCTTCCCCTCCAGATCCACCCTGTGGGGCACTATTAAATGTTTGTACGACTTATTTATCTGTTAAGTATACTCGTTGGTCACTATTTTCCAGATGACCACTCGAGGGTAAAACTGGACACTGTGTCTGGCGATTTCGGCAATGATTACATCAACGCGTCATTCATTAGTGTAAGTGCCCGTAGGTCCCTGGAGAAAAATTGAGTATAACGATAAATATCTCTATATAACTCCCAGGGTATGGACATTCTTCAACCCTTAAATATAAGATAAATAAAATAACATAACTCCGATTCTACCTCAGACGTGTATCTACGAATTTCGATTTTGACATTCGTAGATACACATCAGGGGACCGTTTCACTAAACTTCCTACGACTAAAATGTTCGTAAGTGCAAAATTATGATAGTCTGTAAATTTCACATTAACATTGTTTTCTTGTAAATAATTATTGGATTTACATTTATTGAGCATAGGCTGCATATGCAGCCTATGCTCAATACATGTAAATCCATAAATTGAAATTTACAGACAATCTTAAATTTGCACTTACGAACATTTTAGTTGTAAGAAGTTTAGTGAAACGGGCCCCTGAGGTACAATCCCACTATGCTTGGATTTAGAGTATTATGTATCTGCACTAGGATATACACACACTCTATACTTGTATGGCAGTTGTTGTCGTATGTCATTCCACCAAAAATCATACTTATTCTGAACCGAGCTTGAGACCTTGAAAACATAGATATATTGCCTTTGAACCAGTAGTGTATGGAGCCCCCGAACCCTGATCGATGATGCTCGGACTACTGTACGGCTATCGAACGCCAACTCTACATAAACTCAAATAAGTATTGCTAGCTCTAAATAAGTAGAGCTAGCATTAAATATTTAGAGTCAGTTCCAAATGATTTAGAGAGCTCTTCAAATGATCCAAAGCACCTCCAGCCGACAATGTAACATAACAGCAGGCTACTGATCAAGATATATACACTGTCCTTCAATTCAAGTAGCGTAAGCCCCGTGTGTGTATGAGCGCGGGTCATACTGTGTTGATTCCAGTCTGTACATGTCACAGGTAAGAATATACAAATATAGTACATGTCCATATTTTAATTTTTGTGTAAAATCTCAATGTTTGGCGTCAAATATATGTTGAAGGACACGTACGGTTACAGTGGGGTCAGCGTGTAAGTGCACACACGAACGAACACGACAGGTTGGAACCAACATGTCGTGTTCGTTCGTGTGTGCACTTACACGCTGACCCCAATGTATTTCACCCATGTCTTCAACTATAAAGTGCTTTATTTTGTAATCCACAGGGCTACAACCGACCACACATGTACATCGCCGCACAAGGTAAGCATTTGTGTATATCAGTTCCATGTATTCAGTTGGAACAACATCTCAATGGAAGTTGTAGAGGAGACTCCGAGTGGCTGCTAAATGGAGGTCTTATATGGGATATAACATACTGGCTCTTATAAAGAGATGGTTGTTGTAGAGAGGTGGCCGTACATGGGAGTTTACCTTTATTTACATGTACATTTGTACACTCATCAATTGTGACTTTGACTGAGAAATGTGGATTATGGGATTTGCTACCAGTGTAGATCCAGACCAGCATGTGCATCCGCATCTGATCAGGATCTGCACTGTTCACCATTTCATAAAGAAACGCCCGTGATGCTTCTAACAAGCAATATAGCTCGCTATCATGTGACATGAGCGTGCTGTTTGATCTGTAGCCGATTTCATCAAAATTGCATAGTATACTTATCTAGCAAAGTGTACTTTGAGGTAGTAATCATTTTTTTTTGCAAAAATGCATTATTTCATATAAAACTAACCACTGCATGTTTGATGATTAAAAGTATGCAGAATTATTATACTGAATTTATTACATTATCACAGCCAAAATGGCTGTGATAATGTAATACATTCATTAAAATAAAAATTAATAAATTTATCCTTAAATTGAAAATGTCTCCCTGAATGTATACTTTGCTACAAAAGTATACGTTGGTGAAATAGGCTACAGGAGCTACACTGGACACAAATCACATAAGCCCCTCATTTCTCCAGTCACAGTCACAATTATGCAATATATCCACAGATTCGTCATATTATTCATTTGAATTTTGAATCGCTAATATTCAAGGTGCATGATCACGTGGTTACAACAACATCAACGCCGCCCACTCCAAAGTAAGTATTATTTGATATATTCCTTAATATGCAACGGATTTTGATGAAATATGGCGCAGCAAACGCGTCTTCATGAGCTGCATTTGGTGGTCTAGGGAGTTTGGCACAGACTTATGTCGTTTTTGCGAAGAATCTCCGACACGGAAATCGATTCTTCGCAAAAACGACAGAAGTTCGGGCGAAAATACAGATACCACCAAATGCATCTTAACAAGACGCGTTTGATGCGCTATATTTCATCAAAATCCGTTACGTAATAAGGACACTATAAAATAATACGTCCTTTGAATCGGTACTTGTTGTTGTCGTTTGTACCACGTGATCATACACATTGATATTCAATAATTTCCTTTAACTCCCAGCTGTATCATCAAAATCTACTGTATAACATTTGTAAGGATTTTGCAGATTTTTAAAACACAATACTTATAATTAATTGTATAATTATGTATTACATATGTATCTCCATTGCCACACCGACAGGGCCGACGACAGAGCACGTGACTGATTTCTGGCGGATGGTGTGGCAGAGCAAGAGTGGGAAGATTGTAATGCTCACCAGGCTTGTAGAGCAAAATAAGGTAAGCATGAACACCAAGTATACTGACGTGTTCTCGTGCAAACTGGCCCACGTTTACAGTTATATAAAATTAATATAATTTTAAATGCAACATTTTCTTAACTTTTTAGCAAAATTTAAGAATCAGCGTACTTTTTATTTCCTGAAATATAAGAATATTGATGTTATTACTACAAAACGAGTTCTTCATGTTCAATACTTGGTGAAGTATGTCTGTGGGGATTTAACATGGGAGATTGTGAAAACGTAAACATGTTTCTACTTACGAAAATAGTGGATCGATTTCATTTTTGTTTTCTTACTGAAACCATGATTTCCATAATAATAATTCCATAATAATCTGAGTCAATTTCCAAAAATAATCTGTTATCTTTCGACGTCATTTACAGAAAATATCACAATGTATGTAAATGTTATTTAGGAGATAATGCACATGTTCTTACGTAAAACTCAATCTGACTTGTCGCATATGAGACACGCCATGTGATTTTGTACCTGCTAAAGAACATGTGCGATTTTTCATGAATTTCATTTGCAGAAAATGTGATATTTTCTGTAATTGACTTAGAGCGTTGACGAAATTTTCATAGCAAATGCGGAATTCAATTACGCATTTGCTATGCAACTTTCATCAACTTTCGGCGTGATTTACGGAAAGTATCGTACATTGTTATAACTAGTTTTCATGAAATATCGCACACAAAAAAAGGTAAAAAGGTAAAATTCAATCTGACTTGTCTCGTAGAATCTATGCACTATTGCAGGTGAAGTGTAGTCAGTACTGGCCGGACGAAGGGGGGCGTCAGTATGGCGCCGTGCACGTGCAGTCCCAGGCTGTAGACTCGTACACCGACTACGACATACGGACCTTTATCGTCTCGTCCGCACAGGTAACATTATAAGTTATTGTGATTCTACACAGGCTATATGGTGTAATATTGCCCGTCTGGAGGTATGTTCACCCGAGGCGATAGCCAAGTGTGAACATACCTTCAGACGGGCAATATTACACCATATAGCCTGTGTAGAATCACAATAACGTATTTGTCATACCGCAGATACTGTATTTGGCCGTATTATGCGTATAAACATATCTCTTCTTTTGATCTTTGCGTTTTTTATTAAGGAAGAAAAATAATCCGAGATTCGATTTTCTACCGTCAGTCTTAATAATAATATAAAGGCGTAAATGAACAATTTGTTTTTTTTATTAAACGAAAACAAACTAAATTTGGAGTAAGAAATCCATCGAAAACGACTTTTTTTATATAGTGTAATTTAATTTATATTCCACTGCTCTATCGATCTGCTCTCTCTCTGGCGCCTCTAGAATAATGCGACTGGTTCCCAAACATTCGCTGTCATTGCTACGCCGCGTTTCGTGCGTGAACCCATAGTTTGTGACATAAACATAGCCGTGTCACGAAGCCAAAGTGTGTTGAGATTTGAAAAGCAATTTTCGTTATTTTGGCTAATTTTTCGCTCATATTTTGATGAGCGAAGAATATTTATTGAAAAATAAACAATAAAGACTGGTTCTGAGTGTACAATTTGTTACTTTTATTGATCAATTCGGGGTTTTATTGTGTTTAGTGAGGAATACAATTCGCAATCGCTAGACGCTTTCAAAATGTGTCTTCATTCATCATTGGACGCGAGGCGCCGGAGGGGAATTGCAATTTCTCTATGTCCGACGGCCTTGGCAGGTCATATAATATATATGACCAGGCAAGCTAGCAAATCAAAAGCCGAGAAACTTATCTGTAGTATGACAACATATTATAGTACGCGTGGTACACAACCGCCTGAGTTAATCTTGCCCATGTTATCAACGTTTCTGAACATCTATTGGCAATGCCAACACGCAAAAAAAAGCAATCTGATTGTCTGCTAAGGCTCAGTCAATCAAACTGCTTGATTCCAAGCACAATATTCAAGTATCTTGAAATAAAAACATAAAAAGCTCTTGGCAAGATTGGTGCAGGTGTTACATGTAGTGTACAATGTGTAATAGCAGAACGTTACCAATTTAAATTTAGACGCGTATCGAATATGTCGGAAATATTTTGACAGTCACAGTCACTGATTTAACCAACAGCCCGAAAAAAAAGAAATATTTAAACTATAACATTTTCAAAAGAAATGGAAAAAATAATTGGCAGCGGTGGGATTCGAACCCACGCCTCCGAAGAGACTGGTGCCTAAAACCAGCGCCTTAGACCGCTCGGCCACGCTACCGTGATAATATAGCGAATGCAAAGTTAGTATTTATCGGAAAAAACAAGCAGAGCGCAAGTAAAAATAGATTTCTGAACCGGAAACACGTGTTTAAGATAGGTTTATTATTAATGAACAATTTTAATATCAAACAGCAACGGAAGCGTATTGATTTCTCCGCTCCAAAAAGATGGCCGGTTTAGAGCGTGGAGCTAATAACGCGAATGTCGTGGGTTCAACCCCCACACTGACCAATTATTTTTGTTTTCCTGTTGGGGTTTGCTTTATTTCACAAATACATCTTTTTGTTTTTAGCATAATTAATACGATACTTCTAAAAACGTTCACTGTAAAAATGACGAAAATAGTATTGTAATATTTAGAGTTGGATAAAATAATTTAGCAAGACAAAATAATTCTGGCCAGTGTGGGGGTCGAACCCACGACATTCGCGTTATTAGCACGACGCTCTAACCGACTGAGCTAACCGGCCAAGTTGTGAACTGAAACGATGCATTTTTGACAGGGTTTTCACGCATCATGATTTGACTGGGAATTTAGGGTTATGTACTCGGACTATAGTTACGAACGATAACTCTTGCAATTTACTACCGAACCGTTCGAAGCTTACGAACGATCGGGAGTATTTACCTGTATTTACTTTAGGCTCTTGATTTGGAGAACAAATGACTGTCAATTCCCCCTGTTAGTTGCGAACGGTAACTCTTGCAACTACAATACTCCCGTACTGTACCGTCCGTAGCGCTACAGACGGTACGGGAGCAGATTGCAAGAGTTACCTTCGCAACTGTTCCCCCTGTATGCTTCACCGGTGAACCTAAACCCAACCCCCGCCACAATTTTTTGCAATTGAGAAGCTGTCCGATTCTGTACGAAATATGTCCATGTCCCCTCTTTGCCACCGTAGTTATCTCTCATACATGTATTTACTTTTCGCCATCCCAACCCTATTTTATTACTGTCTGTTTCACGAAACCTACCCACATTTTACTGCTACATCTATACGTATATAAACAATGCAAATTCGAAAATATTAAATATGAACAAACTTTAAGAATGCTAAGGCTTCTTTTTATTTAGTGAACCTGAAATATGTTCCAATATGGATTGTATTGCGAAAACAAATGTGTCCTAATAAACTATATAATATATTACTAGTATAATGTGATTTTTTTTTCAGAATTGGTGGACCAATTTTTTTTCAAATTTCACTTTTGTTTTCTTTACTAATAGTTGGATCATTTCCAAGCTATCTTGTCATGTTTCAGAGGTAATCATTTTTCGTTATTCGAATCCTCCTGCAGTTCCTTCAACCATGTTATATTCCCAAATCATTTTTCGTCGATTTTATTATATATTTTCACAGGCGGACGTCCAAGAAAAACGGCAGGTGCGGCAATTCCACTACACAGCATGGACAGACCGAACTGTGCCGGAATACCCATCTTCAGTTGTCCAGTTCTGGAGCAAGGTTCGAACCTACGACCCCGGTGATAACGTTCCTGTGATCGTGCACTGCAGGTAGGGTAATCGGCCTAATTTTCGGATGGTTTGTAAATAAAACATTAATTATTGATTTTTAATGTGGTTACCATCCCACATACATGCACGCGTTATATTCATCTGTAGAAGAACGAATGCAATGGTGGATCGTAGTTAGTTATTTCCCTTTGAATTTATTTATATTATCCCGTCCAACTTGTATATGTTATGTGCAAATTGCGTACAATAAAGCCGAATATCGCGCTATTTGTTGTGTAAATAGAGACTAGTAGGTTAGTGCCGTGAATGGGAAAACATATCTGGCAAGGCTTAGGAAACGGGATGGGCGAGGCTCTGCCGAGTACATCCCGTTTCCGTGCCGCGCCAGATATGTTTTCCCATTCACGGCACTAACCTAATATTCTATTTATCCCGTCAACACCTACAAATGGCTTTAAAATGCACAAAAAAATAACCCCAGCCACCTCACATATTCATGCGCAGCGATTAGGTCGTATTGACAGGATATCAAAAATGTTTCACGGCACCGTGTTTCACGGTACATGCGCACTGTGTTGACGGGATAAAGAAGCAATTATAGTGTTTTCCACTAATGTTGATCTGGGTCGAATATTGATAGGCCCTGTGTTGATCCAGATCATCCTACATATCTACGCAATCTGATCTGGGACTACATTATTTGCCAGATTCATATTTCCACACCGATTAATGTCATTGCGATCAGTGTAGACCCAGATCAGACTGCACATATGTGCAGTCTGATCTGGATCTACCCTGTTTGCAGTGTTTATTTAGTTATTCAGTAAGAAATAAACGTTAAAATAAACCAAAGGACCGGTTCTATAAATAGATTTGCGAAGGGAAATAACTAGCTACGATCCCCCATTCTTACATCAGCTACATTCACTGAACTGGGCAGATGTGAGTTTAGCTAGGGGATCTAACATGGATGATGTTTAAATACTGATATTTAAAACATGGTTATGCCTCGTTTCTTATGAAATCAATAAACTCGTTTAATAAATGACAATATATACATGTACCTCGTTTCTTATTAAATCAATAAACTCGTTTAATAAATGACAATATATTCCTCGTTTCTTATGAAATCAATAACCTCGTTTAATAAATGACAATATATGCCTCCTCGTTTCTTATGAAATCAGTAAACTCGTTATCATAGTAAATCTACACATATGTTATATTGTATTTACTGTCTGTTTCACGAAAGCTGCAAACAAATTGTACGGCTATATAGACAATTCAAAAACAAGATTTCTTTTGATAATATTAAATTAAAGGAAAAATTAAAAATGAGCCTTCTTTTTATTTCGTGACATTTGGTCAAATATTGATTTTATTGCGAAAACAAAATTTCCCGATGTTAAATCCCCATAGACATCTTCACGGAGTGAAGATGTCTATGAGGATTTAACATGGGGACTTTCTTTTTGAATTTTAGAAATACTGGACCGATTTTTAAAATTTAACTCTTGTTTTCTTAGTTAGATCATATCCAAGCTATCTAGTCAGGTTTCGGAGTCAATTTCCAAAATGTTTCGTTTTTTGACTCCTCCCACACCTCTTTTTCCCCCATGTTAAATTCCCATAGACAAATCAATTTTTCGTAATAAAATCAATATTTGACCGAATTTCACGAAATAAAAAGAAGGCTCATTCTTAAATTTTCCTTTAATTTAATATTATCGAAAATAATATTGTTTTTGAATTGTCTATATGGCCGTAACATTTGGGCAGCTTTCGTGAAACAGACAGTAGTGCATTAGCATAGCATTATCCATTGAGTCTGCACTCATCAGATTTACATGTTCATTTCACTGGTTTATACACTGTATGTACCGACACCATTTACACCTGTGATTTTATTTTTGATGAGTTTCTTGGTCATTTTTCTCATGTGATAATGTCTGGTCGAGATCACACAGCACACAACTATGCTCAGAATGATCAAATGCCTGATTTACAGTGAAACCTCTCTAAGCCGGACACCATGAGCACCTCCTAGGGTGTCCGGTTTAGAGAGGTTTCACTGTAATACAGTGTAATAGAATTACAATACAATGTCAATAAATCCTTGATACTAATTTCTCCAGTCACAACAGCCACATATGAGACACGCCGTGGGATTTTGTACCTTCGGACATCTGCGTAATTTCATGAAATACGTTTACACAATTTACAATATTTGCCGTAAATGGAGTCAAAAGTTGACACAATTTTCAGAGTACATGCGGGATATAATTCCGCATCTACTCTGAAAACTTTGTCAACTTTTGACTTTATTTATGAAAAATATTGTAAATTTTGTAAACGTATTTAATGAAATGACGCAGATGTCCGAAGGTACAAAATCACCTGGTGTTTCTCATATCAGTATTAGCAAGAAATGTTGATCCTGTCATCTACATGGCATTTTCAGCGCGGGCATCGGACGGACGGGCACGTTCCTGGCCCTGGACTATCTGGCTGACCAGGCCAGCCTCGAGGGCTACGTGACTGTGGCGCAGTGTGTGCAGGAGCTCCGTCACCAGAGGGTCAACATGATACAAACACAGGTCACTAACTTGTCAACATAAATGTAGATATAGTAGGGGACTGTTATCTTTACAAAAACTCCCGTATAGTCTGCTATTGACGTTACTGGCTATTTTGTAGAGGCAATTGTTCGTAGCAATCAATTGCGGACGATGCGGGATATTTTGCAGAAGTAAACGTACGTAGCAGTTTACTACGGACGATATGCGAGTTCTTGTAGAGATAATTGTTTTTATCCCGTCAACACAGTGCGTATGTGCCGTGAAACACGGTGCAGTGAAACATTTTTGATATCCTGTCAATACGACATAATCACTGCGTTTGAATATGTGCGTTGACTGGGGTTATTTGTTTTCATTTAAAATCCATTTGTAGGTGTTGACGGGATAAATAGGATAGTAGGAATTAGTGCCGTGAATCGGAAAAAATATCTGGCGCGGCACGGAAACGGGATGTGCTCGGCAGAGCCTCGCCCATCCCATTTCCTAAGCCGCGCCAGATATTTTTTCCCATTCGCGGCACTAACCTACTATTCTCTATGTAGCGTTCTGCTACGAACGATGTGCGATATTTCGCAGGGATAACGGTTCATATGACTGCTACGGACGATACGGGCGTTTTTTTTCCAGGATAATTGTTCGTAGCCGTCTGCTGCAGACGATACGGGATCTTGTGCAGAAATAATTCTCAGAATGTAATGTACATGTAGCATATTTACGTAGAAATGAATTATCACGAGTGAAATGAAACTGTATTGTAATTTGTGATGTACCATGTTTTCACCTCAATATCGAACAATATAAGTTCTGAGGAGGTTGCAATATACATTTTTGTGAATATTTTAACTTTCAGTGATACTTTTATTTCTCTGATTTCTTGCTGGTTTCCAAACATATTAAGATGAGTTGTAGCCATACACCATCTCTGCTACGCGTTATTCACATATTAAATGTAAGTATGATCACAATTGACAATTCCTAATCGACGACGAGCCAAATATGTAACAAGAATGTGTTTTGTTTCAGGAGCAATACCTGTTCCTACACGAGGCGCTGGTGGAGGCGTTGTTCTGTGCCAGCACGGCGGTGCCCTGTGGTAACGTCCCCGTCATGTACAAACGCATGTTCGAGTTGGACCCCGCATCCAGGAAGGCCAACCTGCTAAGTGAATACGAGGTACGGCGTGCATGTATATGCGGTTGTGACTGGAGAAATTACGCTTATGGGATTGTTTTTCTTCGAATTTAAGACTGTTTGTGTACTCTCTGTTACACGGGATAATAAAACAATTTCTATTTTTTAATTTACTAAATAAATACGTTATTAGGCATACTTAACCCTTTGAACCCGAAAGCCCGCTATAGCGGCGTTTGCAAACAGTGCATAACCAGATGAGCCGGCTCGTACCAACCGTCTCATCAGGATCTGCACTTTATGCAAGTATTTTCATAGTTTTGAAAGCAAAAACAGCCCCTTTTCATAAATGGACTAGTCTGGAAATCATTTTGTGACGATTGGATTGGTTGCAAAATTAGCATATGAAAATACATTCCAGTTATGTAGGGGTGAACGGGTTCATGGATGTATACACCTCGGTCAATTACTTCAACCCGTACTGGAGGCACGACATCCATTGTGTGTTGATTACAGTGGGGTCGGCGTCCAACCTGTTGTGTTCGTTTGTGTGTGCACTTACACGCTGACCCCACTGTAATGAATATAAATCAAGGAATATTTACTCCCTGTTATCGTATCCGCAACATCCGTGTCGTTCACTTACTAATACTGTTAGATATATATAATGTATGTTTAAAGGGCACAAACTGTTCTTTATATCAGAGACATCATATGAGACATTTTCTGTATTATCATACAGTTTATATCAGACGCAAAATGTTAACGGACATTACTATCTATTCTCTGTATTTATTTGTTGATGTGCAATGATCATACTTTATAATCTGTCGAAAATATTATTTTGTTCAGGTCACGCATTTAATTAGTATAAATAATTAAAAAATATCTTGCCTCATTTGCATGTGAAAATAGCACGATACCATCGTGAGTCACTATCAGAAAAATACATATTACTAAATGATTATATCTGTATAGCGGGCACTCGTAATTTTGATAAGTGGTGGAATAGTGACACAATTATACACTTATTTAATTCCTGTAAAGAACATTTAGTACCTACTGAGTGGGCATGTACCTTAGTCCGTTACTTCGGTAACATACACGCACCTATGTATGCCTCTAGTGTGGCGCGTGTGTGTGCCCGCTGTGCATCGAAACATTAGCAAGTATTTCAACAACTATAATTATGTTGTTTATATTATATCGTGTTTTATCCCAAAAGCTGTATATACAGTGGGGTCAGCGTGTAAGTGCACACACGAACGAACACGACAGGTTGGTTCCAACCTGTCGTGTTCGTTCGTGTGTGCACTTACACGCTGACCCCACTGTATTACCGTAATAAATAATTGAATTATATCGTTACAATTATATCGACATTATAAGGGGATCTCGAATACACCTTCAAAACATGTTGAGACAATTTATAATCAGTTTGCATTACTGATCGAGACTCTGGCAGGTGGTTGGAAAGTCACTTGATATGTCAACATATTCATATGTATATCAAATTAGTTTATATTTATGTGGTGGTGGCTGGAGAAATTAGGCTTACTGGATTTATTTCCAGTGTTGCTCCTGATCAAATAGCACACTCCTGTCGTCTAATAACGATATATATCGCTTTTTCAATGAATATGGACGTTTCAATGTCAAATGGGATGGCAAAACATGCAGATCAGGAACAAACTGTGCGGACGCACAATGTGACCAGGAGCTGAACTGGTTGCATAACGTATAAGCCCCATATCTCCAGTCACAGCCACATATATGATTGCAATTTCATTCCAGAAATTACAACACATCACCAAATTCCGTGAAAGTTTAGAACCCAGCTTCTACGAAAATGTAGCCTACAAAAACGCCATGAAAGTTGTAAACAGAGGGAAGAATCGCAAGAATACAATCTTACCAAGTGAGTAACAATTAATTAATGTTCTCTTTCATAAGCTCATCCGCAAATGTTGTATTCATCTCCCCGACAACAACACAGTTATGGCACATTAAGGCCGTAGTATTCGTGCAGTGTGAGCATATCAACAATTCGTTATAAATTAACGACACTCCAATAACCAGTTCATCATAATACAGTGGGATCAGCGTGTAAGTGCACACACGAACGAACACGACAGGTTGGTTCGCTACCCACCCAAAGTGTATGTTGTTACCACTCAGTTGAACCGTCTCGCCGAGACGGTTCAACTGAGTGGTAACAACATACACTTTTGATGCGAAATGAGAAAAAATGCAGATTTTTTTTTTTTATTTATACATGAAATACAGTGGGGTCAGCGTTCCAACCTGTCGTGTTCGTTCGTGTGTGCACTTACACGCTGACCCCACTGTAATTACAGTATGTTTAATTCGATTCCGGGCGACATAATTATTTACATTATATTTAATGTTATTGTTATTAAGTCCATTGAATGTTATCCCAATGTTGACGGTGCAATGTCCGCCCGGTACGTGCAACCCAGCCATAGAGTAAATAGAGAATAGTAGGTTAGTGCCGTGAATGGGAAAAAATATCTGGCAAGGCTTAGGAAACGGGATGGGCGAGGCTTTGCCGAGCACATCCCGTTTCCGTGCCGCGCTAGATATTTTTCCCATTCACGGCACTAACCTACTATTCTATTTATCCCGTCAACATGCACACCTACAAATGGCTTTAAAATTAAAAAAAAAGTAACCCCAGTCACCGCATATATTCATACGCGGTGATTATGTCGTATTGACAGGATATCAAAAATGTTTCACGGCACCGTGTTTCACGGCACATACGCACTGTGTTGACGGGATAAGCTATGTTTCATCTCCTGTCACGACACGAGTAGACCAGTACGGCCAGGTGGGTCAATCATAATGGCAAATATTTGTTTCTGGCAATTATTACATGTATGTGTAATTTATTATTATGCAGTACCGCTGTCGCTCTTCGCCATTCATTTATTGGCGTAAAATTAATACAAACAGCAAAAATGAATGCAGTCTAATCATACTGAGCGCATGCAAATGGATATTGTTACACGTGTTTAATGACCCACCCCCACCAACCCACCACCACAAATTCAATCGCTCATGTCACACGTGTTTTGCAGACTTACTGTCAGCTATTAACCTCACATCTGAGCAATGGGTGCCATTGCACCCATCGCTCAGCTGTGAGGTTAATAGCTGACAGTAGCTCTGCAAAGCTGCTGTACCGTCTATAATACGGATGGGGTGTTTCTGTTTTCCACTATTCTTCACTATGCCATTCCCTGTTACAGGCGATGTCCATCGGCCGTGGCTGTACAGTAAAGTAGACGGTCACAATGACTACATCAACGCCGTCTATCTTCCGGTAACTTTGCATGCACCAATACACTGTAACGTCCGAGATTGTGTTCCGAGTTTACATATGACGCTTTGGCTTTGCCCAGGTCTGCCAGAAAACCATTTGTTTGTGTATGTCCGTTTTGCCGTTTTATCTTCACTGTGCATCCACGCAGATACGACAACGGTGAAACGTTTCCAATGAAAGCACGTTTTCATCGGTAACGGTTAACGTTTGACGCATGGATTTAAGAAGAAATCTTACGTCATAAAAAACGTCCTTTTCATTGCATAAGAAAACCGGAAAATGGTTTAAACTAGTTAACAACCGGGAACCGTCTTCAGACGTTTGTAATCTGGAACACAGACATTTAATTTGCTAATAAGAATGCAGAAAACGCACGTAACTATGCCTATGGAAAACTGCTGGCCATCATTTGCACCACAGTCACTACTGTACATTTATAACGACCACATTATAGATTACGTTTGCACCTATGAATGTATGTGGCTGTGACAGGACAATGGGGTATATGGGATAATATGAACCGTCTAGCTCCTGGGGGCCGTTTCACTAAATTTCGTACGATTAAAATGTTCGTACGTGAAAATTTAGGATCGTCTTGAAATTTCAATTGATGGATTTACATTTATTGAGCAAACGCAGCCTATGCTCAATAAATGTAAATCCAATAAGAAAATATTGCTCCTGTGAAATGTACAGACTATCATAATTTTGTACGAAGTTTAGTGAAACGGCCCCCTGATGTCTACCTCAGTCCCGCTGCATTGTAAGTACCTGAAATGTTTGCTAGATGCAGACCCGGGGCCCGTTTCATTAAACTTCGTAAGACTAAAATGTTCGTAAGTGCAAATTTAGGATCGTCTGGAAATTTAAATTGATGGATTTACATTTATTGAACATAGGCTGCATATGCAGCCTATGCTCAATAAATGTAAACCCAACAATTGTTTACTAGAAAAGAATGTTAATGTGAAATTTACAGACTATCATAATGTTGCACTTACGAACATTTTAGTCGTACGAAGTTTAGTGAAACGGCCCCCAGATGTTGTTTCACTGACTGAATGGCGATCAGGGCAGATCAAGATCAGAATGTATGGATGCCCTTGCCGATCTGGATCTACACGGATCGCAAATGCCATGAGCCTCATTTATTCAGTAATAGCCACAAACTCGTCGATTTGGCAATACAAATATATACATTTATTTACATGATTGTTAATTATTTGATAATGCCTAATGGCGATACTTTGATGTCACGATGGAAACTGATAGTACGGTAGCGCGATAGCAGTGTAACAATGACGCGACATCACGATAACACGATGAAATACTGCGATATTATATCATAGTATCGTCATATAGCTATCGTGGTATCACCATCGTAATATCTTATTATCTTGCTGTCGCAGTAACGACCCGACAGAGATATTCAGGGCTCCAGTTAAGTTGCGTAATTTGATCAACTTGGGGTGAAATTTTGTTATTTCTTCATCAAAAATGGCAAGTTGGGGGTCCTTTAGAATCGTCTCATTGAGACGATTCTAAAGCACTCCCAACTTACCATTTTTGATGGAGAAATAAGAAATTTACCTCCAAATTACGAATCTTAACTGGAGCTCTGGATATTACGATGATAGCCCGCAATATCGTAGGTACATGAGACATCCTCGTTTTTCTCCAACGTGGAATTTCGATGTAATATTGCTGTAATTCATGTATAAAAAGGAATGTAAATATTCTTCTGCATTTTTTCTCATTTCGCATCAAAAGTGTATGTTGTTACCACTCAGTTGAACCGTCTCGGTTCAACTGAGTGGTAACAACATACACTTTGGGTGGGTAGCGAACCAACATGTCGTGTTCGTTTGTGTGTGCACTTACACGCTGACCCCACTGTACGATGATAGCCCGGAATATCGTAGGTACATGAGACATACTCGTATTTCTCCAGCGTGGAATTTCGATGTAATATTGCTCACACTGCTTCCACAGTTTAGTACCTATATTCGATGTTAACCCTTTCAACCGTAAGTAACTGGAATGACTGTGATATGTTAATTTTCCTACAATCCCATCGTCACAAAATAATTTTCAGATTAGTTCATTTATGAAAAGGGAACATTACACTGTTTGCGAACGCCGCTATAGCGGGCTTTCGGGTTCAAAGGGCTAAGCCCAATTGAGGAGTGATGGTATGAACGTGTAACGCTCGGTATGAACGTGTAACGCTCTATAGCAGGCGAGTACTTATATGTCGGTCTACATATATTATGAATATAGAATGGTCCAAGGGGTATATAACCTATTTTCTCGTTGCATACACGCACTGGGGAATATATTAGATATTAATCTTTCAAATGTGGTTTGTAATAAGCTGCATTGAATAGGCGATTGTATCCACACTATGTCACAGTATGTGTGCTTAACCCTTTCACCCCATTAGTAACTAGAATGAACAACCCATGTTATCTTTAGGCTGTTTCCTTTATCAGAAAGAGACACTTCATTTGAAAACAGGAACAGGTCTAGTCGTATTGGCAAAACAAGTGTAGATCCAAATGAGCCGGCTCGGGACGAGCCGTCTCATCAGGATCTGCACTTTTTGCAAGTAATTTTCATATGGTTAAGAACAAAGCACCCACTTATCATAAATTGACTAGTCTGAAGATCATTTTGTGACTGTTTGATTGGCTGCAATATGAACATATCAAAATCCATTCCAGTTTCTTAGGGGAGAAAGGGTTAATGTTATTAGGTTTGAGGAATTTGATTCCTCAAACCTTTTGTTTTCGTTGGTATTTTTTTTTTCTTTTTATTCAGCCGTCGAGACTACAGCCCAAACCGCTGGTCGGATCGACTTCAAATTTTGTATACCGATTCGCATCAACAGTGAGACGAGAATAACGCAATTTTCAGAATTCTCATGACGTCACTTTCTACGAAACCGGAAGTGACGTCATATATCATATAATTCCCTATAACTTCCTTATTTTCCAACCGATTTCAAAAATTCTTTCGCTGGTAGTTTTTGGCTATCTGCCCAAATGAGAGAGTTGTAGGCATTTGAAGTTTTTAAAAAAATTGAAATGGTCATAACTTCCTTATTATTCTACCGATTTCAAATATTTTTTTTGCATTAAAAAGCCAATAAAATTCTCTATCTCCGGTTCGCTGGTAGTTTTTAGCTATCTGCTCAAATGCGCGAGCTACATGCATTTGAAGTTTGAGAACGAGCATATAAACTTAGCCGCCTAGAACAGTGTGTACAGCTGACAAACTTCGAGGTGGAGGCCAGACAGGTATGGTGGGCTGTATCAGACACTGGTTTTATATACGAACTGACATGCTGTGAGTGCTTTAGAATCGTCTCAACTTCAATGTCAGACTAGGGGGTTAACGGTACACATTTCGTAGAACGTTATATAATGAAAAATGCTTAGGATAGTCAAGCGATTCTGAAAATACAAAACTTTATTTTTTCAATTTCATTGGAATTGCATCAATTTTTTTTGAGTTTCATATGTTTTCGTCATTGGCAATGTCTTCTAATCACTTTGCCAGTGTACGTTTGTCAGTACATCAAGCCTCAAACCGTTGATGCAGCTTCAGCTGCTCTAGTTTAGACATGTAAACATGCGATATGAAACAAAATCCCGTAATACATTTATGACAAGCGACGATCCTATCCAAATAATGTACTCCATATTATATTTTCTTCCTTTTCCATATTTATAGTCCTCTAATTATACTTTGTTTTATTGTGTAATTGTATCGGTATATATAGTCGACACCCCGTCCTTCTGTTCGGCTGCCAGTTTGTCTGTCCGAGATTTGCGTTAACTTTTAGGTTACCTACTATCTTTGTATGTTACAGTCAGTCGGATTGGCTTGCGACTTCATATGTTTATTTGTCAACATCCATATGTTCATTGCCGGTATAGCCCTCCGATACGGCCATTGTGTATAATAAGTTGTCATGTCATTTAAAATAATGAATTATTGTGCCTTGTCAGATATTGCTGCAGCATAGTTTTAAATTACAGTGTAATACTATTTTATTTGAAATGTCACCAGCTTGGTTAAGATACCTACTGCCACAGAGAATGAACTAAATGGCGTAAAGTGGAATACATTGTGCAATTGGTTGATATAGGTCATTTTTCGTGCGTGAAGCGAACGATTTGCCTGCATGCAACTCTGGAATATCTACGGTACCGTCTGTAGCTGTGGACAATGGGGTCAACGTGTAAGTGCACACACGAACGAACACGACAGGTTGGAACCAACCTGTCGTGTTCGTTCGTGTGTGCACTTACACGCTGACCCTTTTTTTCAGAATTCACACCCACAACTAGAAGCGAAAGACACCATATTAAATATGAGACACACCATACGAATATAATGTTCATGAAATATATTTACTGAAACTGTGACATTTTAATTGTATTCCGCATCTGCTTTCGTCAAGTTTCGACGCCATTTACGGCAACTAACGTAACTTTTATAAATATCTTTCATGAAATATCGGACATATTTTAGTTACAAACTGAAGTCACATGTCGTGTCTCATATGATACATCACCATAAACAATGCACCGTTACCACTCAGTTCGTGTATTGCAGACCCACCGTGTGGATAGAGCGTTCATCATTACCCAGAACCCTCTTCCCGGCACCATTGTCGATCTATGGCGGCTTGTGTACGAGAACAAGGTGACCTCTATTGTGGATTTAGACGGAAGTAAAGTACCTGTAAGTAAACATCACGGACAGCAGGGCGGATTTGGAGTCCGAGGTTCCGATCCCCCCCCCCGTTCAGTCACGGAATCTACGGGAGTAGATTTCAATAGTTACCTTCGCAACTAGACAACCCTCGTTCCCCAAATGCCGGATCCGCCCCTGGACAGTCATTACGGAGTAACCCTTTCATCCAGAAGTAACTGAAATTGATTTTGAAATGTTAATTTTGCAACCAATCCAACTGTCATAAAAATTATTTTCAGACTAGTAGTCTATTTAGGATAAGGGGTGTTTTATTTTTCTCAAAAATATGAAAATTATATGCAAAAAGTGCAGATACTGATGAGACGGCTCATTATTAGCCGTCTCATCTGCACTGCTTGCAAACTCCGCTATAGCGGGCTTACGGATTCAGAGGGTTAACCATTTAACCCCTAAATATCCTATAGTGTCATTTCCATGCTAATATTTGAACAATTCCAGTATTGGCAGTAATTCGGACCTTCTTTTTTAAAAGTTTGACAATACTAACAAATGTTGCCGATCTGCCAAGGCGGCTTTGGGTCTACTGTGTTTGCACATATTGCATTTATAATGGTCTGTAGGGTTAACTGGGTTACTAGGAATGATATGATAAACAACGTATAACACGTATTTATCTTCTAATTCATACGAACATGTAATGGTCATACGCATATATGACTTTATACGTAAATGCTTTGTTGACGATTCGTTCCACAGTAAGTTACAACATTAATGTAATATACAATATTACCCATTACAGGTACGGTTTCACCCGATGGCATGTACTAAAATTAATACTGCCTGTGGGGCCATTCAAAGTCTCCCCTATCATGAATCAATTGCTTCATATATCTTCTTATCATCATCCATATTTTCATTCCATACCACACCCATGCGGCCTTCATGTCCAAGGTCAAGGTCAAATTACTTAGAATTTGCTTCATAAGATTTGCGTTAAAGTTTTCGGGTACCCATTATCTCTGCAACGGTAAGTCGTATTCACTTCAAACTTCATATACTTCCTTATCATCGTAAAAGATATTGGTCGACTCTTGGTCGTTAGTGAATACAACTAACTGCCAGTTCGACAGGTGTGCACATTTGGATTCATATGACCTTTCTCCATTTACATCGAGTTTCTCCATACAAACTAATAGGATAGTGCTCAGATGGGTGTATGTCATCGACAGTGACACTATCCGAACAGTCCGTGACACAAATGAACAAAGGCAATACATTCGCACTTGCAATGTATACTTTTCTGGTTGATTATATAGAGTTTATTCAACTACCATGTTGAAAAACCGGATTTGTGTCCCGAGACATATAAAAATCCGATAAAGAAACGAGTGCTCCGCTCCGCACTCGTTTCTTCGTCGAATTTACAGATGTCAAGATTTCAAAATGGTAGTGATAAATTGTATATTACATTCTATTCGAAAAATGTGGAAGTTGCTCATAGCGTTGTCAAAAATTGACAAGTTTGATGTTAGCGTATGAATTGTTTCTTCTCCAGAAATGACGTCAACACTTGACGTAACATACGTCTCGCGAACGTCTAGAAACCACGGTGAATTACTGGGTAGTATGTAATATATGTCTTTACTTTGTCTGGTCTTGACTTTGTCTTGTAATTTTAGACGGAGCAATATTGGCCTGATGATTCGGGGCCCAGGACCATCATCCCCTACCAGATCGTCCATGTCCACACCGTTGACCACCTCACTTACATTGAACGGACACTGAAGCTTACCAACGGGGAGGACGTAGGTTTTTTAGTGGCATTGAACTCATATGTGCGGCCAATGGTGGCAAAATGGTGCTTATGGTATTACTGGTCAGTCTCAATCCTGAATCGTGTATCACATTCCCGCAGTCTGATATGGACATATTACTGTACTGTTTATTAGGAGCAGGACGGGTGATTTACATGTCCTACCTGAATCACAGGGCGGATGCACAGGCTAATCTGGGAATACACGGTCGTATAGCAAAAGTCCAATTTCCCCAGTCATAACCACATAATTATATGGCCGAGAAACAAAATTGCTACCCGCTCCATACCTCCAGCGAGATAACGTATCAAAGGCGAATTATTTTTACAGCTAATATATGCCTTCTTTCAATACTGTTATCTTTTTCCCGATCCTTGGTGGCTGTATTATAACAAGTATGTACATTGAGTTTCGCGTAGGCAGGTACTAGGAATCAGGGGGCCGTTTCACTAAACTTCGTAAGACTAAAATATTCGTAAGTGTAAATTTATGATAGTGTACAAATTGCACATCAACACTGTTCTCATGTAAACAATTATTGGATTTACATTTAATGAGCATATGCTGCATATGCAGCCTGTGCTCAATAAATGTAAATGCATCGATTGAAATTTCTAGACGATCCTAAATTTGCGCTTACGAACATTTTAGTCGTAAGAAGTTTAGTGAAACGGGCCCCAGTTCTGTCGTGGAGTGTGTAAATATAGACATAGTCTACATCAGAAATGAACACGTGAAATAAATCCGCACTTCTAATGTCTTCCTTTTTCTACGGAAGCCCATTAAGGCCATTTCACTTTTTTTCATTTCCTTTTATTCAAGATATTTTCTTGAATACCTTTTCTTGAATTTTCAAGGAAATATCTTGAAAATTCAAGAAAAGAACTTGAAAATTCAAGAAAACATCTTGAAAATTCAAGACAAGATCTCGAAAATTCAAGAAAGTATCTTGAAAATTCAAGAAATGATCTCAAAAATTCAAAAAAAGAACTTGAAAATTCAAGAAAATATCTTGAAACATCCTTTATAAGAAACGATCTTGAAAATTCAAGAAAAGATCTTGAAAATTCGAGAAAAGAACTTGAAAATTCAAGAAGAAGATCTTGAAAATTCGAGAAAAGAACTTGAAAATTCAAGAAAAGATCTCGAAAATGACTTGAAAATTCAAGAAAAGATCTTGAAAATTCAAGAAAAGATCTTGAATAAATCGAAATAAAAAAGTGAAGTGGCCCTAATGGGCTTCCGTATTTTTCTGGTATCCGTGTTCGGCGAATATCTTGAAAGACATGCCCGATCGATAGGATAAATTATCCACTTACTATAATAAGCAACGATAATGCCTTTTAAATGGTGATACACTCGATGTTTTGATGCATGCCCCTACTATTTACGATCCTGTCGCTTAAGTGTGCGGACATGTAGTTTGTTTTATATATTGTCAGGTAACTTTGTATTCACCGAATACGTACTGACTGATAACTGACGATATTGCTGTATCACGCATTAACCTGATATGAATATCCGGGTTACAACAAATTGAAAACGGACGTTTCATTCGGCGAACGGCTTCACATGGCATTACCGAATTACGTCAGTGGAATCACGTCACGGAAAGAAGTCCGCGTTCATTTCAACGAAAACAACGTCATAATTGCTCATTTTGTATCCTGAAAGATTATCTGATAAATAGAATACCATACTAGAGTCTGTTGATATCAAGTTTATCAGTCTCGGCTCGGAAACTGTAGGAATTCCGAGGCGAGCCTCGGAATTCGTACGCGTTTCATAGCCTTGCCTGACAAACTTGATATCAAAATACAATAGCCTGGTTTTCCCTATGTTGTAGGTTAGAGAAAAGCCGCGGATTATCAAGCATTTCCAGTGTAAGATGTGGAATGGCAGCGATAATCTGCCGACTGACACTGGCTCCCTGATGACCTTACACGACCACGTGACACAATGGCAGAAAAGCGCTGGAAACAGTCCCATACTAGTTCACTGCATGTAAGTCGACTTGGTTCGCCACGTCTGGTTTTTACCTCTGGTTACGGCTCTGATAGCCTTTATATCCTCGCTGTACTGTGAATTCCGACAAAATTACTGATTCCTAATTTTAACGCCGTTTTTGGTTCTGTTCATTTTTGAAATTATCCGAAAATGCAATGTAAATGTAATTAATACAACTATGGGCAGTTGCGTTTAGTGTCGTACGCAAATAGTTGGTCTGTATAAAGTTTGCATGCATTCCTTCGGGTTCCACGCACTTTACACAGACCAAATGTTGTTCTTACCACAGTAAACGCAACGGCCCATAGCTGTGTAGTATACAGTGGGGTCAGCGTGTAAGTGCACACACGAACGAACACGACAGGTTGGTTCCAACCTGTTGTGTTCATTCGTGTGTGCACTTACACGCTGACCACACTATATGTGTAGCAATGTGTATGTCTAAGCATATTGTCAATTAGAGTTACGATATATACCCGTATTGTCATATGACAACGCAGCAGAGTCGAACACCATTTGCGTCTTGTGAGCCATATCGTGTATAATATATACTTGCATAATTATATAATGTTGTCCATTGTTTAGGGATGGTGTGAAGAAAAGTGGTCTGTATTGCGTGATTGCATCTACAATACAACGCATGAAGACGGAACAGGAAGTGGCATTACAACAGACCATAAAACAGATGCGCATCCGCCGTCACCAAATAATCCCCACTTACGTAAGCAAATATTAAGTGTACATAATATGTATATCCAATCATGTACTGACACAGGAATATGGCTGTGCACACTAGCATCCGATGTCGACAATGGAAAGTGTCTGGAGATTACGTTATAATATTCAACTCAATTTATTTCGGTCAGCCGATGCGGCACCCCCACTGTCACACCCATTTTATCAGGGAACGGTCAGAACGTATTTCCCGCCCCCCCCCCACACACACCCCCGTACTCGGTGCAGTGAACGACCGGGTACACCAATTGCCATCTGCCTTCGGCCTCGGGCAATAGATCCTCCGGTCGTCCACAACACTACGGAGCAATAGTATACAGTTAGTTAATGGTCATTCCGGGAACAGTCAAAACGATTGCCCCGAGGTGCTGTGGACAACCCGAGGCACTTTTTCCCAGATGCCAAAGGCCGAGGGCTATAGTGCATCGGGTCGTCCACAGCACCGAAGGGCAATAAGTTTTAACTCTTCCACCGTTGACCATGAAATAACTGTTTTATTACTCCACCTGTAAACAGTGTATGTGACACAGTGAACGTAAATTTATGGAACGGTAAATCTACATAAACTCAAATATATATTGCTAGCTCTAAATATAGCAACAAATATTTGGAGCTAGCAATAAATATTTGGAGAGCTCTCGAAATCAATTAATGATACCTCGAAATCATTTGGAGAGCTCTCGAAATCATTTGGAGCGAGCATCATATAACATTTGATTTGGAGCTATCTCTAAATCATTTGGAGAGCTCTCTAAATCATTTGGAGAGCTCTCGAAATCATTTGGAGAGCTCTGGAAATCATTTCGAGCTATCTCTAATTCATTTCGAGCTAGAAATATATATCTTACTTGGAGCTAGCATTAAATCGCTTGAAACTATGAAAACGATGTCTCCCTGAATTATTGAATTACGCATTGAATTACGCAGCACGATTTACCCAAATATACCCAAATCTTTATTAAAAATAACATTTATGATTATATTATATACATTTTCTACAATATATCATTAGTATATCATATAATTAATAACAACATTTTGACCGAAACATATGAAGAATAAAGCACATATTTCTGCGGGAAAACGATTATAGCATTATTATAAAGGGAGACTACCGAGACTCATTAATTATGTCTCAGTTATCTAACTTTAAGTTATCATCGACCAGGATTGTATATCGCACATAATGTGGTTGTGACTGGAGAAATGTGGTTTATGGGTTCTGCGAGCAGTGTAGATCCAGATCAGCATGTGCATTCGCAGTCTGATCAGCATCTGCAACATTCGTCATTCCATAAATGAAACCCCCAGTCATGCTTCGAACAAGCAATGTAGGTCGTTACCAGGCTACAGAAGGGGTCTACTTATTCCGAACCTACACTGGTCACAATTTCCATAAGCCCCATTTATCCAGTCACAGCCACATATACATATTGTAATGTACCGGCCTGCTATACAGTGATCACAATGGCATCCGACTATTGGTTTTCGCAGAAGTTCGGTAATTTCCCATTGTAAATATCAATGATATATAACTAGGTATATTGGATAATATTACACAGTAGCGATCGCTAATTCGATCCAGTTATAATAAGTAGTTTACCTGTAAACTTTCTGCTTGGTCCGCATAGAGTGTCAATGCAGGAAAGTGTGTTTTCTGAGGATATCCCCAACCACTAGTGACCATTGCGCATGCGCTAGGTCACTCCGGAAAATACGTCATATGCCAAAGTTCAATAGGTCAGCGTTTCTGACACAGCGCAACCTTCACATCTCAGTCCGCCCGAAATAAACCCCAATAGACTCAAATTTAATGTATTATGAACGATGCCGATATGGCAATTGTGTTCAAAGATGACTATAAGTCGTAATTGTGTTATTTATAAAACAACTTTCATTGAAAATAGTGAACTTAAGGGAACTTATTTCCCACTGCATCCGGAGAAACTGTAAGAATCCCATTGTTGCTATGGGCGCATAAGGTTGATTTCACTATTGCTAGTGTCAACCCTACGGGTATAAATACCCGCGCTCATTCAAATGAGATTATTCTGGGCGCCGGCAGAGCAGAGGACAGTTATATTTAGAGGCTATTCTCTGATTTCATATATTTATGCACTAAGAAGTTTATTGTTCTAAATCTGCTTAATTATATTATCTGACTTACATTAAGTCACCTCTAGCTTTGACTAATATAGGTGGGTATTGTTAGGATGAGTGTATTTTACACATAGTCAATCATTGTGGGTTTTTGGGGAAAGTGTGGATTTGTATTAATAACCCTCCCTCTTGTTATCCCAACCACCGTGATTACCCCTATCCTATGATGGCCAGTTATTTGGCTACTAGAGCAACAAGTGTCTATTATAGAGGTGAAGGTTACCTCCCTTGCTGTGAGAATATTAAGATAGGCAGGGGCGTAGCTAGCCCTCTATCCATGTAGATTCATAATTGTGCTAGGGGGGTCCGGAGGCATGCCCCCCGGAAAATTTTGAAAACAATGGTGCAATCTGGTGCATTCTGGGCGTTCTGAGGTGCTTTATTTAGTACTGGAAAATGGAAAGTGTTATCATCATACATCAACAAATAAACCCTTTACTCGGCAGATTTTTTTCTCAAAAATAGAGCTAAAATAGCAAACAATTACAAGCCCCGATTATGTAGTCAAGTACGTATACTGCAACTTTGGATGAATTGCAACTTTGGCCGATTTTTTTTTCCTCAGAATCATGTGGATTCAGCCGCGTACTCGCGTATAGGCAGCTACGCGCCTGATAGGAGGAGTGAGAACCCCTATGTATCGTAGCTCCCACATCTAAGTCTGGAAAGCTGTTTGATGCAGGGAGTTATTTCCCTTAGAACGTTATAGATCTTGATCAGTGGTGGAGTATATATAGACTCCTCTTGCAACCTCAGTTAAAGGAGATATTTCCTCGGTTACACATTTAGAGAAACATCATCTCAAGTTGTCTCTGCCTGTCGGTAAATTATTCGAGTTTCAACAAAGATCCCCTCAGCCCAGAATCATACCATCTATTAGAGAGGGATAGGTCCACATGACCTCGTTTATTATTGACTTGAAATTGCAAACATTATGGATTGTATGTAAATAAAATATACATGTAGTTATACACCTAATTGTTGTTCCCATCTTACTAGGCCCCTTAAATCAGTCGCGGCCCACGCTACCCAAACCCGTGACAATATCAATGCAGTATTAGTTTTAAAATAGTAGTAGTTTATATATTTAAATTATATATTATTACCGTATATAAATATATAATTATACTAGTGGACATAACAGTTTTCACACACTGTCTCCTTGGATGTCAACATTAGAGAGGTTCTACTGTTTTTATGAGTATTTCAATTAAAAATCATCAATCCCATTTAGCCATTATAAAGTGTATTATATTCCTTTGCTTCCTCGCATAAGTTAATCGCGGTATTCTCCCTTTATTTCATGTACAAATATTTCCATTTTGCATTAAAACATTAAAAAAGGTCCCCTGGTATAAGCAAATTAATGACAGATATTATGTAAGTACAGTTCAAACATCATTATTATAATGTGTATTATAGTAATTATAGTAATTACATGAAGATTTTGGTAGATTTGGGTAAATCGCGCCATCCCAAATTTAATGCGACTTTACCTAGACCGGAAGTCACCTGTCAGACGTGTAGTAGTGAATACACATATGTCGAGCATGTTTACAGCACGGGTTGAAGTAACGGACCGAGGTCTATAAATCAATTAAATATGCCTAAAAGCATCAATAAATGAAAAAGAAATAAGCTAAACAATTTTTTTTTACTCCATCCATATACTTCTTATTGAAGGTTACGACGTTTTTGATAGGCTCGGTGCACATGCGTACAGATATTTTAAAAGCGCGGGAAGGGAGCGCTTATTGTTTTTTCCTCCAGTTCCCACGTGGAGTGGTATTTGGAGCTAGCATCAAATCAAGTTTATAATGCCCTATCTAAATGAATTTGAGATATCTCCAAACGAATTCGAGAGCTCTCCAAATGATTTGGAGAGCTCTCCAAATGATTTAGAGATCATAGCTCCAAATGATTTAGAGAGCTCTCCAAATCAAGTTATATAGTGCTCGCTACAAATCAATTCGAGAGCTATCTACATTATTTCGAGATATCATTAATTGATTTCGAGAGCTCTCCAAATGATTTCGAGAGCTCTCCAAATGATTTAAAGATAGCTCCAAATGATTTAGAGAGCTCTCCAAATCAAAGTTATATAACGCTCGCTACAAATCAATTTGAGATATCATTAATTGATTTAGAGCTAGCTCGAAATGACTTCGAGAGCTCTCCAAATGATTTCGAGATAGCTCCAAATGATTTAAAGAGCTCTCCAAATCAAAGTTATAAATGCTCGCTACAAATCAATTTGAGATATCATTAATTGATTTAGAGCTAGCTCCAAATGAATTAGAGACTTCTTCAAATGAATTGGAGATAGCTCGAAATGTTTTATTGCTAGCTCGAAATATATATTGCTAGCTCGACTAGCTCGAAATATATATTGCTAGCTCGAAATATTTAGAGCTAGCAATATATATTTGAGTTTATGTAGATTTGGCGTTCCATATACATTTGGTGTGGGGCGCGTCGACTGACCGATCTAAGTTACGTTAACTTTTATGACAAAATTTTCGACAGAAAGCATGACGTCATGATTTTCAGTGGTGATCTAGTTTTGATTATTGACCAGGCATGCGGAAGTATTGCACAGGCACGCCGAATCCCAGGGAATTTAGTCAAAATTATGGAATATCAACTTATAGAGGGAATTGGGTAATAATTGTGACTGTTCATTGATGCCCATGGAATAACTGTATACTATTATTGTTGCAGGTGCAGTACAAATATTGCCATGACGTCATACTGGAGTCACTGCGAGAGGACACCGATTCCAAATTCTACATATGAAGCGGACTATTTTTCATAAAAAGACATCACCTGTGAAACGAACATAACATGAATACATCGAAGCATGATAAATCAGCAGCCATCGAATGAACTTAAACGAAACGGAATAATTTTAAAGGGGTTCATACAGTGAATTCATACAGTTGAACCTCTCTAAACCGGACACCCTGTGGACCTCCCAGGGTGTCGTTTCGTTTAAGTTCAATCGATGGCTGCTGATTTCTCATGCTTCTTCGATGTATTCATGTAAGCACTCCGTGAACAGTTTTTTTTTGTCATTTTCAATTATGAAAAGACACGACAATGAAGGAAATGACAGTAAACACAATGGGATCGTCAGGGTGTCCGGTTTAGAGGGGTGTCTGCTGTACAATTATATATGCAGTGCACGACATATTACTGGTATCCGTGTCTGAACGCATATTCACAAGAATAAAGGGAACACACATCAATAATTTCATACAAGATGTGTCTTTGTGACACTGCAATATTGTCATATAATATCTCCATATGATGACTACATACATGTACATGTCATTATTAATTTTACAACAGTTGTAAATTACATTCATTCGTTGTCGATCAATGCTCCCACAGCTAGTTATGTTCCACAGCTTGCTAGTGAACTAACAAAGATTATCCCGTCAACACAGTGGTATGTGCCGTGAAACACGGGGCCGTGAAACATTTTTGATATCCAGTCAATACAGTTTTTGCATTTTACAGCCATGTGTATGTATATCTGGCGCGGCACGGAAACGGGATGTGCTCGGCAGAGCCTCGCCCATCCCGTTTCCTGAGCCTTGCCAGATATTTTTTCCCATTCACGGCACTAACCTACTATTCTCTATCTATTTTCCTTATTTCTGAACCAAAGTATATGTTGTGACCACTAATTTGAACCGTCTCGGCGAGACGGTTCAAATGAGTGGTCACAACATATACTTCTGATGAGAAATAAAGAAATTATTCAGCCTTGCCGGATATTTTTTCCCATTCACGGCACTAACCTACTATTCTCTATTTATCTTTAAGTTCTAATGTTATCACAGAAGCCTTATAACTATGTTACTGAAACAGGAAAAACAGGCTTATGGCGTTTGTTGTCTAGTTGCCATCTCATTCATTCACCTAGTTACATGATATATGGACATTATGCTGTTTGTCTGAAACATAACAGTGGTTCAGACACTGAATGACGAACAGTGCAGAGCCGGATCAGACTCCACGGATGTCACGTATGTGTATGCCGTGGGGGTGATACGGTGTATATGTATTTGAAGTGATTCGCAATGACACTTTTATTGTTTTATTGCATGTCTGTAAGTGTACGTACTGATTACCTCTTAGGTGAGTGAACTAACAAATAACAATAAATGTATGCATGCATGCTCAATATAGGAATGAATGGCCTTTTTGTGCAATGTATCGGGGTATAAACTTGGAAAAGTCGCGGGAATACTGGACGAAGCGCTAAAAAATTACAATTTTCGAAAAAAAAAATAAAAAAAAAAATTGTAATTTGTTTAAGGCCTCGTCCAGTATTCCCGCGACTTTTCCAAGTTTATATCCCCGATAAATTCCACAAAAATTGTGTAAATATTTTTGTACTGGAATTATTTATTAATAATTCCAGCACAAAAATATTTACACAATTCCCTAACATTTGATTGGCCAGTAGCAAGTCTCTGTCCAACATTGATATCCCAGTAAACTCCCATGCCAAACTACTTTCCGTAACCGTGAGGCGCAGTTAAAATAATTCTTAAGAAAACGGAAAATAAACACATTTTCTTGATGAATTTATTTCAAATGCTGGAATTATAAGGAATGAATGGCCTTTTTGTTGAATTTACCGTGGATATAAACTTGGAAAAGTCGCGGGAATACTGGACGAGGCCTTCCGGCCTTCGTCCAGTATTCCCGCGACTTTTCCAAGTTTATATCCCGATAAATTCCACAAAAAGGCCATTAATTCCTATAAAGTACCTCCACTGTGACAGTATACACATATATATGTACCATCATACACATTGTATACTCATCAAGGTGTGCGTGTGATCTCTTGATATCAGAAACACGGTTATTAGTGCTCTCTCAAATGTATACACCAGGGGACCGTTTCACTAAACTTCGTACGACTAAAATGTTCGTAAGTGCAAACTTATGATAGTCTGTAAATTTCACATTAAAACTGTTTTCTTGTAAATAATTATTGGATTTACATTTGTTTATATGCAGCCTATGCTCAATAAATGTAAATCCGTGAATTTCCAGATGATCCTAAATTTGCACTTACGAACATTTCCGTCGTACGAAGTTTAGTGAAACGGGCTCCAGTAACCGATGTCACCAACATTGCAAAGTATGCTTTTCTAGCAAAGTATACTTTGAGGGAGTAATCATTTATTTTCCCAGAAATGCATTATTTCATATAGAATTAACGACTGCATATATTTGATTATTAAAAGTATGCAGAATTATTACACTGAATTATTGCATTAACACAGTCAAAATGGCTGTGATAATGTAATAAATTCAGTATAATAAAATTTATAAATTTATTCAAAATATTTCTCCCTCAAAGTATACTTTTCTATACTTTGCAATGGTGAAATAGGCTACAGGTCAGGACATATGCAATGCTTTTCACTTGATCAGGCGGGAGACCGTAGGAAACCAAAGAAAACGTACAGAAAGACACATCCAGACCGGTTTTTGTCGCGCCTGCTTTAGCAGAGGCGCGACTATAGTCGGCGCTTTTTCCGTCGTCGTCGTCGTCGTCCGCGTCGTCCACGTCTTCCGGTTCTTTTGTAAGGCAAATGCGTTAAAGTTATTGTTTTTTCACAATATCTCTTTAACCCCTTGTCAGACTTTGATAATATTTCACATCAATGTTTGTCTAGGGATGATGCTTCATTACGCACACCCGCACATCCAAATTCTCAAGGTCAAGGTCATTTATTTACTTGTAATGTTCACCGGTTTTGTAACAGAATTGCGTTAAAGTTTTTTTTGTTCACACTATCTCTTTAACCCCTTGCCAGACTTTGATAATATTTCACATCAATGTTTGTCTAGGGATGATGCTTCATTACGCACACCCCCACATCCAAATTCTCAAGGTCAAGGTCATTTATTTACTTGTAATGTTCACGGTCAAACGCCTCGGCAGGCGCCACACCGCTTCCGTGGCGGAATTCTTGTCTTCGGGAAACAGTCAGCCAGTGAATATTAGATGACCATGTAGCGACATGCATGACTTACACCTCCATGTTAATTACACCTCCAAATAATGTACTCAATTCTAATCATTTATATTTGCCCCGACTCGTCACATCCGGGAACATGGAAAGAGAATGCATAGTTTAAACTGAAATAAACTCCAGAATGTCAAATATAGAAAAAAGAAATTACCTGAAACTTTTTCTTCACTTTCTATTTATTCTGAGTGATGTTATGTTTTTCATGATAATTATTATGTTACTACTTTGACATTACGCCACGGTTTTTTTTTGTTTTTTGTCGCGCGATATAGTCGACACTTTGGCGTACGAACGTACGTGTGTCCGATTAAAGTTTTAGGTTAACGTTTTTTGGTGAAAGCTTTTCGTTATACTATATCTCTTTCTTTAGTGTCCATGCCTCGCCACAAGGCGCGACATGCAGGCCGCGGCCATCTAGTTTTAAACAATAATTTATTTAATATGTTTTTTTTATCAATATTTTATTCATCCAATACAAGTGTTACATGATACATGATAAGTAATGGGATTTGACCGAAAGCAGAACTTATCGTGGTCATCTCCCATATAAACTGACTTCACATGGTACAATATGAGTAAGAAGCGGTCAATGTTCGCTAAATAAGAATGAAAATATGCATTACGGATTCCAACGGGTTGTGATGTCACGCCACGGGTTGTGATGTCAAACGTCATAAAAATGCACACATTACATTCAATTTTAAATTAGCGTACTTATGCTATTTTATTGGAACCCAGAGAAACTACCAAAAACGGTTTTAACGATATTTAATAACATCAAAATAGAATTTGGTTAGAAGTATAAAGAATACACATGATCCTGTGACAGTTTATCGGTTGACATCAACTGCACAGAGTTCAACAATACGGACTGGCGGTATTCGGCCTTTTAGCCACTTTAGGTGCTATTTTAAACGTTTATCATGTTTATACCGTGATACATTATCATGGAAATAGAGAATAGTAGGTTAATGCCGTGACCGGAAAAAATATCTGGCAAGGGTTAGGAAACGGGTTGGGCGAGGCTCTGCCGAGCACATCCCGTTTCCGTGGCGCGTCAGATATGTTTCCCTTTCACGGCACTAACCTACTATTCTATTTATCCCGCCAACACCTACAAATGGCTTTAAAATGCAAAAAGATAACCTCAGTCACCGCAAATATGCATACGCAGTGATTATCTCGTATTGACAGGATATCAAACATGTTTCACGCACCGTGTTTCACGTCACATACGTACTGTGTTGACGGGATAATGTCATTTATTCCCATTATACATACACAATACCAGCCTAGTGTATTTCGATATCAAGTTCATCAGGCAAGGCTAGGAAACTCGTAGGAATTCCGAGGCTTGCCGAGGAATTCCGACCGTTTCCGAGCCGAACCTGATAAACTTGATATATAAAAAAAAACAGTAGCCTGATGTTCAATTTATCAGGTAACGTTTTATGCTCGAAAATGGACTCAAATGACGTCGTTATCTATGGACAGAACGCGGACTTGTTTACGTTGCGTCATTACACTGACGTCATTGGGTAACGCCACGTGACGTCATCCGACCAGATTTCACTTCGTTGTAATCCTCACGTTTGTATCAGATAATTGCCTGATACAACATTGTGTTATCAGTCAGTACGTATTCAGTCAATACAAGGCAGGTTACCTGATACAATTGCGACCGGTTATTTTGCGATATGATTGAAAGGCGCACAGAAGGGCGATGTAAATGGTATGTGTACGTACAAGTAAACGTATTGATGACTGGAGCCCGTTAAACTAAATACAAATACATGTATAGTGGACTTTACAGTCAATCCGGCATTATCTACAGATTTGGGGACATATTGGATGGATTTGTTCACATTTAACTTCCTTAACCAACAGGACCCGGTTGCTCAAAGCTTCTGTTAGCTTAACAGACTGTTAAATCCTTAACAATGTTAAGGATTTAACAGTCTGTTAAGCTAACAGAGGTTTTGAGCAACTGGGCCCTGTAGCCTATTTCACCAACATTGCAAAGTATACTTTTCTAGCAAAGTATACTTTGAGGGAGAAATCATTTATTTTTCCCAAAATGCATTATTTCATATAGAACTGATGACTGCATATATTTGATGATTAAAAGTATGCAGAATTATTATACTGAATGTATTACATTATCACAGCCAAATTGGCTGTGATAATGTAATAAATTCAGTATAATAACAATTAATAAATTTATCCTAAAATTGAAAATTTCTCCCTCAAAGTATACTTTGCTACTAAAGTATACTTTGGAATGTTGGTGAAATCGGCTACTGGTTGACAATAGTAGCAATAATGAACCACATTAACATGTGGAGTAAGTTCATTGAAATCTTTCGTACATGTAGGAACATTGTTACATTGTATGTACAGTGAAACCTCTATAAACCGAACACAACGTTTGTTTTGCTTAATATTGATATATTTCGTATCCATTTATCTCCGATGATACTGTATGTTCATGATCGCAAAGCACCCACGCGTGTCTTGAAGTAGTTATATACATGTTTCACAATGGAGCTTCTCTAAACCGGACACCCTGGGGACATCCGCATTATTATATAAATGGTCAGTACCTGATGCCATGCCTTTGCTCCTTGACCACTTTGCAATACTCATATTACTTTTATACCATTCATACAAATGCTTCATTACGGGTTTATAAAGTATCTTCCTTTTATTATTGGTATGTACATGTTCGTATATTTATCATAAGTGCATAGTAATAATGCCGTTACATGCATAGTAATGGAAACTGAACCATGCCATCAATTCGTTTTGTCTGCTTATATATACAGTGACATCTCTGTGAACCGGACACTCTGGCAGGTACCCATGGTGTCCAGTTTAGTGAGGTTTCACTGTAAATCATTTTAAGTTCTATCCGTCTTATTACAATTCTGTGTGGCCTGGTGCCTGCCTGCTGATGGAATTACAACTTATATCCATGTTATTCTATTCGTCATTTGTATTTATGACATTTGAAATCATCTTGGTTGTAATATATATTTGTCTTTATTGCATGCGTATTTGGCTTGATGTTTCATTCATTTGTCCTTACTGCTTTCGGCCTTATTACAAGTGCTAAGTGCTTTGTTCTTACTTTCTATTGCAAATGCTTAGTGCAATAAAACAGACACACGAATAAGGACGTATCAATAATTGTAATGTAAATAAGACGAATGAACAAAGCAATCAGCAGAATGGACATGTAAGAAAGACAAATACAATTACAACAAGCAGATTTCAAATGTAATACATACAAATGACGAATAAAATAACATGAATATAAGTTGTAATGTCATCAGCAAGCAAGCATCAAGTCACATATAATTATGGCGGATATTACCTTCCCAAATTACTGTTGCAACTGTTGTTGTCAAGGGGCGTGGCTTATCGAGGTAACTTCACCCTAAACACCCCAAGGGCTGGAAAAGGCTGCAAAGGCTGTTCGATGTTGCTTGTACGTCCGTTAGCGGATATTTATGACATGCATTTTCATTGAATTTACTGAATTATTATTAATCATTTTAAAAATACAATAATCCACCACAAATATACGTGTTTTGGTAAATTGTCTAAACGCGCACCTGCGCCGATCGGGCCGCGCGGAATTGGAGTGATTAACACCTATTAACATATCGCTTAACAGGTGCAGCTAAACACCGATTATACTTATTGCATTATTGCATTATTGCATTATTATTACTTTGTATTATTATTATTCATTATTATTATTCATTATTATTATTAATAGTCTATACATATTATTAATTATTATTAATCATTATTTATTTATTATTATTATTAATAATTATTATTTGTGTACCCAATTGATAGTTTTACTATGGTTATTCAAACGAAATAATCGATAACTACGAACTACAATGCCAAACAATGCATAGTTGTAGCCTGACCCGAAATGAATATTACTGTGCAGCTGACTATGCACAATTGGGGCTTGTTAAATTTGTCACAAGCTGGACCCATAATCAGTAAGCGGTCTTATTTTATCTATAAATATAATTTAATATGTGCATATACGAGGGTCATCCAATAAATAGTGAAAACGAATATAAGTTGATGTATTGTGCATATACCTGAATGAAATTTGGCCTACCGCTATATTGACACTTCGTCAATGATGTCGCATTATATTACGTCACTACGTTGTATGACGTCATATTCATATGACGTTATAATCACATACGTCAAGGGTCATGAACACGGTGATGATAATACTGAGCCATTTTCACTATATATATATATTGGATTACCCTCGTATGTGTGCATCTGTAAATATCAGTTTGCAAACGTTTCAGTATCCGCACGTGATGTACGCACATTGTGTTAAATGAAAAATGAAATGTATGGTGTTACAATGTCACTTCGAAAAATAAACACATAATTGTGTAACTATTCCACCCGTTTTTCTTATTATTTATATAACTACCTGTTGCCTACTTTATTATTCCAGTACCAGCATCTCCCGTTACAGAAAATAAAAAAGTTTAATTTTAAATTTCAAAAGGAACAGTTTACTGGCAATAATTGACGTAATTACGTTAATTACAAATACAGGACACGGGAAGGGAAATGTTCGTGGAATAAACTGTGCTAAATACTATGGGTTAATTGACGGGAACATGTCAGCTAGCGTAAATGTCTTTTACAACTAGTTACACGTTTATTCGGCCGTGTAAATAAAAGATTTTGCTTCCGCAATCTGAGGAAATATTCGTTGCAGAGCCGTACGTAGCGCTCATAAACATATTTGTTATCACCGTGTGGATACCCATTTTCAAAGTAGATAACTAGCTGATGTCTCAAAATTCGGCATTCGTCCTATGTTCACGTAATGTGTTGATACATAAAGCATGTTTAAATGAATGTCGTTGATCGATCATTGACTTATATTAATAATAATGCAATAAGTATAATCGGTGTTTAGCTGCAACTACTAAACGCAGGCGCGGATACAGAAATAATTGCAGGTGTGGTGGGGGGGGGGAGGGGGTGTCTGTAATTAAATTACAAGTCGGCATAGCCGACCTCCGCGAGCGCGAACTCGTAAAGTAGGGGGGTGTGGGGGTTGTCCCCCAGGAAATTTGTAGATGCCAGATCGCCGCAAATGCGATTTCCTGACACTTAGGCCACGAAAAAAGTCATCCAACTATTCGAGTATTGTAGATTTTCATCTTTTTTGTTTTTTTTGCCCGGAGCAGGCCTGGGGGGTCCGGACCCCCTGGACCCCCCCCCCCCCTGTATCCGCGCCTGAAACGATATATTAATAGGTGTGAATCACTCTTTGTCCAATTCCTCGCGGCCCGATCGGCGTAGGTGCGCGTTTAGATAATTTACCAAAAACACGTATATTTGTGGTAGATTATTGCATTCAAATGATTAAAATGACAATGTATGGTATAAATATCCACTAACGGACGTACAAGCAACTTCGAACAGCCTTTGCAGCCTTTGTAGCCTTTTCCAGCCTTTGGTGTGTTTAGGGTGACTGAAACGCATGGCAAAACAGCGATGCAATAATCAATAATGGAACTCCGGATGTCACTTGAAACAGTGCGAATGAATAAAGCATCAATCCAAATGCACATGCAATTTAGACTACAACCAAGAAGATTTCAAATGTCACAAACACGAATGACGAATACAATAACATGAAAGTAAGTTGTAATGGCACCAGACAGCAAGCATCAAGCCACATATAGAATTGTAATAAGACGGATAGAACTTAGAATGTCATCAGCAAGCAAGCATCAAGCCTAATAGAATTATGGCGCATATTACCTTCCATAGACTATAACCAAGAATATTTCAAATGTCACAAACACGAATGACGAATAAAATAACATGAAAATAAGTTGTAATTGCACCAGTCAGCAAGCATCAAGCCACATAGCATTGTAATAAGACGGGTAGAACTTAGAATGTCATCAACAAGCAAGCATCAAGCCTAATAGAATTATGGCGGATATTACCTTCCATAGGTTAGTGCCGTGAATGGGAAAAAATATCTGGCAAGGCTTAGGAAACGGGATGGCCGAGCACATCCCGTTTCCGAGCCGCGCCAGATATTTTTCCCATTCACGGCACCAACATACTATTCTATTGATCCCGTCAACACCTACAAATAGCTTTAACTGCAATACAAATAGCCCCAGCCACCACACATATTTATACGCAGTGATTAGGTCGTATTGACAGGATATCAAAAATGTTTCACGGCAGCGTGTTTCACGGCACATACGCACTGTGTTGACGTGATAAATTTAGATAACAGTACATTTACATGTCAATACCCGTTTCGGTCCAGTAGCCTATTTCACCAACATTGCAAAGTATACTTTTCTAGCAAAGTATACTTTGTGGGAGTAATCATTTATTTTTCCCGAAATGCATTATTTCATATAGAACTAACGACTGCATATATTTGATGATTAAAAGTATGCAGAATTATTATACTGAATGTATTACATTATCACAGCCAAAATGGCTGTGATAATGTAATAAATTCAGTATATATAAAAATTAATAAATTTATCATAAAATTGAAAATTTCTCCCTCAAAGTAAACTTTGCTAGAAAAGTATAATTTACAATGTTGGTGAAATAAGCTACAGATATCAGTCTGAGAATTAACGGAGAGTTGTCATAATTATCAATGTTGCTTATTAAGTATGCGACCAGTGTAGTCCCAGATCGTCCTGCGCATTCTGCCGTCAAATCAGGGGCTACAGTGTTTTTGCTAATTTGCTGTTGAAACGGTCTTGATACATCTAATATACACATATATACATATACTTATGAACACATATGACTGTTCATCATGATCAGGAACTACGTATTCGAAAAACTCAATGTGTACCTCATGCAGTGGCGGATAAAAAGTGTCAAAACGATGTCGCTATAACGATCCTTTGTTCTTCTATATTACTGTGGTATTTGTAGGCTGGGTTCATGTGAGCGGTTTGCTTATCGTGTTGTCACATTAAATCAGATTTGCCTTCCATCTTTCTAGCCGCCCAGTTATACAGGCGATCAAAATAATAAGGATGCTGATTAACGCGATCGATACTCCCGCCACAGCTTCCACTCCTACGTAAGCGGAACTGGCTTCACTTCCGATTGGCTTTGGACTTACGGATGACGATACTGTTACTGTGGTCTTGACGGACGGATGATTGGTGTCTGTTGACGCGTTTGACGATGTGCTGTTTTCTGGCGCCGCAGTGCTGGATATATCCTCTGTAGCTGTTGATGTTGCTGTTGTTATTGATGATGCGGTTGGGTTACTGCCAAAATCTGAACTATTGACTGTTTGAGCACCGGTAAGCGTCACTGACATGTGACCGGAACTGGCCGCAGTGCTGGATGTATTCATATCCGCTGTTGCTGATGTTGCTGTTGCTGTTGTTATTGATGATGCGTTTGAGTTACTGCTAGGCTCTGTAGTATTTTCTGTGTGTGCTGTTCCTGGTCCATTTTGTGTTGTTCGTTCTGTTGATGTACTAATAGTCGTAGTTGTTTCTATTGGTGACGTCGCTGTGTTTGTGTTAGTCGATGCCGTGGAAACAGTTGTTACGTTAGCGCCCTCAGCTGGGGCAACGTTAACCGTCACTGACATACAAAGTAATGCTATGACCACGTACCATTTCGTTAGATCTGTAATACTCTCCATAATTGTCCAGTATACTGTATCCAGAACAATTGTATTAAATTATAATGTAGTGTGCATATAATTAAGATGTACAATGTTCCACGAAAAGTACATTCATGTGCACGTACAATTATAATGCAAACTGATCACCAAGCCTACTAGAAAATGCATTCAGTCTTCTAATAAGTGTACGTGTTGTATCAAGAGTTATCGGTGTAATATAATCACATGCCTACATCCTCGGACACATTGATAAAATAAAACGAGGAAGTACTAAACCTTGAACTACCACCAGATTAGATAAGCTCAAACAGTTCACGTGTCACTAATTGATAAAAACAATGTGTTATTGTGCACATGTTTAATGAAAGTACGGATAAACTACGTGTGCACAATTCCGGTGTAAGTTTTCGATAATAATTTCTTACAAAAATCCCATGACGAATGCTACAACGCGGAAGATAATGTACACATCTTTGTGGCTGTGACTGGAGAAATGGGGCTTATGGGTGTACTATTTCATCAGGAGCTACACTGGTCACAAAGACCTGGGGGCCGTTTGACTAAACTTCGTACAACTAAAATGTTCGTAAGTGCAAAATTATGATAGTCTGTAAATTTCACATTAACAATGTTTTCTTGTAAATAATTAGTGGATTTACATTTATTGAGCATAGGCTGCATATGCAGCCTATGCTCAATAAATGTAAATCCACAAATTGAAATTTACAGACGATCTTAAATTTGCACTTACGAACATTTTAGTCGTAAGAAGTTTAGTGAAACGGGCCCCAGTGTAGCTCCTGATGGAATAGCACACTCCTGTAGCCACATAGCGATCACTATTGCTTGTTAGAAGCATGTTATGTTTCACAGATGAAATAGTGAACAGTGCAGATCCTGATCAGACTATGCGGATGCACATGTTGAGCTGGATCTACACTGGTCGGAAAACCAATAAGCCCCATTTCTCCAGTTACAGTCACATATATGTGCTGGGTGTGTTCACAATACTGGCACTCACGTTTCATCTGAATGATTCAATAATCCATAGCAGCCCACGTGTGATATATCAGGTGTTACCTACCAATTTTATGGCTGTCAGTTACCTGCACGTTTTCCGCTTGAAATGCAACAAGTTACACTATATCGCTACACCAGATTAACAGTAACAAGAGTGCTGCAAGTCACAAAATACGCCCGTCGAATATGGGCCAGACAGCGAAGATGCAGAAATGTGAAGCTGTCACCAAGGCAAGAAACATTAATGAGAATTTGAAAGTCTATAGCATTATTTCTTCATCTCGTTGTGCTAAACATGTATACTAATTTAGGCAGAGATAGAAAAGTAGAGTGTAAAGTAGAAATGATAGGGAATTGGATACAATAATGTAGAACAAATGGCTAAGTTAAAAAGGTGATATTTAAAAAAAAATAAAAATTTGTTCGGCATAAAAACACCAAGGTGCAAATCTTCAATATGTGTAGAAGACATGTGTATAGTTTCAGAACGATCTACTGAACTGTTTCGGAGGAGTTGTGTACACAAACTCTGTACCGTATACAGAATTGTATAGAACAAAGTAGAACACATGGCTAAGCTAAAAAGGTGATATGTTTGTTACAAAATATTTTTTCGGCATAAAAGCACCAAAGTGCACATCTTCAATATGTGTAGAAGACGTGTGTATAGTTTCAGAACGATCGACTGAACGGTTTCGGAGGAGTTGTGTACACAAACTCTGTACCGTATATAGAATTGTATAGACAAATGTAGAAAAAATGGCTAAGTTAAAAAGGTGACATTTTTGTTAAAAATATTGTTTCTCTATAAAAACACCAAGGTGCACATCTTCAATATGTGTAGAAGACGTGTGCATAGTTTCAGATCGATCGACTGAATTGTTTCGGAAGAGTTGTGTACACAATCTCTGTATCCAGTAATCAGTGGCACAAATACACCAGAGTAGTGCACTTCCGGCGGGAAGCACCAAATTTGGCATACGGGGGTTTTCGGGTATGCTGAACAAAATGAGTCGAGGAGACAATCGATAAAATTACTACTTCCGGTTCAAAATGGCGGATTTCAAAATGGCCGTCAATCAAATTTTCTTTGCCTGTAGCTTGACCTGTGATGCGCGTAGAAGCTTGATTTTGGTGGCTACGCTCATGTTTTCGGGGTCAGGGAATACGATATTAGCAATATTAAACTCATCGGCGCTTTAACATTTGGTGGAGGCAGACATCTTGGATTTAAAAAATTTTGTTGTCCAAATATCGATAATTCTGACTCAGCGTGGCTATTATTTCCGTATATTATATAACTGGGTATGCAAAGTTATTACAACTATAATAATGTGTATAATGCATTCAAGTTGGAACGTTGTGCTGAAGCAGTGATCGTTTTTTTTTTTTACATATTGCACCATGTCAATTTCGCATCACAAATTCCGTCTGAATCGCATGGATGAAAACGTGTAAAGTAGCAAAATATAGCATGTACTCGTATATGTTTACGTTTATCTTATAACGAACAAATAAACATTCTACCGAGAAGGCATGTTATATTATTGCGGAATTATTACCGATATAAGCCACCATACTTTTTTTACTGCATGTATCATTCTCCAACTACAACAACAACAACAAAACAACGGCAATAATATCGCTTTCCGTAGAAGAACAGGCATCTAGCATGAAGAAATCTGGACCAGAAGCAGGTGAGATGACTTTTATTGATCACATTTTCACCAAATATAGGCGACAGTTATGTGTGGATGTACATACGGTTTTATTGCAGACGACGTGTCACCTGTGTCATGTGTTTTCGTGTTTATAAAATAGCAATTGAAAACGGTTTAAAATGTGTCTAAACCTGATAAACTGGTGAATAATTATTGTACAGTCCAATTATTGATACGTAGATGAAAAAATAAAAAATAAATAAAAAATAACATACATAGCAAAGTTCTGCCCAAATTATAAATGTATGGAAGCCCATGTCGGCCATAAGAAATTAAAAAAAAACAAAACGTTTCCATTTATTGTTTCAGCTCTGGACACGGCTGCAGGTGACCATCATCGCCAACAGACCGACGACACACCGGAAGACGTCTTACTCGCAAGATATTAACCAGGACTGTAATGCGGTGCAATGACGTCACTAACACTTACTACATCCGATACAAAGACTACTGTGACTGACTGGTCGTTATGTGTCATCTGTCAAGCATCGAGTGATGACGAGTTGTTAGATCCAACGAAGAATCCAATTGCTGCCAACAGATACACTGGATATCGGACTTTGGCGACAAATATACAGATATTGAATGACTTAGACTCTCTACCCCTTCTCATAAATATTGCCAGACTCGACGATGGATCGGGTATTGCTAATACACTCACTAGAAACATTGCTAAATGGCATAAATCGTGTTATTCATCTTGTAATAAAACACATATTGACAGAGTCCGGAAGCGGAAAGCTGAACATTTTACCGAAATCCATTCAAAACACCACACTCCTGTTAAAAATAAACTCCGTAGAAGTTCTTCTTTCGATAACTCCGATCAGACGTTGTGTTTCATATGTGACAAGCCTATATCAAAGGGCCAGAACTATCAGTACCATAGAGCACAAACACTAAATGTTGGTAGCAATGTGTCATATATGGCTACATGTGTTAGTGATACTAAGCTGGAATCTAAACTTACCTCTGGAGACTTGCCCGCTAAAGACGCACACTATCACAAATCTTGCTTGACAAATCTACATACAAGATACAGATCGTATTTACGACAGCGAGTGACCACTCAACAATCGGATGACGTAACGCCAGAAGCAGTGGCATTGGCTGAATTGGTAGCTTATATTGAAGACGTACACCAGTGTGATGACAATCCTCATACAATTTTCAAACTTCACGACCTTGTTGATTTGTACAAACAGCGCATTCGACAACTCACTGGTGATGAACCACGGTATATCCACGCGACTAGAATAAAAGACAAACTCATCGCTTTAGTGCCAGGTTTAGAGGTCAACAAATCAAAATCCAATGATGTGATCATTTCATTCAAGGACGATATCGCGGATGCATTGCTATCAAATAGCCAGTTCAACAAGGACAGTGATGCTGTCACCCTCATGAGGGCCGCACAGATTGTACGCGGCAAGCTGTTCCAGGCGAAGAACTCATTCTCAGGATCGTTAATTGACTCCGACTATAGCTCCCTTCCATCATCTTTAGTAGCGTTGGTACAGTTGCTATTATGTGGAACAAATATCAAAAGCCTGTCGTCTTCCAACACAAACATGAAGAACGCAATATCGTCGACTCACAACTGATTAGTTTTAATGCCGTGAAACGAGTTCACAAAGACAGTGTCACTGTAAGGCACGACCCAGATCGTGAGACGCCTCTTCCACTGTATATGGGTCTACTCATCCATGCCAAAACTAGAAAGCGCGATCTCATCGACATCATGTTTGAACGAGGTATATCTGTTTCATACAGAAGAGTCATGCAAGTATCGACAGTAGAAGCCAACAAAGTGATAGATCAATACAACCGTGATGGTGTTGTTTGTCCTACTGCTCTCAAGCATGGACTGTTTACAACCGGGAATCTGGACAACATTGACCACAATCCTTCATCAACGTCTGCACAAGATGCATTTCACGGCACTGCATTATCGCTATCACAACACACAACTCATGACAATTCTGGTATTACACGTGTACATAATGAAACAGTTATTGAACAGTCCGAATCTAGAACAGTGAAACAATTACCAGATGAGTATACATATGTACCGCCAGCACAATTCCCAACAGAGAAACCGACGCCATGTGAAACATATCGAACTGTTCCTTCAGATAACACACCGCTTGGTGTCGATGAGACCCAACATCAATGGCTAACGACAGTACTTGAACTCACGAACAAACACGAGCTGGACAAGAATGCGAACATATCATGGTCAGCATACTTTGCCAATACACAGCAGTCGGTACCACGCCCACCAGCAATCACAAGTATGATGCCCATGTTTTCGAGACTCCGCTCACACGTTAGGCATGGTAAAACATGGAATGGACCTTATTAGAAAATCAACAGAACACGTTAATCCCGGTCAGACTCCTGTCATAACCCTAGACCAACCGTTATTCGCCCTTGCTAAGAAGGTGCAGTGGTCATGGTCATCTATATATGGAGCAGACAAATACCCATTTTACGACTCGGTGGGAATCCATATAGAGATGCCACACTCAGCGTGATGGGCGACTGGCTGGAAGGGAGCGGGTGGACAGCTATGTTGGCAAACGCAAACGTAACCACCGAAGGCCGTGCTGAAAGTTTGCAGCGGGGTTCCGATATAGCTCGAGCTCAATGGGCACACCAAATAACGGCAGCGGCTCTGTTCATACTACAGATGCAGTCGTACACCACTGCTAAGGATGCGGCATCAGCTACTCGTTTGCCATTTCCAGATTGGTGTAAGGAGATGGAACGGAAATTCCCACAGTTCTGCTACTGGAGCAAAACACTACAACTGGAGCTTCTTTTCTACAGTTCCTCCGCTCACAACGAGAAGGGAACTTCCAGTTGTATGTTGACTCTCTACAACAACTACTGCCATGGGTTTTCGCGCTAGACCACTACCACTACGCCAGGTGGCTCTCGGTTCATGTCGCCGACCTACTCCAGCTGGAAGTGACTAGTCCAAGTACATTCGTTGAGTTTCGGAAAGGGCATTTCGTAACACAGAAATCGAACCGCAAATTCTCTTTGATTGCCCATGATCAGATCCACGAACAACTAAATGCGGTAATCAAAGGGACGGCGGTGCTATTGGCATCACAGAACACGAAGACGCATTGCGACGTTGGATGGTAGCAGGCCCAGAGATAACTGCAATACTGCACGAGTATCAAGAGTCTAACAAATCACAGACTGTAGACCATCGTCACCACGAACAGACACCAAGCAGACAAACGGCATTCGCCACGGGTGTAACATCAATGGCACGTGTTATCGACGAAATGGGAAATCCATTCGCAGACGAAAGCGGTGAATTATACTCGTTAGACAGAAAGGTAATCATGCAAGATGATGTAGTTAAAAGTGTCCGAACAATAGAAGAAGTGGGTAAAGCTCAGTACCAACACTTTAAAGACAACAGACTCACCGGCAATGAAACGGCATTCTATGATACAATCAGTAAGAATAATTTACCGTTATTCAAATCCACTCAGAAGAAAATGTCAAAAACAAAGACAAAATTATCAAACATGAAAACCGATGTTGAACTATTTTCTCGTATGTACATTTCTTGCCAAACGAGAGATGGAAACCTGTCCACATTCTTTGAACACGAGAATCACTCATGGCCCCCATCATTAGCCACTGACAACATGCTGAAGCAGGGAAACAAATCTGACCTGGTGGAGTGCTTAGAAAGTCTTGCTCCTCGCCCTATAGAAACACCCGTTGTTGACGTAAAGATCATTGACGGCGCAGCCCTGGTTCATGCATTAGATCCCAAGAAATCAACAGCCAGTGTCAAATCATTTAGTGGCTATGCAGAACGGGTATTCATGCCGTATATTCAAAGAGAACTTAGAAACTGCAAGCGGTTGGATGTAGTTTGGGACGTTTACGAGAAAAACAGTTTGAAAGCACATATTAGACAGAGTCGCGGTGAAGGCCTCGCGCTCAGAGTAGCTGGTAACACATCCATGCCACGGAACTGGGCAAACTTCTTGCGTGTTGACTCGAATAAAACCGGACTCTTCGCATATTTGGCAAGTGAAATCAAATGCAGTTCTGTTCCAGAAGGCAAGCTGTTGCTTTCAACAGACGGTGAAAATGTATTGTCATCTTCTGAAATGGATGTATCGGGGATTGATCGTTGCACACACGAAGAGGCTGATTACAGGATGCTGCTGCATGCCTCACATGCTTACCAGCAGGGCTACTCTCGTATCCTCATCCGCGCTACTGATACCGACGTACTGGTACTGGCAGTTGAAGCAGCCAGTGTTTTGGATGGATGTGAACTATGGCTGGCCTTCGGTCATGGCACTAGATTTCGATATATTCCTGCACATGCCATTGCCGCGGCTTTGGGACCTGAGCGGTCATCTGGTCTGCTTTTCCTACACGCAGTATCCGGTTGCGATACAGTCTCCTTCATCCATGGCGTAGGAAAGAAGACTGCCTGGCAAGTATGGCGCTCTCTACCGCAGCTTGGAACTTTATTCCACAAACTGTCTCATACTCCCGCATCTGTATCTGCTAGCGATATGGCCGAATTGGAACGATACTTCGTATTGCTGTACAGCAGGACGGCGACTTGGAACACAGTCAACGATGCTCGTCAGCACATGTTCGCACAGGGCAATCGGAAGCTAGATAACATACCTCCCACCGCCGGAGCACTGGAACAACATGTAAAGCGAGCAGCCTACCAAGCGGGTCATGTTTGGGAACAGGCATTTATCCCGACACCCATCCTACCGTCACCATAGAACTGGGGTTGGACGAATGAAGCCGATGGCAGCTGGTCGCCTATGTGGACATCTCTCCCAGAAGCATCAGAAGCGTGCCGCGAGCTGATAAAGTGCCGCTGTAAAAAGGGATGCTCTGGAAGATGCAAATGTGCCAAAGCAAGTCTTCCATGTACACAGCTGTGTCTGTGTCTTGGAATGTGCTCACACGATTGAATATCACATGGTAGATATTTGGAGATGCGCCGTATTCTGTAATGTTCTTACAAGTTGATCACGTGTGTTGGATAACATCCAATACGAACAATTAGCTGATCATCACTCTTGTAAGGTATACGAAACACTTCATTACGTTTGTCCTTTTCATTTCATATTTCATATTATTGATCATAAACATTCATGAAGAGATTCTTGAGAGAGAACAAAATCATTAATACAGATTATTATATAACCTGAAATTATATCGTCATAAACAGGCATATTATATCTAGTTTTCCCCGAGTATTATTGAACCGTGAACCTCATCAGTTGTGTTGTAATATAATAGCAATTTCAGATGTTGCTAAATAAGACGGGAATCTACCTGCACATTCAGACAATACATGAATGCACTACTTACTACACATTCACCACTGTCAGCACCAACTTCAGGTTTCAAGTTCCCAGATTTGGGTAAAAACACGTTTTGGCGGCCATTTTGTAATAAATTAAAGATGTCTGCCTCCAACGAATTATCCAGTGTTTTTATTATTGCTCTCATCGTATTCGGTGACCCAGAAAACATGGATAGAGCCACCAGAATGAAGCTTATAAGTGCCTCACATGTCGAGAAATGGTCAAATCAATGCTAGGTGGCGGCCATTTTGAAATCCACCATTTTGAACCGGAAGTAGTTGTTTTATCGATTGTCTCCTCGACTCATTTTTTTCAGCGTACTCGAAAACCCCTGTATACCAACTTTGGTGCTTCCCGCCGGAAGTGCACTACTTTTACCACTGATTACTGGACTACTGTACCGTATATATAAATGTATAGAAAAATGTAGAAAAAATGGCTAAGTTAAAAAGGCGATATTTTTGTTAGAAAATATTTGTTCTGCATAAAAACACCAACTTGAAGGTGCACATCTTCAATATGTGTAGAAGACGTGTGTATAGTTTCAGATCGATCGACTGAACGGTTTCGGAGGAGTTGTGTACACGAACTATGCGCTTTTTCTTCAGCCGCCCGCCCGCCGTGCGGTAAACATAATACGTACCGTTTTTTAAAAACGGTCGTATAAAAATGTTCGTAATAGCATTTAAACTTCGCGCAATAAAGTTTAGAAACACACCTACATATCGTTGACGTTCATACTTCGCTATATTGTTATTGAGAGCCAATTCTTCAATATGACACAAACATATTACCATAAACTTACCTAATAAATTGTGTATTAGCAATATCGTAGGTCACCCTCCACGAAGTAGAAAGTAAACAAAGAACGCTTCAAATGTGCCCTCGGTTCCTTTGCTGCCACCGGGCGCGCTTCGTTGTCCTCTGACAACTCTTGTACAATCATTATGTCAAATATGTGCAAATGTTTTTTAATTGTACGACATATTTGTAAATAATATAATTATGTGTGGTCATATTGTCTTGATCCAAACAAGTTGTTCATACATTCCTGAATGAATTCATCAACATTGCTGTATGTACAGTGGAACCTCTCTAAACCAGACATACTGGGAGGTCGCCAGTGTATGCAGCTTACAGTAGGGTCAGCGTGTAAATGCACACACGAACGAACACGACACCGTCTCCACACGGCACGCACACGACACCAAATTCAACACGATATGCAAGAATTTTGACGCACGATTACTTTAACCAATCAAATACGACGGTGTAGTGTTACACCACACGAGTGTGGTGTTACACTACACCAATGTGGTATCGTGTGGTATACTACAGTAGTGTGGTGTTACATGGCATTGGTGTAGTTTTACACGATATTAGTGTGGTTTCACACTACACTAATATGGTGCCGCATCACACCAGCAACAATAAACCGGTGTCAATAATAAAACAACGACACAAATGTATCCGTGTTCAAATACAAACAATGCATTAGATTCCATCCCATATTTAATTCAAAGTGACTAGAAAGTCAGCTGTATTGGTGATCTGTTTTTATTCTTCACAAATTATGGTGGGAAAATATAAAGCAGTGGGACAAACAGTGAAACACAATCGTGACCTTGACAATTTATCGGACAAAAACAATGTCGTCACTGCCGTTCCGAACATCAAGAACAAATAGACACTACCATACCACAGACCTAGAATAAATAGACTGGCGACTCCGCGCACATAGACCGAATTTTCAGTGATATCTCGTGACGCCGCGAGATTTCACGCGATTTACGATATAGCCGTATGATTGAGAAAGAAAATTATATTAATCGAACACAGGTGAGTAATTAATTGTACCAGTTTACCGACTGCTTATTATTTTACATAGTACAAACATTCTATTTTCCAAATACTCCTAAATATAACGCGGCTTTGTGGTTTTCACATTGTACAAATAGTGTTTTGTTTACGCTTGTTTACGCCAGCAAATATCTGCTAAAACAACGCTGAATTTCCGCCTGGTCGATGATTTCCCTTCCAAATGATTTAATATACACTTGAAAGACAACACAAACAAATAAGTATCATGTTAATTGGCATCTGTAAGAGAGTATGACACCGCGTAAAACAATGTAAAGTCGGCTCATTTGTTTACAATTTATACAGGTTTTAACCCATTAACCGACTGTACCAGTAGTCGGCAGCAAATTTTCAATAATGTTATGATGCGGTACAATTAATATATGAATGACACGCATCGAATAGTGCATACAGCTATTTATAAATTTATAATTGTATTATCCTCCCAATTCTCTATCTGTTTAGTTAGACTTTATATTTTATTTCCTTCTATTTGTCCACTTTTCACGTAATTTCTATGTGAAGCAGAATCTGCTATTGCAATATTGTAGGTATATTGTAGCACGCAAAACATTCATTTTATTGAAGTTGTTTATTGTTATTGCAAACCATATTTTAATGGTAGTATTGTGCGGTAAACATTATTGCCATTTGTAATTCTCTGTTGCCCTTAATTATGTCCAGAGACTTTATATATCATGCTATTTATCCACTTTTCACGCATTTAAATGTGAATCTGAATCGGCTATTGCAATACTGTAGTGCGCAAAACTTTTGTTTCATTTTATTAAAGTTGTTGAATTTTTTGGCAAAGCATATTATAATGGTAGTATTGTGCAGTAAACAGTATTGCCATTTGTAATTGTCTGTTGCTATGCTATCCAGAGACTTTATATTTCATGCTATTTATCCACTTTTCACGTAATTTCAATGTGAATCTGAATCGGCTATTGCGATACTGTAGTGCGCAAAACTTTTGTTTCATTTTATTAAAGTTGTTGATTTGTTCGGCAAAGCATATTATAATGGTAGTATTGTGCAATAAACAGTATTGCCATTTGTAATTCTCTGTTGCTCTGCTATCCAGAGACTTTATATTTCATGCTATTTATCCACTTTTCACGTAATTTCAATGTGAGTCTGAATCGGCTATTGCAATACTATGGTGCGTAAGACTTTTGTTTCATTTTATTAAAGTTGTTGATTTTTTTGTCAAAGCATATTATGGTAGTATTGTGCAGTAAACAGTATTTCCATTTGTAATTCTCTGTTGCTCTGCTATCCAGAGACTTTATATTTCATGCTATTTATCCACTTTTCACGTAATTTCAATATGAATCTGAATCGGCTATTGCAATACTGTAGTGAGCAAAACTTTTGTTTCATTTTATTAAAGTTGTTGGGTTTTTTTGCAAAGCATATTATAATGGTAGTATTGTGCAGTAAACGGTATTGCCATTTGTAATTCTCTGTTGCTCTGCTATCCAGAGACTTTATACTTCATGCTATTTATCCACTTTTCACGTAATTTCAATGTGAACTTGAATCGGCTATTGCAATACTGTAGTGCGCAAAACTTTTGTTTCATTTTAATAAAGTTGTTGATTTTTTTTGCAAAGCATATTATAAGGTAGTATTTTTATATTCTTTGTTACTCTTATGACCAGAGACATTACATGTCATGAATGTCATTTATCCACTTTTTACATGATTTCAATGTGTCAACGTAAAAAATAACTTTGAAATTTCCAGTGGAGTAGATTTTACATTTCGATTCAGTAGATTCATTCTGCTACAACATTAACATATAAATGATTCCATTCAAACGTCATGTGCATGTTTTTCATCATCCGTATAATATTTTCATTTCGCACCCCACCCCTGATCCCCCTCATGATATTAATGAACTACAGCGCTAAACATTGGGACACTCTTTCTTGTGAAAAAAAACAGATATTTATTAGTGTCTCCTAGAATAAATTGTGTTCAAATATTTCGGATTATACAGTAGTCCTATTCTTTAGCAGGAGCAAGTCTACGCCACTTATTTTGGCGTGATCTGGTTAAAACCGTGTTAATTCTTTTCGTTTCCAGGAGCTCCATGAAGAGGACTTCTTTCTCTATCGCCTACAATGACGGACAGGTTATGTTATGCAGAGTTGCCCGCAATGATACAGACATCACAGATTTTCACCATCTTCGATTATTGGATGTTCTTACCTATACAATTGAAATGGAAAATGTCAGGATTTGTGCTTTTAACCCTTTCAAACATAAATGACTGAAATTGAGTTTGATATGTTAATTTTTGTACAATAATATAGTTATACGGTAGTTCACATATTGATTGAATTTTTAATAAACTAACTTCTTCACTCGCTGAGCTCGCTCGAAATTAATTTATTGCAAATTCAATATGTGAACTATAACTATTACACATATTTTTCAGATATAATATAGGGAATTAAGTTGAAACATCACTTATTTGATCTGTAAAAAATCTTCAGCTCATAAGTGAATTTTCAACTTGATTAGTAACAAGCATTTTCCTAATTAGCTCTGTAACTACTGGAGTAATATTGATGTGATATAACACAGATATGCAGCTGAATTACATATGGTAATACATCACCAGAATGGAGTCGTTCAGGGATGGCGGTTTCATGAGTTTCATCATTATCAGAATCAGGACATCCCTGGTACATTTCTGGCTACCGTGTTTCTTGAGATTTGAACATTGTTGTGCCCATTATAAAAGTAGTAAGATAAGTACTACCCTAATACTTTTAGGGTTGGGGCTAAGTGACTATAATGTCGTGAGCACCTGGCACCATTACAACAGGTGAAATATGGAATCAAATCCAACTAAAATAACCTTAGCTGTTGGCAGGTCGTTAACACCACTACATCCAATTAATTTGTTGATAAGTATAATCTTCATACAACAAGGTAAGTATGTACATTTAAAATATGATGAGAAGAGGAAATACCTTATGTGACCGGTGTATCAAAGGTTGTGTTACTACTTAATTATGTTGAATATACTAATTTAATAAAAATAAAAAATACTTTGTTCAACTGAAAGATATGTTATCCCGCCTTTGCATCTGCATATATAAGTTCATGTACACAGAGCTCCAGATAAACATTGTGCCTAAAGACACCCCCTGATTTCAAATTTGTTGCATATTTTATTTTTGAAAATGGATCACATGGTTTTTGTTTTGGTAGAACATGCACTTGTTTGCTTTTGTCGGCTCAATTAAGTGAATTCTCAATTTTAGTAGAAAATGTTTACTCCTCAGTTTGAAAGTCAAAGAGTAGTTTCAAATTAGTGTGCATACATTATATTCCCACCTTTGAAAATCAATCGCATAAATAAATAAATAAATAAATGCATAAAATACACCAATACAATACTTTACTTGAGCTCTGTGTACATGTACTGTAAACAAATTGGTCACCCACTGATCAAAGGAACGGGAAGACATTGGCAGCAATTTTAGATCCTGATCGTCTTGCACGCAGCAACATTGCACTTCTGGTCTAACTGTTTTGCTAATTACACTACAATTATTTCAGTCACTGGATGGGGATGGGCCATGCCGTAGTAGGAGATCTGGTATTGGACACCAGAGGTTGTGAGTTCAGTCCTCGCCATAGGCGTGAACAATACTTGCATACTATTTCTATCCCACTCGTCTGTCTGATGACACTTTAATACTGTGGGCCCGTCTCTATGTGACCTTATCAGTTGCTGGGATGTTTAAAACCCATCAGTAACTGGATGTCGAATGGCGTAGGCCCTGGTCCGGCTGGTTTGCGACTATGCTGGTTGCAAACATCGTAAAGTAATTTTGTCCAACCTGTTGCACAACTATGTTGCACATTACATTACATGTAGCATAGCCGGAATCAATTGAATTGGTGTTGGTACCTGACAGATTGATCGAGTGTGATTGATTGAATCAGATTGTTGGGACTTCACTGGTATCACATGTTGTAAGATGCTTTTTATTCGCCTGTGGCCCAATATATAAATAGACAAGCTGGTGGTACCAACAGGTTGAAGTAACGGACGAAGGTTCATACATACATTAAATATACATAGAAGCATCAATAAGTGGAAACAAAATAAGCTAAACATTTATTACTCCCTCTTATAACATCGTAATGTGTTATAAGATGGAGTTTAAAAATGTTAGCTTATTGGTGCTTTTATGTATATTTAGGACTCCCAAACCCCTCGCCCTACGATGCGCTTCGCCAAAAAAAAAGCCTATTAATCCCATTACCTCACCCACCTGGTATCGTACTGTACATGACGTTAATATATAGTACTCTATGAGACCAAGTGGGTGGGGTAATGAATTTATTTGTAATGGTTATTTTCTTTGTATCACAGGTCCGAGTATTCCACCTGTGATATCATCTGCCTTCCGACGCGCCTGTATAGTATAGCGCGGTCTGTCCGTCAGTCCGATTTGCGTTAATGCAGTATATACAGGATCATGAGGATGATGAGGAGACTATTTTATTCATATGTACATACAATAAAATACAGTTGACCTTTCCCTTTAATTGGCCGGATCCCATTTACACCTGGACGGACTGAGGCAGTGTGCGTAAAGTGTCTTGCTCATGGAACAACGCATTTGTCTCTAGCGTTGTCCTATATCTGCGAGACGAGACTTTGCTGGAACAATTAATTTCCAAAGAACAGGTAAACTAAGCTATAGTTACTTGTTGGGTGTTTGTTTTAAAATCGCTTTGTTGACAAACAGCGACAGTTTATCGCATCGGATTTGTACCAGTCGATTATTAACCTAGCTGCCATTTTGTTTATATTGGTTACGTTATCGATGAGTGCGCGACAGGTGCTCGATGAACTCGCGCTAAAATCTCGGCGCCACGAGAACATGCGGGATCTCGTTGTAATTTCACGGAGACGCCAGTCTATTTATTCTAGGTCTGTGGTCAGAACAAGGATTTACCATTAGAATGTTCGACCTGATACAATTATTTCTTACCGTTATCTGTTTCGACAGAATATAACTATTTGGATAATTTATCTGACCTTGGTCCCAACAAGGAATTATTGTTAGATTGTTCGACCAGATACAATTATTTCTTACGGTTATCTGCTTCGACGGAATATAATTATTTTGACAATGTATCTGACCTTGGTCACATCAAGGAATTATTGTTAGAATATTCGACCGGATACAATTACTTCTTACGGTTATCTGTTTCGACGGAATATAATTATTTTGACAATGTATCTGACCTTGGTCACATCAAGGAATTATTGTTAGAATATTCGACCGGATACAATTACTTCTTACGGTTATCTGTTTCGACCAAATATAATTATTTGGATAATGTATCTGACCTTGGTCACACCAAGGAATTATTGTTAGAATGTTCGACCCGATACAATTATGTCTTAGGGTTATCTGTTTCGACGGAATATAATTATTTGGATAATGTATCTGACCTTGGGATATAGACCGGAACTTTGCGGACGCCAAATTGAGATGGCCGTGTGTGTGTGTGGGGAGGGGGGAGAGGGGGGGGGGGTGGACATTTTGTTTGTGTCCGGCGGTGGTGCGGATTACAATGCTGAATTACTGATAAATTACTTTATTGAACACAACTGTATAAGATGGATTGTGATATTCACAATCCTCCTTTTGAAATTGATTCTGTATCGTAAATCTGAAAATTGATTCATTTTGAAGAACTTCATGAAAATCGTGGCAGAAGGTTAGAGGATACCAAATGGTGCAAAATCGCACAGGGAGTACGCAAACATAGTCCGGTATACAAAAACAGTGCGGGTGTTTTGAGGTCACAGACACCGTTTGCTTGCAAATCTTGATCCAGTACTACCCAGTTTCACTTGAGGAACAGTTTGGGGTGCTTTTAACACCAGTTTTAGAATATGTGTAGCATTTAAAAGAAAACACTGAACCTGTTGGTCACGTGATGTAAACAGAGTTTCAGTTGCCTAAAAATGTAAATAATATTGGAGGGTATGACAAGGTTGGATTTTTCTTTTCTAGGAGTAATTGAACCTATTGTTTAGTTCATGCTCGCTGCAGGTCATGTACAAGTGGGTCCTACAGCATTCATACGAATAGAGAAAGTAGGAGAGACTGGCCTTATTGGATGGCAATCGGTTAAATTATATAGTAAAACTATTTTGAGGTGGCTAACCTATAAGGTGGGCCTAGGCCCTATGTGAGATATTTTTTTTTGTAGAATTTGAAGTTGGAAGTATATGTTTCTTGTAGCTATGTCTCTGGGAATTTAATTTAAAGTTACTGCGACAAGAGTAATCGAGCGAACTCCGATGCAACACATTTGTTCTTTTCGTATTGCAGACGGACAGTTATCGGCTTTGAAATATTGTAAAGTCTTGATTTCTCAGCTTTATTTGTCAAATATAATAACTCAGTGTATGTAAAGTACCTGCATGTGATTGGGCTTGGAATGTGACAGTAATATACACCCAAAACAGTCATTATAGTGTGTTTTTAAAATTGTTTTCATTGATATTGGCTTCCTGATAGACAATTAAGAAGTTTGGGAAAGTGGCACGACATCGCGACACAGTTCCAAAATTTGCCAAAATTAGGCGTAAGTGTATTGTTTTCGCATAGCGGTATAGTACCAATACACTAATACTCAGAACACATTGTTTTTCCTTTCCTCCTGTGTCTGAAAGCAAATTTCTTGACTGACCGTTCCAAACCACTACCCTTTTGTCTGTCGACCATTCCAGAGTGGCATACATGTTGGTATAGTCTGTATATGTAGAATGGTTAGCTATACCACTATTTAGGGTAATTTTGTTATGTGATTTTATGGACTTTTGTGCTTTTAATTCATTATCTATTAAAATTCTCCATAGTTGACAGTCACATGGTGGAGTTATACAGCTGCTGTGTGACAACCATTTGAGATATTTGCTCCAAACTTGGTACTGTATCAAGGAATAGAACCTAGTTTTGAATACTGAATATTGTAGAATGATTTGTAATGCACCTGGTACACTTATATGTTAGAGGATACCAAATGGTGCAAAATCGCCCAGGGTGTATGCAAAAATAGTCCGGTATATACAATAGTGCTGGTGTTTTGAGGTCACAGACACCGTTTGCTTGCAAATCTTGATTTATTACTACCCAGTTTCACTTGAGGAACATTTTGGGGTGCTTTTAACACCAGTTTTCATGGATTTGCTGTAGCACAATAGAGTATCATCAGATGAATGCATGTATGAAATATCAAAGCGTTCCCTGTAACGAAACAGAAGTTACACAACATTTACCCCAACGTTTCGTTTATGAACATGATAAGTTTGTGACCTTGACCTTGGGGTAAGGGTGGGCGGTGTGTCATGAATATGCTATAGCACGATAGAGTATCATCAGATGAATGCATGTATGAAATATCAAGGCGTTCCATGAAAGGAAACATATGTTATAAGACACTTACCCCAACGTTAAGTTTATGAATGTGCTAAGTTGGTGACCTTGACCTTGGGGTAAGGGGTGGGGTGGGTCATGAATATGCTATAGCACGATAGAGTATCAACAGATGAATGCATATATGAAATATCAAGGCGTTCCATGAAAAGAAACAGATGTTATAAGACATTTACCCCAACGTGAAGTTTATGAATGTGCTAAGTTTGTGACCTTGACCTTGGGGAAAGGGGTGGGAGGTGGCTCTCATGGATTTGCTATAGTACGATAGAGTATCATCGGATGAATGAATGTATGAAATATGAAGGTATTCCCTGTAAATAAACAGAAGTTACACAACATTTACCCGAACGTTAAGTTTATGAATGTTCTAGGTTTGTGACCTTGACCTTGGGGTAAGGGTTGGGTGGTTGGTCATGGATTTGCTATAGCATGATACAGTATCATCAGATGAAACCATGTATGAAATAATATGAAGGCGTTCCCTATAAATAATCAGAAGGTACACAACTTTTACCCCAACGTTAAGTTTATAAACATGCTAAGTTTGTGACCTTGACCTTGGGGTAAGGGATGGGCTGAGTGTCATGGATTTGCGATAGAACGAAAGAGTACCATCAGATGAATTTATGTATGAAATATCAAGGCGTTCCATGAAAGGAAACAGATGTTATAAGACATTTACCCCAACGTTAAGTTTATGAATGTGCCAAGTTTGTGACCTTGACCTTGGGGTAAGGGGTGGGTCATGGATTTGCAATAGCACAATAGAGTATCATCAGATGAATGCATATATGAAATATCAAGGCGTTCCATGAAAGAAAACAGATGTTATAAGACATTTACCCCAACGTTAAGTTTATGAATGTGCTAAGTTTGTGACCTTGACCTTGGGGTAAGGGGTGGGTCATGGATTTGCAATAGCACAATAGAGTATCATCAGATGAATGCATATATGAAATATCAACGCGTTCCATGAAAGAAAACAGATGTTATAAGACATTTACCCCAACGTTAAGTTTATGAATGTGCTAAGTTTGTGACCTTGACCTTGGGGTAAGGGTTGGATGGTGGGTCATGGATTTGCTACAGAATCATAGACGCCGACGACGCCGGGGGTATACCATTAGCTCTTCTGCACTTCGTGCAGGCGAGCTAAAAACGATTTTCCTATGGGAATTTAACATGGGGGCTAAAAATATATTTTTTTCAATATATTTTTTATTCGTTGACCGATTTTCAAAATCTAACTTTTGTTTTCTTAGTTACATCATTTTCAAGCTATCTCGCCAGGTTTCGGAGTAAATTTCCAAATTTTTGCAAATTGACTCCCCATGTTGAATTCCCATAGGAAAATCGTTTTTTCGCAATAAAATCAATATTAAATTGATGTTGGGGAGGGTGACTTGTTTGTTATTGATGAAAAAGTACTTACTTTTAAATATTTTTTAAGATTTAATGTGTTTAATGGCCAAATGGTCGTCGGCAACAGAACGTGGAACTGACAGTAAGTGATTGTAACACCCAAAAAGAAACACGCATGTAGTTCATACAAATGTAATTTAATTTCCTCATTGATATAAACAGTAAATAGACATGATTGGAATGATATAAAAACAGTCACAAACAGACACTCATAATTGGAATCCTATACAAATAGTCACACATACGTGTAGTGCTGAATAAATCATGGTTAATATATTAATAACAACATGATAACACGTATTCCGTCGGTAACATCAGACCTAAAGGTTACGTGTCTGCAAAATGACTTCGAGATCCAAAAATATCTACCATAACGTACAATGTGCCGGTAGAAATGTGAATGTTGGGATTTCGTATTTGTGATTGTGACTGATGGAATGGGGCTTACGGGATGTGTGACCCCGGTAACCCCTGATCAAATAACAGACTCCTGTATATACAGTGGAACCCCTATAAACCGGACACCCTGGGAACCTCAATGCGTTTAATTTCATTGTTCTGCGAACAGTGCAGATCCTGATCAAACTGTGCGGGTGCACAGTCTGATCTGAATCTACACTGGTCGCAAAACCCATAAGCCCCATTTCATCAGTCCATAATCATTCAAGTTCTTGTTCAACAAAATGGATCCGCTGTAACAGCCTCAGGTCAAAGGTGAAAGTTAATGGGTTTTACGTCCCAGCAACAGCTAAGGTCATGTAGGGACGGCACATCGTTTTAAACACAGGTTGAAGTAACGCACCAAGGTATTAACATACATTAAATATACCTACAAGCATTAATAAGTGAGGACAAAAATAAGCTAGCAATGTTTTTACTCCATCTTAAAACACATTACAGGTTAATTTGTATAGGCTGGAGTGAATAATTTTGTTCGCTTATTTTGTTCACCTATTGATGTTTTTTCACGTAAACCTGTGGGCTTAAAGTATCATTCACAGGACCAGAGAGATGGAAATACAATGAAGTTGGGCGAGGATTGAGCTCGCAACCTCTGTTATTGAAGATCAGTGACCTATCACCTAGGCCACAATCCATCCCTCAGCATCAGGCCAATCTATCGCCATATATTCAAACATCACGTCACACCATACGGTATAGTGTAATACAGTGTGGTATGGTAAATATTAACATACATCGTACATGCATACTTTTAAAGCAAGTATAAGTGTATAATACATCGTTTCTTAACAATATGTATGCGTCTAGATAAAAGTTGTGATACATCTCCATTTGTATACATTTAGACATAGTTACTATTACATGTACAGTAGGTGGACAAAAGTAATTTCCCACCCATTGAAATCCCATAGACTTACATGTATTTGTAAATGTGCTTGTTAGCAAGTTACTTTATCGATGCATTACATAGTGTAATGAAATAAAATGCATTGAGTAGCCAATCTATTTGCGCAGAAGTTGATGCATATGTGTATTCAATACGCTAAGTAGTCTACAAGATGCATGCAGTTAAACATTATGGACATTTTTTGGAAATGCTTTTCCCATTGACGACAATGGTGATGTCGCTCAAAAAATGACGTCAAATAATTCCGCCAGCTATAAAAACTTGTATCTATCGAACTGCTTGTGATAATCAGTAACCGAAACATTCATATTCTGCATACATCTATTTTCTTTCAAACACTTTATATTTTATTCAAATTGATAAAGTATGTACTGAGCTGCATATTTTAGAGTAAATATGGAAATACATGTAAGTCTATGGGATTTAAACTTTCGGGAAAATACTTCTGTCCACCTACTGTACATGTATCTACAACAGTCATACACTCCGTAGAGTCCATTCTCCCAGCGCACGTGTACCATACAATGAATACCCCCAAGTCAATAATTCCCAAAATACCACTCGCTATTTCTTCCCTTTTTTCTTCGACTGCACTGGCGATGCTGTTCCCTTTGCCAACAGCCCTCCGCCTGGGCCGTTATACAGGGGCGGCCACACGAGGAAGTCGATTGTCTCCCCTGAGCCGCCATAACTCGAGAAGAGCGCTGGGTCCATTTTGATGCCCGGCTTCACGTCAAGGCCGACGTGTAATGGCGGATCGTGTAGCACCATCAACCAGCACAAGTCCACGCACTTCTCACAGTAGTTATTGGCGACCGCCATCAAATCAACATCATCTGGGAGCTTATGTTGACGCTTTAGATGCTTTAGATGCGTCAAGCATTGCTGAAATAGACGTAACGACAGACTAGGTATCGTCCCTTAACCATTTCAAAACGGCGGGAAACGAAAACTGTTGTTTGATATTTTGTCTTCTTCTTAAATAAAAATATGGTTTGACAGCACGTTAGAATCATTTCCATTGGAAATGATTCTAAACTGCTGCCAAACCATGTTTTTGTTGAGAAATATGTTAAATATAAAATAATAATCAGCAGACGATACAATTTAATTCAGCATTGTAAGGGTGAAAATGTGACTGAAATGCTACTATATGTTATCTAAGCCGAGCGTGATGAACTTTATATGTGGCTGTGACTGCAGAATTGGGGCTTATGAGATTTGTGACCAGTGTAACTCATTGACCAAATAACACACTCCTGTAGCTGGATAACTTGTGCAAGTATGTCAGGGCTTTTATTGATTGCATGGCAAACGGTGCAAATCCTGATCAGACTGTGCAGATGCATTTCTCCAGCCACAGCCGCATATCGGGTTCATCACGCTCGGCTTACACAGTATCTAGTAGTAGTAGAATCCGAAGCTAAGGTTTTGCAACACTAAAAAGTCTTAGACTACAGTAGTTATGTTAATATTTACATGTATATACAAGTACATGTACATGTACACACTTGTACGGTTTGTGGGCGATGTTTTCCCGACCCACCACATACCTATTACGGAGAGAATAAAAACATATATATTATTAAACAAAAAACATTTTTTACGGCCGGCACTATTTCACTGCGGTCGGTCGGGTTACCGGAAACATGACCATTTTGTTTGGGCCTAAGCAGTGCATGAGACCAACGACCAACTGCCGCTTACAGCCGACTACGACCGTCCAATGTGGACACCATGGCACCGATGATATATAAATCATATTTATTCCCCTCGCTGGATGCATTGGTGATAAAATATACGTAAGCCGGCAGCGACCTTCACCTTGCCTGTTCAGATGCGGGTTTTTTTACCAAACAAAGCACCATCCCTATTATTATACGAATTGTGGACAAATATTATTGAAATCGCTTAAAGGGTTACATGTAAGCAGCTATTGAGAAACCAAATGACCGCGGTCCGCAAGTCAAGCCCGCCGATGCATTTGATGGTCTGAGAGTGTATTTATTTGAAGCTTGAATTAAGGATTGTGCAGACATAAGGTATGTACAAGCTTTAACGCAAATTTGAAAGTCATTTGACCTTGATCTTGGGCATGTGGGCCGCATGGGTGGGCTATAAAATGAAAATATGGATGATAATAAAGAAGTTTGAAGTAAATCGGAGTAAGTGTTGTGGAGATATAAGGTATGTAAAAACTTTAACACAAATTGTATAATAACGCAAACTTCGAAGTCATTTGGCCTTAACCTTGGGGCACAGGTGCCGCATGAGTGGACACAGCATGAATATATGGACGATGCCCAATAAGCATACGAAGTTTCAAGCAAATCTGACTTACGGTTACAGAGATAGTAGGTATGTAAAAACTTTAACGCCAATTTTGACAGAAACTTTAACACAAATTCCTAAGTCATTCAACCTTGACCTCGGGGCACAGGGTCCGCATGAGTGGGACAAAGAATGAACGTATGGATGATGCCCAATAAGCATACGAAGTTTCAAGCAAATCTGACTTACGGTTACAGAGATAGTAGGTATGTGAAAACTTTAACGTAAATTTTGACAGAAACTGTAACGCAAATTTAGACCGAAACTTTAACGCAAACTAAGTCATTTGACATTGACCTAGGGGCACAGGGGCCGCATGAGTGGGACACATAATGCATATATGGATGATGACCAATAAGCATACACAGTTTCAAGTCAATGTGACTTAGGACTGCAGAGATATAAGGTATTTAAAAACTTTAACGAAGATTTCGGACGGACGGGTGGACGGACTGACGCATGGTCGGATGCACGGACGGACGCACGGACACCCGGACAAACAAGGTGAACTTAATTCCTCAGTGACATTGACCGTGGGTGTTCAGACGTGTGGTCTATGGAAAAGAAAGCACCCTTTCAAAAACACAGGCCTGTACAGTGGTACAGGCAAACAGTGTAGATCCAGATGAGCCGGCGGGTGACGAGCCATCTCATCAAGATCTACACTTTTTGCAAGCAATTTTCATATTTTTGAGAACAAAAACAACCCCTTTTCATGGACTAGTCTGTAAAATCATTTTGTGACGATTGGATTGGTTGCAAAATTAATATGTCACAGTCCATTGCAGTTACTTAGGGGTGACAGGGTTAAAGGTACATGCCCACTCAGTAGGCACTAAATACTCTTTATAGGAATTAAGTAAGTGTATAATTGTGTCACTATTCCACAAGTTCTAAAAATAACGAGTCTCCGCTAACAGATATAATCATTTAATAATATTTATTTTACTGATAGTGACTCGCGGTGGCATCAGGCTAGTTTCATATGCAAATGAGGCATACTTTTTGATTATTTATACTAATGAAATGCGTCACATGAAAATATAATATTTTCAACAGATTAACAAGAGTGCTGAAGGTCACAATATACGCCCGTCAAGGCCAGTCAACAAGGGAGATAACTCATATTGACGTGATAAATATGTACACCAAATTTGGTTACGATCCGTCAGGTAGAACTCGACCTATTGCATGGACAAGGATACAGAGTCCGAACATTAAAAATGGCTGCCAAGGGGAGATAAGAATCGGACATTTTTCAAAATCAATAGGCTTCTTCGTCTTGGCGTGATAAACATGTATACCGAATTTGGTTATGATCGGTCAAGTGGAACTTGAGTTATTGCGTTGACAAGGATACATAATGCGAAAATTAAAAATGGCTGCCAAGGGGAGATAAGTATAAGAAATTTTTCAAAATCAATAGGCTTCTTCGTCTTGCCCTGATAAACATGTATACCGAATTTGGTTACGAGCGGTGAAGTAGAACTTGAGTTATTGTGTGGACAAGCTGTGCCCGCCCGTACACGATGAATACATAATACGTCCCGTTTTTTCAAACGGGCGTATAAAAAGTATGATCATTGCACATCAACAAATAAATACAGAGAATAAATAGTAATGCCCGTTAATATTTTAAGGAAACACGGTCATCGCCCCTGATATCAGTGTGAATATTTACGTCTGATATGAAATGTATAATAATGCCAATCAATACGTGGGTAAATGATGAATGTATGTTTATTATGCCAGAAAATGTCTCAGATGATGTCTCTGATATAAAGAACAGTTTGTGCCAACTGAGCGGGCACGTGCCTTTAATGTGACCCGAACCTCAAATGAGACGAGCCATGTTATTTTGTACCCAAGAATATACAATTACGCGACTTTTCATGATAATATGAACCTGTGATCATTGTGTGATGTCTTCTGTAAATGACAACGACATTTCATGAATTGTTTACAGTAATTTGATATGACAAAACTTTCGACGTCAATTACTGAATATTTTTGTAAATATTTGTCATGAGATATCGACTACTTTCTTAGGTACAACATACATACCATGGCTTGTCGCAAATCGCACACGCTCTGTGTTATTTTAACGGCTATGCGTACATGTAACTTACCATTTTGATTTCAGGAGACGAATTGGTGGATATCTTGCGCCGTATGTCCGTTAACGCTTTAAGCTCGTTGGAGCCGATTCTAACTTTATCCTTCCCGCCCTGTCGATATAAAAGATAACTGGTATTGCCATATCGTCTCATTGTAATTTGTGGCTGTGACTGGAGAAATGGGGCGTATAGGATTTGTGACCTGTGTAGCTCCTGATCAAATAACACACTCCTGTAGCCTGATAAATGAATTATATTGCCTGTTAGAAACATAAATCGTGTTTCATTGATGGAATGGCGACCAGTGCAGATCCTGATATGGATGTACACTGGTTGCAAAACCCATAAGAAGGCAATATGTAACATAAGCCCCATTTCTCCAGTCACAGCCACATTTTATCATGATCAGATTCTTCGAACCACGGATGTGTACAGTCGGCAGAATGCAATATGTAACTATTGTCTGTTTCACGAAAGCTGCCCAAATTTTACGGCTATACAAACAATTCAAAAACAAGATTTCTTTTGATAATATTAAATTAAAGGAAAAATTAAGAATGAGCCTTCTTTTTATTTCGTGAAATTTCGTCAAATATTGATTTTATTGCGAAAAAACAATTTCCCCGTGTTAAAACATGGGGAGATTTTTTTTGAATTTTAGAAATACTGGACCGATTTTTAAAATTTAACTTTTGTTTTCTTAGTTAGATCATATCCAAGCTACCTAGTCAGGGTTCGGAGTCAATTTCCAAAATTTTTCGTTTTTTGACTCCTCCCACACTTTCTTACCACTTTTTCCCCCATGTTAAATTCCCATAGACAAATCAATTTTTCGTAATAAAATCAATATTTGACCGAATTTCACGAAATAAAAAGAAGGCTCATTCTTAAATTTTGCTTTAATTTAATATTATCGACAATAATATTGTTTTTTAATTGTCTACATAGCCGTAAAATTTGGGCAGCTTTTGTGAAACAGACTATAGATACTAGAAACACGAATGTTCGCATAGCTCCAGATGAGGTGCGTATTGGTATATTTTGCGCACTCATTTTAGCAGAATACGCATTTATTATCAAAACTGGGAGTACGAAATACTCACAGCAATGTGAAAATATGCATTGATTTTCGAATTGAGTAGTGAAAATACTGTAATAAAGTTGAAAATTCACTTAGTTGAGCAGCAACAAGCAAATCATTATTGTTTATCATTTGTTCCTAATTTAATAAGGAAGACAATTAATAATACATTTTTAAAAGTAAACGCATATTATGCACATATACATATATGTGTATATAGAGGGAGTAAAACAAATTTGTTCAGCTTTCTTTTTCTTTTCATTTATTGATGCTTATAGGCATCTTTAATATATTTTTATCCCGTCAACACAGTGCGTATGTGCCGTGAAACACGGTGCAGTGAAACATTTTTGATATCCAGTCAATACTATTTTTGCATTTTCAAGCCATTTGAAGGTGTTGACGGGATAAATAGAGTAGTAGGTTAGTGCCGTGAATGGGACAAAATATCTGGCGCGGCACGGAAACGGGATGTGATCGGCAGAACCTCGCCCATCCCGTTTCCTGAGCCTTGCCAGATATGTTTTCCCATTCACGGCACTAACCTACTATTCTCTATATAGACCTCGGTCCGTTACTTCTCCCTGTGGTCCAGCCCAGTGGAATAAACAATTGATACAAAACTACATGATCACGGCACGCATGTCGCGCCCGCCGATATAGAGAATAGTAGGTTAGTGCCGTGAATGGGAAAAATATCCGGCAACGCTCAGGAATTTCTTTATTTCTCATCAGAAGTACATGTTGTGACCACTCATTTGAACCGTCTCGCCGAGACGGTTCAAATGAGTGGTCACAACATATACTTTCATTCAGAAATAAGGAAAATATATAGAGAACGTCGCATGTCGCGCCCGCCGATATAGAGAATAGTAGGTTAGTGCCGTGAATGGAAACAAATATCTGGCAAGGCTCAGGAAACGGGATGGGCGAGGCTCTGCCGAGCACATCCCGTTTCCGAGCCGCGCCAGATATTTTTTTCATTCACGGCACTAACCTACTATTCTATTTATCCCGTCAACACCTACAAATGGCTTTAACATGCAAACAAAAATAACCCCAGTCACCGCATATATTCATACGCGTTGATTAGGTCGTATTGACAGGATATCAAAAATGTTTCACGGCACCGTGTTTCACGGCACATACGCACTGTGTTGACGGGATAAATTTTGATAGGATACCGAACAACTTTAACCAAAAAGTTTAACCAAAAACTTTAACCCGGATTCACGTACGTACGCCAATATGCCAACTATATATCGCTGTCCGCAAGTCGGCGCGACAATGAGCCAATTAAATCCAATAATATACAAGCAACATTGAGACGAAAGTTGCGCTGTTATTATAGGCTCAACGGTTACAAACATGATACATGTATTAAAGGTACATGTACATGCCCACTCAGTAGGCACAAACTGTTCTTTATAGGAATTAAATAAGTGTATACTTATGTCACTATTCCACCAGTTCTAAAAATTACGAGTGCACGCTATACAGATATAATCATTTAGTAATATGTATTTTTCTGATAGTGACTCGCGGTGGTATCATACTATTTACATATGCAAATGAGGCATGATATTTTTTAATTATTTATACTAATTAACTGTGTCACCTAAACATATAATATTGTCGACATATTATAAAGTATGATCAATGTACATAAAAAAATAAATACAGATAATAAATATTACTGTCCGTTAACATTTAAAAAAAACACGGTTATAACAGTGCCAATCAATACTTGGGGTAATCGTGAATGAATGTTTATTTTGCCATAAAATGTCCCAGATGATGTCTCTGATATAAAGAACAGTTTGTGCCCATTATGTGAGCATGTACCTTTAATGATACATGTATTAACTTATTTAAGTGACAATGTACATGTAGCTAGCGCCGACTTAAATCCGTGCTTTGTCCCTAGCAGTAACTTGATTGGCTGGGAGTTCCACACAGTGTTAATACAATGTCGGTTCATGTGTAAGTTAGGTTATACATGTATTTAAAGTGGAATAAAAAAACTATATTATTTCTTAAAAAATAGTTTTATCATTTGAAATTAATGCTGAAAACTGCATACAAACACAACTAATACGTGTACCTCAAAAGTTACAAAGGTTTGAAATTTGTAATTAGCTTAAATATGTGCGTTCCACTATGATGTCATCAAAGACGATTATTTCCTATAATTATTTATATTAACTTAACTAATTTATCTTTTGTTCATTAGCGTATTAAATGGACTTTATAATTTACAACAAAATAAAAGGAAAAATGTAAAAACAAATTACTTGCATTAAATCTCTTTTTTATTGCCACTTTTAGAATTGGATTGCATAAAATGTACAGATCTAAAGACATTCTTAACTTTGATCGGATTGAAAAGATTCGATGGGATTTTCTGAATGTGGTTGTTATGGTCACTATCTAATAGATAATTTTGTCTATTTATTTCATCTTTAAGGGTGATAATTGTATGTACATGTATGTACAACATTCGGCTGAATGTTTATGCACTATCAAATTTACTCAAATCGTACTGAAATAGGTTCATGGGACGATGGAGTGGTTAAATATGTAAGACCCAGATCGGGTGTCAGTCTCAGAACGCGGTACAATCCCAGAACAGGGGCTAATCCCAGAACGGGGGCCGAAAACGTAACATCAATCCCAGAACGGAGGCCAATTTGAAAATGACCGGCAAATACCGGGAAATTCCACACCTGGGACATTCACAAAATACGACCGCCATGGAAACAGGAAAGCGATTCTTTTTAATTCCCTTCATTGCTAACACTTCACCGTAGGTACTGTTAGGCCTCGATAACAACCTCGACGTCTTCATTAGTTGCCGCCATGTTTATATATGGACGCATACGGCCAGGGCGTGACGTTACGTCAATAAATTTGACGTCATTCAGGCTTGATATCAAACGGAACGTGCAGAATTGGCCCCCATTCTGGAAAAAATTGCCCCCTCTTCTGGGATTAGTCTCGGTTCTGGGATTTGGCCCCCGTTCTGGGGCTGACCCCCGATCTGAGTCTGTAAATATACACATACCTTTACGTCTTGTTTCGCAGATTGATCGGGGTGCATGACCACATTCTTGAGAGAGTCCATCTGAACATGTGCTGTCTTTGTGCACCATTCGAAACATTCCTGAAAAATATATTTCAGCATTTAAGAGGTGATTTTTGTTTTGTTTTAGGCAAGCAAGCGGCGTAACTCTGCAATGTAACCAACATATGGTGGTGACTTGAGGAATGGGTATTATGGGTTTTGCACTCAGTATAGATCCAGATCCTGCATCAGCACAGACTGATCAGGATCTGCACTATTCGCCACTACACCGATGCAACACATGTCATGCTTCTTATGTAGTATGTATCTTTGCAGTATCAGGCTACAGGAGTATCAAATAAAAACATGTTTTGATAGCACATAAAAATCGATTCTCATTCCCAAACACAATAACGTGTTAATAACCATGGCTTAAAATGTTAACGGAAACAACTAATTATTATCTGTCTTTATCATTTGATGTACAATTATCATATTTTATAATCTGTTGATAAAATATTTTTTTCAGGCGACGCATTTAATTGAAATAAATGATTGTCCAGCGTCATTTGCATATCAAAATATCCTGATACAAAAGTGTGTCTCTATCGGTAAATTAAATACTACTGCATTATACATAACTATAGAGAAAATTAATGTTTATTTGCTCGAAAATGTATCTAAAGAATGGGTGAACAAGATATGTCTGCATATATTACACCCCGGGATGTGGATGTCCAGCTTTAATGGCAAAATCAGTTACCTCACTGTAATCAATACGTGTCTATCTCTCTCACCTGACCCACAGGGCAGAGCTCCCGATAAGTTTTGTATCTAAGGATACCCCCATATTTCTAATTCAATGCGTATTTTACTTTCACAAATGTATTATGATTATTATTATTAAATAGGGAACAAAAGATAAAAAATAAAGAACATTTAAAAATTCACTTATTTGAGCTGCAAAACACAAACACTGTTTGCTTTTTGCAGTTCAAGCAAGTAAATTTTTATCTTAATTACAGTATTTCCACTACACAATTTGAAAATCAACGCGTGTTTTCATATTGCTGTGAATATTTTATACTCCCACTTTTGATAATCAATGCGTATTCTGCTTAAATATTTGCGTAAAATACGCCACTACGCACCTTATCTGGAGTTCTGACAGGGTACCAACCTTTAGAAAGGTCAACAACATTTGAACTACTTCCTTCGCCTCTTTCTTATGTTTCTGCGTCAGTATCTCAAACGCATCCGTCCACTCGTCGTCATAGATACCACAGAATCGCTCGGACAACTTCATGGCGCGGTTGGGGTCGCTAAGGTCAGCGATGTCCGGATTACCGCCAGCTGTCAGCAAATCGCTCGCTGCATTGCTGAAAGTGAAATTCAATGGATTTAACGTCCCATATAAGTCATATATATATATGGGGACACAGTTTAAAGTCTCATCAGACAGACAAGTGAGATGAAAATATTACGTATTACTAACTTAAAGTATTTCCACGACTATGGCGAAGATGAAACTCACAACCTCCGGTATTGAAGTCCAATGTCATATCTCCTAGGCCACCGCCCATCCCTGTTCTGTCCGAAATGGACGCCGTTTGAGAATCAGTCTTTGCAACAACAGTGGCATATACATGTACGCAACCGCCTGCGTTATAGAGAATAGTAGGTTAGTGCCGTGAATGGGAAAAATATCTGGCAAGGCTCAAGAAACGGGATGGGCAAGGCTCTGCCGAGCACATCCCGTTTCCGTGCCGCGCCAGATATTTTTTTTCCATTCACGGCACTAACCTACTATTCTATTTATCCCGTCAACACCTACAAATGGCTGTAAAATGCAAAAATGGTATTGACTGGATATCAAAAATGTTTCACGGCACCGTGTTTCACGGCACATACTCACTGTGTTGACGGGATAAAAATTTATCACGATGTTAACGATAATAAAGGCCGTGGTCGTTCACACATGGGAAGACGTAAATCACATTCAATAATCTCATTAACTCAGGTCAGTTATACAAACATCCATGCTCCCCAGAGAACATTAGGACACACAATTTGGTAGTTATCCAGGTTGCTAGCAGTCCTCACACACACCAGAAATAACGGCAGTATCATGCCACATGTAGCCGGGTTACACATCACAATAGCCCCGACTCCCCTGTGCCCACTGCATGTAATTATTGATATGACACTATCAGTGGTATGTTGTGGCATACATCTGACCAGTTATTATCCTATCGCGTAGCGAAAATGAGATGTAATAGCTGTCCATCCGTCTGTCCGTCAATCTTCCACCAGGTATACTTGTGGATCAATTTGTGCGTACAAGAGGTAATTGTGCAACATTTTTTGTATGCACCCAGGAGGACAGGCAGACTATTTACAGGTGCACAAATAAGTGGGTTTGTAAGTTTGCAAGTATACCGCAGTGAGTATGTTCGTCCATCCGTTTGTTTTTTGTCTGTCTGTCACGTTTTCCATTCGCCTATAACTTTTGTACTGTACATGTTCAGTATCCTCCGTACTTTCATTCCCTGCCCCACACCTGCACGTCCATGCCCAAGGTCAAAGTCAAATAACTTATAAACTTACGTCAAGTCGATGCGTGCGCGTTTCTCCTATAACTTGTTTGATCTACGACCAATGTTTCATGTTTCATGTTTATTATCATCCAGATTTCCATTGCCCACCACACGCATGCTCTCCGTATGCCCAATGTCAAGGTCAAATAACATAGAATGTGTCATCTAGTAGATGTGATCATGTTTCTCCATTCTCCTTTAACTTCTTTACTGTACAGCTAATTGGCTTCAAACTTCATGTGCATCTTTATTATCATCCAATGGTTTCATTTCGCACCCTAGCATGCTCCCTCCCCCCTTGGCATCGGTCAATGTCAAATAACTCTGAAATTCCCACTTCAGTACATTCATAATGCTCTTTACCATATGAGTGATACCTGAACCTTCATATGCATCTAATGGCAAATAAATACTATTTGTAAGACCCCTAATTGTGAAACAGCCGTCTAGTTGCATGTACATGTTGATGTACAAATTAGATGTATTCGTATGCTATAATTACATTGTGCATTGGATCCGAACTGTAATAGAAAACACTACAATGGCATTCGCGTGAAAATTGCCTACTCTTCTCAAACTATAGGTCAAGTCCAATGGTTTCAGATCTAACAGTACAGCCACTAAGCACAATAGCCTGAGCCAGTGATCAGAAACGAATGACCTTCAATTAGAATGACCTTGCTCTTTTTGACCGTCGCAAGATCGCAGAAACACAAAGACAAATTTGTAAACATTTCTCCATTAACCCTTTCAACAACACATGCCTGTGTAGTGGTACTGGCAAAACGCGTTGATCCAGATGAGCAGGCGTCTCATCAGGATCTGCACTTTTTGCAAGTAATTTTTATATTTTTGATAACAAAAAAAAACCCTTTTCATAAATCAACTAGTCTGAAAATCATTTTGTGACAATTGTATTGGTTGAAAAATTAAAATTAACATCAAAATCTATTTCAGTTACGTAGGGGTGAAATATATACATAATCTCTAATTTCATGGTGCATGTATTACATAATAAGTATGTAGTTATATAACCTTAACAGCATTAACCCTTACATTGCTGAATTAATTTTGTTTGACTGCTGTTTATTTTCTAATTTTCGTTTTTCTCTGTGGGCCTGTGACATTGACCATGGGCATGGATTTGTTATAGCATGATTTCTCCGATGTTAAATTTTAAAGGAATGCATGTGTGAAATATTAAGAACTTTCGATGAAGGAAATAAAGGTTATAACAGATTTCACCAATGTTAAGTTTTGTGAAGAGACTAAGTATGTGACCTTGACCTTTGGATCAGCTGGAGTTGGACGGTCGTGGATTTGTGACAGCATGATAGTAGACTCTTAGAGGAATGCATGCGTGAAATATTAAGAATGTTCGATGAGGGAAATAGAAGTTATAACATATTTCTCTGATGTTAAGTTTGGTGACTGATGGACGGACAACCTGACTCCAGTCCACCCCCACCCCCCTCCCCCCTCACACGCACACACAACTTGTTGCGGAGGTATAATGCTTATAAAGTGGTGACAAATCATGTATTTACTGATAAAGAAGTCAATATATAAACGGCAGCAGACGAAAATATTCGTTTCCTTCATTTGAAGGGTTAAAGCAACTCAAATACATGGCTTTTGACTTTTGTTCCTGCATATATTATGATAATATGGAAATACTTGAAACAACAATATGTCAGATAGACAGAAATGGAAACTTCAAAAGCCCTGCCACCTCTCTCCTAGAGTATACTCGCGAAACAGAGATTGGTCTATGCTGGCAGCATGAGAACACAGAAACGAGCAATAATAGCCCCCCCCCCCCCCCGCACACGCCTATGCTTTAGGGAAGTTAACTTCATTGATGACAATTTATCTGTTCATTTGATTGGTATGGAATATATTCAAGCCAATTTTCATTGTTATGCCCCAGCCACCGAATGGTGTGGTGGGGGGGGGGGGCATAAGTGTTACCGGCGTCCGTACGTCCGTCCGTCCGTACGTCCCGAAACCTTAACGCTCGGGTAAATGGCTTATCATTTCTATTTCCTTACTCGGTTCTGCTTCGCATTTCACATACGCATTGCTCCAATGGTCCTCTGCCACCCTGTAACAAATCCACATTCCCGCTAATCCCAGGGTCAAGGTCACAGACTTGGTGCGTTCGAAACCTTAACGCTCGGGTAAACGGCTTATAATCTATGTTTCCTTGCTCGGATCTGCTTCCCATTTCACACACGCAGTGCTCCAATGGTCCTCTACCGCCCTGTGACAAATCCACATTCGTCCCGACCCCGCTAAGCCCAGTATCAAGGTCATAGACTTGGTGCGTTCGAAACCTTAACGCTCGGGTAAATGGCTTATAATTTATGTTTCCTCGCTTGGATATGCTTCACATTTCACACACGCATTACTCCAATGGTCCTCTACCGCCCTGTGACAAATCCGCATTTGTCCCACCCCCGCTAAGCCCAGGGTCAAGGTCACAGTCTTGGTGTGTTCGAAACCTTAACGCTCGGGTAAATGGCTTATAATTTATCTTTCCTTGCACGGATCTGATTGATATTTCTCACATGCATTGATGTAATGGTCCTCTATTGCCCTGTGAACAATCCATGATCGTGCCGCCCCTTCTAAGCCCAGGGTCGTCACATACTTGGTGCGTTTGAAACCTTAACGCTCGGGTAAATGTCTTATATTGTCTGTTTCCTTGCATGGATCTGGTTGATATTTCACACACGCATTGCTCTAATGGTCCTCTACCACCCTGTGACAAATTCAATATCGTCCCACCCCCGCTAAGACCAGGGTCAATGTCACATACTTGGTGTGTTCGACACTCGGGTAAGTGTCTTATAATGTATGTTTCCTTGCATGGATCTGCTTGATATTTCACACACCCATTGCTCTGAAGCTCTCAGGCTGCTATTATGCTGTGACAACAGATCCATGCTTCTCTGGCCCTCTGTGCTTGTTTTCAAATATGCTTCGTTTTCTTTGGCTTCCAGCGGGGGCATTCGTGTGCCGACAGGCCACATTTCTAGTTAAATATTTGATGATATAATACTCTTGGTGCAATAGTAAACGTTCATGTGCTGGCTATCAGAAGATGGCTTGCTTGGTACAGCCACTATCCAGATGGCTTTTCAGATAACCATTACAGGTGGCATGTCCAGTCTGTTGGGGTCCAGTCACACTAATTAACTACCATATAACGGTTTAGCTAAGGAGTGTCGGATAGTAAATACCCCCGGCCTGCATTTAAACCCATGCATACTGATAATGTTCCCCACATGTTTCAGCAGTGTTTTTTAATTCAACAATAATGAGGCCCCAATATATTTATTGAGTATTTTCAGCCACGGTCTTTAACGATAAAATTTCGGAACGTCTATTGGTAATATCATCTCGCAATCAGGCAGTTTGACTGACTGAGCCTGAGCTGTAGCACAGCTCAGGCTTAGTCATTTAATCTACTTGATTTAAAGTACAATATTCAAGTATTTTGAAATAAAGTAATTGACAAATATTGGCAAGATTAACGCAGACGGCACTGTACATGCAATTATCTGTTTTGACAACCCCACAGCATATGCTTGCAATTGATGTCAGCGATATATATAGTAACATGATTGTGAAGTACATCAGTCCATGTATTTACCAGGTTCTGAAAAACAACTGTGCCTGTGACCTACACAAGGCTATATAAATTTTACCAACTCATGTTGCATATCTGCTTAAGTCAATGTGGTTAAACATAATCGCCTTCTTATATTCAATCACTGGAATGGTTTGACCGCCAGAAGTGTGTATAATTCCGCGACAGGACGGCGAACAGCGTAGGTCCCGATCAGACTGCCGAGTGCCCGAAGGCGCAGTTTGATCTGGAGCAACGCTAGTCGCGAGGTTAAATATAGTGAGACAGATAGTTTTGTACGTTCTGGTAGATATGACATTTGGATATGTTGTTCTCGATTGTTTATAAACTAATTGAAAGGTCAGTGGAACAAGGGTACCGTTATCACTAAGATAATCCCCTGGCTGGTAGCCTTGATAATAAAAAATAGTTTTACCTTACAAAAAAGGTGAACATAATTCCTCAGAGACCTTGACCTTGGACGTTCGGACGTGGGTCGTAAGCAAAGCAAAGCAGCATCCCTAGACACTCATTGTGACTAAACTTGTTCATAATTATCTGTTTTGACAACCCCACAACAGATGCTTGGTATTGATGTCAGCGATCTAGTAACATGATTGTGAAGTGCATCGGAACATATATTTACCAGCTTCTGACTAAAAAACTGTGTTTATGACCTACACATAGCCAGATTAATTTTACCAACTTATGTTGAATATCTGCTTAATTCAATGTAGTTAAAAATATTGGCCTTCTTATATTCAGTCATTAGGATCGTTTCACAGCCAGAAGTGTGTATAATTCCGTGACAGAACTGCGAACAGCGTAGGTCCCGATCAGACTGCGCGAAGGTTAAAGGTTAAAGGTTAAAGTCGCAAGGTTAAAGGTACATGCCCACTCTGTAGGTTATAATATAGGGAGACAGATAGTTTTGTATATTCTGTAGATGTGACAATTTTAGGCAAAATAAACATTCATTCACCATTACCCCACGTATTGTTTTGCATTATTATACATTTTATATCTGACGTAAATTTCTGATATCTGGGGCGAGAACCGTGTTTCCTTAAAATGTTAACTGACATTGCTATTTTATTCTCTATATTTATTGTTTGGTGTGCAATGATCATACTTTATTATCTGTCGAAAATATTATTTTTTTCAGGTGACGCATTTAATTAGTATAAATTATTGAAAAATATCATGCCTCATTTGCATATGAACATATCCTGATACCACCGCGAGTCACTATCAGTAAAATAAATATTACTAAACGATTATATCTGCATATATCTGCGGGCACTTGCAAGTTATAGAATTGGTGGAATAGTCACACATTTATAAACTAATTTTCATTCCTATAAAGAACATGTTGAGCATACTGAGCGGGCATGTACCTTTAACGTACCTTTCAGTTTGACTATTCATTTAGCATTGCCAAGTTAAACTATCCTGATATTCTGTACTCTGGCCACGTACCTGGATCGGAGTTCATTTCTCTCCGCCTTCAGCTTATTTATTTCCTCGACGTTGTTGTAATTCGCCAATTTCGCCTTTGCTATGGTATCTTTGTGTTTATCACGGTCCTGTTTCCACCCTTCGGCCATGTGGTTTAACTCTCGTTCGTTCTCGGCGATCGTTTGTTGGAGCTGTACCATGCCATGATTGTTGGCTTTGCTAGCGGTTTCTAACGCGTCAATCACATGTTTGTCTTTTGTCAGCAAGGTCTCCATGTCTTTTATCCTAGTTAGTAGAATGTATGAAGGTTAACTCTTAGACCGCTACACACAACAATTGTCGTCTGCTGTTGCTGTTATATCTTGCCTTATTTCTCAATAAAAACATGGTTTGACAGCACTTCAGAATCATTTCGAATGGAAATGATTATAAATTGCTGTCAAAGCATGTTGTAAATTATTTTAAAGTGCTGTCGAAGTATGTTTTCGATGATACATATTGAATATAGAAAATAAACAACAGACGACAAAACATTAAGATAGCGGTGTAAGGGTTAACATGTGTGTTTCTGATAGTGTCAAATGTTTTACGAGATACAAGGCAAAATTGAGAAATACTAAGTCGAAAAGGGGGAGATAATCCATGACCCGGCGGTCGAATCAAAAATCGAAATAAATATCGCGCGTATACTCATCATATGGAAGCTACATACCTGCGTGTTCCATACATATTTCGAAGGCAAGTTGTTATGGAGTTGCGAAATATGTATTAACCTGTAACCGTACAACAATTCACATATTTCCGGAATAAACCCATTGTTAACAGCTGGTGATCCTGTTACGAAAAGAAATAGTTTCCTAAATAATATATTCCTACTTATAGCAGAACTGTGTAGTGACATGAGTTTATGCAAAAATATAAATTTACGTTTGTCTATTTCTGCGGAAAGACGATGAAGTCCCAGCATCGACTCGCACACATCAGAACGCGTGCTTATCGGAAAACTTGAATTCGCTTCACGATTTTGTGTTGGTGCTTGTTAATCGTGTTTATATCTACTTGTCACAACCGTACATAGTTGTCGGGATTATTATTTTCTTGTATAGCTTTTTTGAAGTTAGGGGTTCATGCCAGCTGGTTTAACACCTAGACCGACCACTGCGTAAAATGCATTTAAGCCCTTCTGACAGCGTTCAGTAATCCGTTCCACGTATTTTAGGTTTGCGCTTTGCCTTCTCCCGAGGTGAACGACGCTATCATCTACTACAATAGTACTGGATCCTAATTTATAGTTGCGGCTAGCGTCCGTTTTAGAATATCACGATGCGGGATTTATGGGCGTTTATAGAGAAACGCCATTTGGTCGTGTAACTGTTTACGATATTTAGTAGGCTCTGCAGATGACATGGCCGCGTTGCTAAGCAGGTAATATCGTCTGCCAAGGCCGGGTTACCCGTATTAGCGGAACCCACCGAGGCACCCAATTTTGAGTACTTCCCAATTTCTCTCACCAATCAGCTATATAAGCCTGAGCGGAGGCTCAAACATTCGACTTTACAGTTGCGAGGCGGACGATCACTAGTACTATACCACGACAACTGGTCAGTACATAACAAAGTCTATGGCTTATAACTGGCTTTCACAGTGTAATTCTCAGTACAATAATAACAGGAAAATATAGTCTGTCGGGACACGAATGCCCCTGGTGGCAGATTGGAGAAACTGTGGCAAAGTTAATTAACCAAAAGTGATAAGTTTTCGTTAGCACAGTTGTGAAGGTCAAACGGTCATTGACATAGTACGGGCATCATGGATGAGTGGGATTTCTGCACGAATATGATGTATTGAACTACCAAAATAATCCTTCAATGGATAAAGATTTTATAACAAAAATGAGAAAATCTGACAAATTTCTTAATGTGTGAACAAGTTGGGAAAGTCAGAAGGTCAGTGTCAAATTACACCTGTAGCCGATTTCATAAAAATTCAAAGTATACTTATCTGGCAAAGTATACTTTGAGGGAGTAATCATTTATTTTTCCCGAAATGCATTATGTCATACATGTATAGAGCTAACGACTGCATATATTTGATGATTAAAAGTATGCATAATTATCATACTGAATGTATTACATTATCACAGCCAAAATGGCTGTGATAATGTAATACATTCAGTATAATAAAAAATAATACAGGGCAACATCGATTTGTGGCATTCTTTCGCAATGAAGGTGTATTTAAATATTTTCATAATACTGCAAGGGATCTAGAAGTTGTGACATAATTGAGTAATTCAAGTAGGTCAATATCATATATTAAGGGCAGCACGGAGGTGTGTCATTGTCCACAAGTACGATGTGTTGAATTATTAAAATAATCCTTCAAGGGATATGGAAGTTATGACAGAGTTGAGAAACTCCGGTAAACTTATTCATGCAATGTACGGGCACACAGTGCAAACACTATATGCCGCAGGCTCTATCGAGACCGGGGGTGTCATTTCTCCAATGAAGCAAACATTCATGTACAGTCGAACCTCCCCGAACGGCCACCTCTCTACAACAGCCACCTCTCTGTAACAGCCGTTATTTTATATCCCAAATGGATGATTTCCTCTATATCTAACCCTTACACTGCTGAGCATGAACATTGTCGTTTGATGTTGATTTTGCATTCTTTCTCAATACAAACATGTTTTGACAGCATTTTAGAATCATTTCCATTGGAAATGATTCTAAAATGCTGTCAAAACATGTTTTTATTGAGGATTATTGAAGAAAATAAATAAACATCAGACGATAAAATTGTATTCAGCATTAACCTCCCTACAGCAGCCACCTCTCTATAACAGCCACTTTTGCCTCTTCCCATGTGTGGCTGTTGTAGAGAGGTTGCACTGTACATCAACTTAAATAATATAAATATCTGCAAAAATATCACAGCGTCTGCAGAATGTGACAATGGAGGTGTGTACTCTGAGAGACAGGCTAACAAGAAAGCAACGAAGACATAATATGTGACCAATGTAGATCATCGTCAGCATAGTATTACGCAATACTTAAATTCGTTGCATTTTTTTAATTTCCGGGGTGGGAACCGATCCAGATGACAAATCACGAAAATGAGTAAACAAACATATTTACACCAATAAATGCGTAAAAGTATGTTTCGCATGTAGAAATATGTTTTACATGTCAGTGGAACAAGGGTACCGTTAACACCAAGCTAATCCCTTCGCTGGCAGCCTTGATAATAAAAAATAGTTTTGCCTTACAAAGAAGGTGAATATAATTTCTCAGTGACTTTGACGTTGCGCGTTCGGACGTGGATCGTATGCAAAGCAAAGCACCATCCCTAGACACACATTGTGGGCTCACATTATCAAGATTGGTGAAGCAGTTCAAGTGATATTGAGAACATTTAAAATGAAAGATGTTACTAACGTGCGCACGTACGCAGGTACGTACATGGACTAATGCTATATTCCCACTTGCCTATCGACGAGGGGATAATACGGGGCGTCTACCACTGCCTCCATCAATTATTCCGTCAATGAAACACCTATCATGCTTATAGCACGCAATATATATTTGTATCAGGCTACATGGGTGTGCTACTTGATCAGTAGATACACTGGTCACAAATCCCATAAGCCCCATTTCTCCAGTCACAACCTTATATTGGTAAAATCGCTGCAGCGTAGTCTGCTCTGGGGCAACACTGGACGCAGACATGTTTACAATGTACGCCCATTGTATCAACCACTGACGACAGTATGCAGTAATTACTTGTTAACTGCTTCTTGAAGTTTCTGTTTAAAGTTATCGCGTTCTGCAGTCAAGGAAATTATCATCTTGTCCTTCTCGTCCAGTTCCTCCTGTCTCGCTTCTTGTAGTTTCAGTTCTAGCTGTTTTCGTTCTTGTTTTCTTTGTTCCATGTTCTTTTTTCTAAAATTTATATATAGACTATATCCACAGGGACATGTTTATTAGATAATGAAATTCGTCACCGATGTCGTATAAACAGTTTAACATAAAACATGGCCAAGTGTTTCCACAACCATGTGAAGGTCAAACATGTGAATGTCATGTTAATAGCGGCATGGGTATGTTACTAACCTGGGCTCGGTTGCTCAAAACATCCGTTAGCTTAACGGACTGTTAAATCCTTAACTGAATGGTTAAAATCTCTGTTTTAACAGAGATTTTAACCATTCAGTTAAGGATTTAACAGTCCGTTAAGGATTTAACAGTCTGTTAAGCTAACTGGTGTTTTGAACAACTGGACCCTGTATCAAGTGTCCAAATAATTTTAATATGGTGATGAAGAAATTGTGCGCACTTTCTGACGCAAAAGATGGCTAGGTGTTGCCGCAAAAATGTGAAGGTACAAAAGGCCAAGGTCGTGTTAATGGGGGTATGTGTAGGTTTCAAATGCTCACATGTATCACGTGTCCAATTATTGAAGCAATCCGCCATGTAATATTAAAGTTATACCATATGATGACTTAACTTTCCCTTTATGTGTTTTGACATCTACAATAACGGAATTTCAAGCATAATGTTGAATATTATTCATTTTTAAAGAATCTCATGTACAATATAAATTATTTCTCAATATGCCGACGCCATTGAATGCAGATGGATATACGTATTGCTAACTAGTGAACCTTATACTGTAATATAAACTGGCATGAAACAGCAAGAAAATAAACACTTACATGTTAACACTGTTTTTTTGCTTTTCAAATTCCAATAAAATGATAGTTCGACCATTTTGAATTTGTACATAGATTACCTCATTAACTTTAAATTTGATTCAAGCCGGCTCACCTGAATCTACAGCATTTTCAAATATATGTAGAGTACGGAGCCCTGCTGGGGACATGGATTTGTTTTCATTAATTCGTTCCAACGATATAACAATTAGTTCCCTTGAATTAACAATTCGTTCCCACGATATAACAATTCATTCTCTCTAATTAACAATTCGTTCCTACGATATAACAAATCGTTCCCACGAATTAACAATTCGTTCTCGTCGGAACGAATTGTCATTTCGTGGGAACGAATTGTTAAATTGAGGGAACGAATTGTTAATTCGTGGAAACAAATTGTTAAATTGAGGGAATGAACTGTTTCGTGGAAACGAATTGTTATTTCGTGGGAACGAATTAATAAACAAAATAATTCTACGTCACCTGCGGGGCTCCATACATGTACATCGGGATCTACAATGTGTCCGTATTTTAAAAATCCAATACCCCTTATATGATTGCTGGATAAGTCCAGACATGTGAATGGAACTATCATTGTCCGATATTTAAGGAATAAAACCATGGGCTGTTACGGTTACTGGGATGAACAACACATTTGGTCCGAATGACTCCTCGCAAACTTTAAACAAATCAAAATGTCTTGTTCACCCCCAGTAAACGGAACAGTTTAATAATTTCGGCGTTTCAGTGATCTTACCGTGGGAACGAATTGTTATTTCGTGGGAACGAATTGTTAAATTGAGGGAACGAATTGTTAATTCGCAGGAACGAATTGTTAAATTGAGGGAACGAATTATTATTTCGTGGTAACGAATTAATAAAAAAAATTATACGTCCCATGCGGGGTTCCGTAGGGTGTTTACAATTCACATACGATTTAATTTTATAATTATGTTACAAGTATATGATAAAATGTTATGAGCAACCATACGATAAAATGTACCTTCAGTGCGCTTTATGCGACGCAAGCTGCGCATATAGCTCATCGTGTGCATTATGCGTTGAAAATCACCGCACAACGCTGACATTTGTGCTATATGCGGCGCAAATATTTTGCATGTCAACTAAGTAAATTTGCAACTTTATTACAGTATTTCCACTACACAATTTGAAAATCAATGCATATTCTGCTAATTTATAATAAATACTTAACATACGCCACTACGCACCTTATCTGAAGCTCTGCAATGCTATATTAATATGTTGCCAGCTCTGGTATAAGTATTACATGCCTAACAGGATAACAGATATCGATTTCGCAAATGATTCGAAAATTGACGGACGATTATTACATGATGAATAATTGAATTCAATGTCAGCTTTCGACGTTATTTATGGAAATTATTTTCAAAATCAAATCTTGTGACTTTGATTGGAGAAATATGCCTTATGGGATGTGTGGCCATCTACAGTGGAATTTCTCTAAACTGGACACCCTGGGAGGTCCCCAGGGTGGCCGATTTTAGAGATATTTCACTGTAATTTCGATATATGAGCACTGAAATTTATTTTATTGCGAAACAAGAGTTGTCAGAAGACAACGAAGCTCGCCTGTTGGCAGCCTTCATTCAAACCTGGCACAGTTGTATAAAAAAACATGAATATTATATAACTTGACCTTGGGTTAAGGGGCGTGCGGTGAACCTTGACATTGGGGTCAGTGGTGCAAGGTGGGTCGTGGGTTTGCAATAGCATAATATAATATATTAAGATGAATGCATGTATGAACTATCAATGCGCTCCCTGAAAACAGAAGGAAAACAAAATTTAACCCAACGTTAAGTTTATGAACGCACGAAGTTGGTGATTTTCTACAGCATGATAGCTATTCACAGGAGGAATGCATGTATGAATGTGCTAAGTTTGTGACCTTCACCTTGGGGAAAGGGGTGGGGTGGGTCATGGATATGCTGTAGCACAATAGAGGATCATCAGATGAATGCAGGTATGAAATATTAAAGCGTTCCCTGTAAAGCAACAGAAGTTACACAACATTTACCCCAACGGTAAGTTTATGAACATGCTAGGTTTTGTGACCTTGACCTAGGGATAAGGGTTGGTTGGTGGGTTTTGGATTTGCTACAGCATGATAGAGGGTCATCTGAGGAATGCAGGTATGCAATATCAACTTGAAGGCGTTCCATGAAAGGAAACAGATGTTATAAAACATTTACCCAAACGTTAAGTTCATGAATGTGCTAAGTTTGTGACATTGACCCTGGGGTAAGGGGAAGGGGGTGGGTCATTGATTTGCCACAGCACGATAGAGTATCATTATATGAACGTATGTATGAAATATCAAGGAGTTCCCTGTAAAGAAACAGAAGTTATAAAAATACATTTACTCTAATGTTAAGTTTATGATGTTGATCTTTGGGAAAGGGGTTGGGGGTGGGTCATTGATTTGATGTAGCACAATAGAGGATCATCCGATGAATGCATGTATGAAATATCAAAGTGTTCTCTGTAGCGAAACAGAAGTCACACAACATTTACCCCAACGTTCAGTTTTATGAACATGCTAAGTTTGTGACCTTGACATTGGGGTAAGGGTTGGGTGGTGGTTTATGGATTTGCTACCGCATGATAGAGGGTCATCTGAGGAATGCATGTATGAAATATCAAGGCGTTCCATGAGAGAAAACAGATGTTATAAGACATTTACCCCAACGTTAAGTTTAGGAATGTTCCATGTGTGTGACCTTGACCCTGGGGTAAGGGGTAGGCGGTGGGTCATGGATTTGCTATAGCACGATAGAGTATCATCAGCTGAATGCATGTATGAAATATCAAGGCGTTCCATGAAAGGAAACAGATGTTATAAGACATTTACCCCAAAGTTAAGTTTATGAATGTGCTAAGTTAAGTTTGTGACCTTGACTCTGGGGTAAGGGGAAGGCGGTGGGTAATTGATTTGCTATAGCACGATACAGTATCATCAGGTGAATGCATGTATGAAATACCAAGGCGTTCCCTGTAAAGAAACAGAAGTTATAATAATACATTTACTCTAATGTTAAGTTTAGGATGTTGATCTTCGGGAAATGAGTGGCGTGGGGTGGGTCATGGATTTCCTGTAGCACAATAGAGGACCATCAGATGAATGTATGAAATATCAAACCGTTCCCTGTAACGAAACAGAAGTTACACAACATTTACCCCAACGTTAAGTTTATGAATGTGCTAAGTTTGTGACCTTGATATTGGGGAAAGGGGTGTGAGGTGGGTCTCATTGATTTGCCACAGTACGATAGTGTATCATCGGATTAATGCATGTATGAAATATGAAGGTATTCCCTGTAAATAAACAGAAGTTACACAACATTTACCCCAACGTTAAGTTTATGAATGTACTAGGTTTGTGACCTTGACCTTGGGGTAAGGGTTGGGTGGTGGGTAATGCATCTGCTAGAGCATGATAGAGTATCATCAGATGAATCCATGTATGAAATATGAAGGCGTTCCCTATAAATAAACAGAAGGTACACAACAGTTACCCAACGTTAAGTTTATGAACATGCTAAGTTTGTGACCTTGACCTTGGGGTAAGGGTTGGGTGGTGGATCGTGGATTTGCTACAGCATGATAGAGGGTCATCAGAAGAATGCATTTATGAAATATGAACGCATTCCCTGTAAATAAACAGAAGTTACACAACATTTACACCAACGTTAAGTTTATGAACAAGCTAAGTTTGTGACCTTGACCTTGGGGTAGGGTCTGGGTGGTGGGTCGTGGCTTTGCTACAGCATGATAGAGGGTCATCTGAGGAATGCATGTATGAAATTTCAAGGCGATCCTTGAAAGAAAACAGATGTTATCAGACATTTACCACAACGTTAAGTTTATGAATGTGCTAAGTTTGTGACCTTAACCTTGGGTTAAGGGTTGGGTGGTGGGTCATGGATTTGCTACAGCATCATTGCCGCCGACGACGCCGGGGGTATGCCATAAGCTCTTCAGCACTTCGTGCAGGCGAGCTAAAAACGATTTTCCTATGGGAATTTAACATGGGCGCTTAACATATATATTTTTCAATATTTTCTTTATTCGTGGACCGATTTTCAAAATCTAACTTTTGTTTTCTTAGTTACATCATTTTCAAGCTATCCCGACAGGTTTCGGAGTCAATTTCCAAATGTTTGGAAATTTAATCCCCATGTTTGGAAATTGAATCCCCATGTTAAATGCCCATAGGAAAATCGTTTTCTCGCAATAAAATCAATATTAAATTTTGTTGAGGACGGTGACTTTTTTGTTATTGATGAAAAAGTACTTACTTTTAAATATTTTTTAGAGTTAATGTGTTTAATGGCAAAATGTTCGTCGGCAGCAAAACGTGGAACAGACAGTAAGTGGTTACAACACACTAAAAGAAACACGCATGTAGTTCATACAAATGTAATTTAATTTCCTCATTGATAAAAACAGTACATAGACATGATTGGAATGATATAAAAACAGTCACAAATAGACAATCATGATTGGAATCCTATAATAATAGTCACACATAAGTGTAGTGCTGAATAAATCATGGTTAATATATTAATAACAACATGATAACACGTATTCCGTCGGTAACATCGGACCTAAAGGGTGCGTGCCTGCAAAATGACTTCGAGATGCAAAAATATCTACCCTAACGTACAATGTGCCGGTAGAAATGTGAATGTTGGGATGTCGTATTTGTGATTGTGACTGATGGAATAGGGCTTATGGCAATTGTGACCCCGTGTAACCCCTGATCAAATAACACACACCTGTATATACAATGGAACCCCTATAAACCGTACACCCTGGGGACCTCAATGTGTTTAATTTCATTGTTCTGTCTGTTCACGACTGAAAATCACAAATAAGTAGTCATCGAGTGCTTACTGTCTGTTTCACGAAAGCTGCCCAAATTTTAAGGCTATATAAACAATTGAAAAACAATATTTTTTTCAATAATATTAAATTAAAGCAAAATTTGAGAATGAGCCTTCTTTTTATTTCGTGAAATTTGGTCAATTATTGTTTTTATTGCGAAAACAAAAGCTACGTTTCGGAGTCAATTTCCAAAAAGAATAGTTTTTTGACTCCTCCCACACTCCTTTGCCTCTTTTTCCCCCGTGTTAAATTCCATAGAGAAATCAATTTTTCGTAATAAAACAAATATTTGACCAAATTTCACGAAATAAAAAGAAGGCTCATTCTTAAATTTTCCTTTAATTTAATACTATCGAAAATAATATTGTTTTTGAATTGTCTATATGGTCGTAAAATTTGGGCAGCTTTCGTGAAACAGACAGTAATTACAATGAACTCCCTCTCAACCGGATACCCTGGGGACCTCCCATGGTACCGGACATGTCTCCGGTTTAGAGAGGTTCCACTGTATTGTAACCTGATAACTTTATACAGTCCTTGACACTGATGGCCGGTGTTTCATTGATGGAATGGCGAAAAGTGCAGATCCTGATCAAATTGTGCATTTCATCAGTCCATAATCATTCCAGTTATTGTTCAACAAAATGGATCCGCTGTAACAGCCTCAGGTCAAAGGTGAAAGTGAATGGGTTTTACGTCCCAGCAACAGCTAAGTTCATGTAGGGACGGCACATCGGTTTAAACACAGGTTGAAGTAACGCACCAATGTATATATATACATTAAATATACCTAAAAGCATTAATAAGTGAGGACAAAAATAAGCTAGCAATATTTTACTTCATCTTAAAACACATTACAGGTTAATTTTGTTCGCTTATTTTTTTTTCACCTTTCGATGTTTTTTTGTATGTTTAATGTATTTATAGACCATGGTCCGTCACGTAAACCTGTGGCTTTCAAGTATCATCCGAAGGATTAGAGGGATGGAAATGCTATGAAGTAGGGCGAGGATTTAGCTCGCAACCTCTGTTATTGAAGAGAAGTGTCCTATCACCTGTAAGAATGCACAGGCTGATCTGGATCTACACTGGTCACAAAACAAATAAGCTCCATTTCTCCAGCCACAGCCACATATGTATGTGTTTAACACATGCCTTGTGATTTGTACCTGTGCGATAATTCATGATGTGATTGAAATGGGATACTTACGTATGCAATACGATATACCGGTGTCTGTATGATGTCCGTTACAACAGGAATACGATAAACGTTGTCGGTTCAAGGTCACAAGTTTAGTCGCAGTTTCTGACTGTAACCTATAATGAAAAAAAAGTTTTGGACAAGAAATGATTGTTTGTTTGTTGGGGTTTAACGGCCTATCAACAGCTAAGGTCATTTAAGGCCGGGTCAATGGGTTTAGCCCTAAATCCCATATATTGCATGTACATGTTCAAGTACATGTACAAAATGGGGGAAAATCCCAAAATCAGAACTGAATATTTACAATAAAAAAACTATATATTCAGACCTGAAATCAGAATAATCGTGATCTGATGCCAGGTCCTCGCCATAACAGAATCACTTGGCCCCCTCCCAAAAACGTACCTGAGGGCCAAACCAGGCAAATCGTGATATCCTATAAGGAGGAACCACTACCGTTAATTTACGCCGTCGCGTTTGCCCGACCAACCACCCACTTACAGGCAATGGATCGGCAAAACAAGAGTCCCAAATTGGCCAGTATCGCTCACCTGCAATTAGCGTCCCCATTAATAAAGTAAATCAGAAACGGCACAGGCTGTTGATTATATATACAGTATGTCCGCTTTAGAGATGTTCCACTGTAAAACAGGCAAATAATCACTCCAAGAAGTGAGTATGTGTTTTTCAAACATACATGAACAAACATTAAAATAATATATATATCTAAACTAAACCCACCATAATTAACACCAATCTTTCTCGGTATCCGGTTTAGAGAGATTCCACTGTACCAAGTTGTAACTATATCTCGGCTCAGGTGAGCTAAAACAAGATTTCCGCCATGGAAGCGGTGTCGTGCCTGCCGAGGCATTTGACCGTAACATGATCATGAGCATGTGCTAAAGTAAGCATCACAAAAACCTTCAGAGAAGTGCATGCTTAGAACACGAAAAAGGTAAAGGTTGAAGAAACTTCTTGACATCAAAAAAGTGTTTCCACAACCATGTGAAGGCCGGAAAGGTCAAGGTCATGTTAATGGCGGCATGAGTGTGTTCCAAATGCTTACATGTATCAAGTGACCAAATAGTGAAGCAATCCATCAAGTAACATTAATGTCATACGATGATGAAGAAATTTGTACAAACACTATATTTTGACGCAAAATAATGGCTATGTATTTCCGCAAAGATGTGAGGATAAAAACATCAAGGTCATGTTAATGGTGGCATGAGAGTGTTTCAAATGCTCACATGTAATATTAAAGTTATACATTTGGACATTTGCGGACGACGACGACGGAAAAAGTGGAACTTTTGTACATGTATTTCACGCCAACTTAAAAATTGAAAATGTCAGTTTGAAAAAGTCGCGGGAATACTGGACGAGGCCTTCCCCGATAAATTCCACAAAAAAGGCCATTCATTCCTATAATGAACACGCTTCCAGTGCTAGGTTTTAACTCCGCCAAATACGACCTCAATCTGATCAAGCATAAATTGGCCAATGACACGTACATGCACGCACAAACACACACGCACGCGCGCGCGCGCAATCACAACTGTTCGATCAATCGATTTAGCTGATCGTATTAATAAGCTATAATCAGACGAGTCTCAACATACAAGGTAGATGTACAGTTTGGCATATTGTGCAATTATCGGGAATCGCTAGTGTCAATCAGATAATTAAATGTAACTTGTATACACCAAATTATAATTACGAATACATGTATTGAGCATGTGATACGCTAATTTTTCACTATACTTGTAACGGGCCGTTACTGACATAAGATAATGAGTAAAAGATAAACGCTACCTACACATTTTAGAACGATTGACCGACAATTTGAAAAGCAACGTCACAAGTTAGAACGACGTGGTCAAGCAAATCGCAAGCACACTCTAATTATCTAAATATAGTCTACGGGTAAATACGTGTAAATGGGCAAAAAATGGAAAAGGTAAGTACAATTTTTAGAACGGAGGTTTCAACAATGGAAAAGGTAAGTATAACTTTTAGAACGGAGGTGTCAAAATACGAATCAGTAAGCATTTGAGAACGATACAGTCAGAATTTATAAGAACGTTATATCTAATATGTACATATATATACGCGTTTTTTGTTTGTTTTTGCTTTTTTCTATTTTTCGATACGGGAGGGGCAAACACATGGCGGAGACAATCCACACATCAGCAGTACGGACAGGTATGGGTTAGTGACTTAGCGAAAATAATGGGTCGGCAAATAGAAACGGTTGTAATCACGCGGACACACCGATGTTACTCGAAATAACGTACGTCCCTATCGGGTTACAGGGCAATCCAGATGGACCCTATAAGTATACGTTCGTGCCGTCAGCGTCGATTATAGACGTGGGGATATCTACTAACATGGCGTCGTCGAGGTCGTCAGCCGGAATATATACGGCCCCTATCCGGGAATCATCAGACTCGACCGGGGCGTCGCCGTCCTCCTGCATGGAGGCGAGAATTTCGGCCATCATAGCGTCGTCTACTTCGTCGTCGTCCGTCGTTTTCAAGGGACAAAGTACTACGTCCAGGGGAACGGTGTGCATGCCGTCGTCCAATACTTTTCTCTTGTCGTAAAAGTAAGAGAATCCGCATTTCGATTGGTTGTAAGAATAAATGGCGTTATTCCTAACCCTGAACCCCCGATTTATGCCGGAATGGGGCTTCTGTGTAGTAATGAGCCGTATTTTTGGATCGAGGCACGTCCGAAGTAAGTTTTGCGAAATATGTGACCCGTCATGAGAAAATATGCCGAATTGAGGTATTGAGCAGCGTAGCTCCTGATCATGTAGCGCATTCCCGGAGCGTGATATCGTCTTACAGTGTTTTATTACAAGCATTATGAATGTTTTAATTTACGAACAGCGTAGACCCTGATCAGACTGCGCAGAAAATTTTCACCAATTTTCGACATTATTTTCGATAATACATTTTCGCCGGTACGACAACTCCTGTAATCGACTCTCAATACGGATGTAATTCTCACATATCCTAACACGGAGAACTCACGATGCTTGTCGTTAGATATGTATCCCCCACCCCTCCCCCCCCCAAGAAGGCATGTCTGAAACAAAACAATTATTTCATTTTTCAGAGGCCGTATAATTTCCGACAGCGGAAATGGTGGTGGCTCTCCCGTACAGGAGAATCAAGTAAGTGTTCGTATACTCAAGTAATTTTTGTTCACTTAAACTGCTTACCTTTTTCGAATAGTATCTATTCCTCAATATTCCTATGTATTCGATTGTTAAGAACTTCCGTACTCCTAACCGACTAATACAGCGCTAACGACTTATGAGTGTCGTTAGTTTTGAAATATCATATATCATTCAACCAATATAATGCAAGCAATATGAATAAAATATATCATCCTGTACAATCCAACCAATGAGTTCCGTTTTCGGTATCTGCGTCAATTCACGATATCGATATCGAGCACGCTGATATCCGATATCTCTTGACGATATCCGATATCTCTTGACAATATCCGATATCGCGCTCGTGATATCCGATATCTAGCGGAATTATTTGTATAATACGTTTGTTATGCGTAATTATTTATACTTTCAGGTCTCCCGTGGCGATATCGTAAGTAAAATAAGATACGTGTGCATATTCGTAGAGTTTTACTTATATGTTCTGTATTATTTACTTCATTATTAAATGATTGATTTCGATAGCAGTCTTGATATACAATTTCCGTGTACGATTTCGTTATTCTCTATTTAGTTTATTTATTCATTATTATACCCACTTTTTGAAGAAATAAAATAGGTATATTGTTTCCGTCCGTCCGTCCGTCCCCGTCCGTCCGTCCGTCCGGGCACACGAGAGGGCACTTGTTGGGTACAAAAGTACACAACATATGCCCTTTCGTGTGTTGGGCAAGCTTTTTAGGGGTCTTATTGGGTAGGGTTAGGGTTAGTGTTGGGTATTTTTTGGTATTTTTTATACGATAAAAACCCAACAAGTATCCATTCGTAGGTGCGTGCGTGCGTGCGTGCGTGCGTGCGTGCGTGCGTGCGTCCGTCCGTCCGTTCGTCACATCTCTAGTAAGTAGAAAAACGATTTCACCTTAATACCTACTCGCCTGGTATTTGGTATGTAGCTTCGTTATGATGTGCAGATCAGCAAAGTGCTTTTGGATTTTTGATTCGACCCCCCGTCATGGATTATCTCCTCCTTCTCGACATAAAAATTGGGAAAAGTGGGTATATTGCGATGTTGCGCCATCGACTGTGCTCTAGTGCTGTTTTTATTATTTTTTTCAGACAATCCGCTATGAGGACGTAGAGGCGATCCTAGCTACTCAGACAAGGATTGAAAACAAAATTGACATTTTGTTGGCCAAGAAATAGTGCGCGTGCGTGCGTGCGTGCGTGCGTGCGTGCGTGTGTGCGTGCGTGCGGTGCGTGCGTGCGTGCGTTTTTATTATTATTATTATTATTATTTTTAACTTCGAGATTCTGTGTCATTGTTCAGACTCCATCGATTATACATAAACTCCGGCCAACTATCCGGGCATAGGTGTGTTATACCATACACAATAAGCCAGTCAAATAACGAGATCTCCTGATATTCCCACCCACCCCACCCCTTTCCCCAAGGTCAAGGTCACAAACTTAGCACATTCATACATGCATTCCTCATGTGAATAGCTATCATGCTGTAGAACATCACCAACTTAATGTGTTCATAAACTTAACGTTGGCTTAAATGTTGTTATACTTCTGTTTTCAGAGAGCGCATAGATATTTTATAAATGCATTCACCTTAAAATATGCTATATCATGCTATAGCAAATCCACGACCCACCTTCCACCACTGACCCCAATGTCAAGGTCCACCGCACACCCCTTAACCCAAGGTCAAGTTATATAATATTCACGTTTTTTTATACAACTGTGCCAAGTTTGAGTGAATGCTGCCAAAGCTTCGTTGTCTTCTGACAACTCTTCTTATTAAATGTTATTGTTACTACGTCCATTGAATGTTATCCCAATGTTGTGAATAATGACGATGCAATGTCCGCCCGGTACGTGCGACCCAGCCATATAGGAATCTATGTTTCATCTCCTGCCACGACACGAGTAGACCAGTACGACCAGGTGGGTCTATCATAATGGCAAACATTTTGTTTCTGGCAATTATTACATGTATGTGTAATTTATTATTATGCAGTACCGCTGTCGCTATTCGCTATTCATTTATTGGCGTAAAATTAATACAAACAGCAAAATGAATGCAGTCTAATCATACTGAGCGCATGCATATTGTTACACGTGTTTAATGACCCACCCCCACCACAAATTCAATCGCTCATGTCATACATGTTTTGCAGACTTTCTGTCAGCTGTTAACCTCACAGCTGAGCAATGGGTACCATTGCACCCATTGCTCAGCTGTGAGGTTAATAGCTGACAGTAACTCTGCAAAGCTGCTGTACCGTCTGTAATACGGATAGCCTAAGGGTGTTTCATTTTCCACTATTCTTCACTATGCCATTCCCTGTTACAGGCGATGTCCATCGGCCGTGGCTGTACAGTAAAGTAGACGGTCACAATGACTACATCAACGCCGTCTATCTTCCTGTAACTTTGCATGCACGAATACACTGTACCGTCCGAGATTGAGTTCCGAGTTTACACATGACGCTTTGGCTTTGCCCATGTTTGCGCTACGTCTGCCAGAAAACCATTTTGTTTGTGTATGTCCGTTTTACCGTTTTATCTTTACTGCGCATCCACACAGATACGACAACGGTGAAACGTTTCCAATGAAGGCATGTTTCATTGGAAACGGTTAACCTTTGACGCATGGATTTAAAAAGAAATGTTACGTCATAACAAACGTTCTTTTCATTGCATGCAGGAGAAAGCCGGTAAACGGAAAATGTTTAAACTCGTTAACAACTGGGAAAAGTTTTCAGACGTTTGTAATCTGGAACACAGACATTTAATTTGCTAATAAGAATGCAGAAAACGCACGTATGCCTATGGAAAACTGTTGGCCATCATTTGCACCACAGTCACTACTGTACATTTATAACGACCACATTATAGATTACGTTTGCACCTATGAATGTATGTGGCTAAATGCAGACCAGATGTTTCACTGACTGAATGGCAATCAGGTTAGATCAAGATCAGTATGTATGGATGCCCCGGCCGATCTGGATCTACACTGATCGCAAATGCCATGAGCCTCATTTATTCAGTAATAGCCACACACTCGTCGATTTGGCAATACCAATATATACATTTATTTACATAATTGTTAATTATTTGATAATGGCGATACCATGATGTCACGATGGAAACGATAGCACGATAGCAGTGTAACAATGACGCGACATCACGATGACACGATGAAATACTGCGATATTATATCATAGTATCGTCATATAGCTATCGTGGTAACACCATCGTAATATCTTATTATCGTGTTGTCGCAGTATCGACCCGACAGAGATATTACGATGATAGCCCGGAATATCGTAGGTACATGAGACATCCTCGTATTTCTCCAGCGTGGAATTTCGATGTAATATCGCTCACACTGCTTCCACAGTTTAGTACCTATATTCGATGTTAACCCTTTCAACCCTAAGTAACTGGAATGGCTGTGATATGCTAATTTTCCTACCAATCCCACAATCCCATCGTCACAAAATGATTTTCAGATTAGTCCATTTATGAAAAGGGAACATTACACTGTTTGCGAACCCCGATATAGCAGGAATTCGGCTTCAAAGGGGTAAGCCCAATTGAGGAGTGAATCGAAACTATATGTTTTTGTTCGATGGTATGAACGTGTAACGCTCTATATCAGGCGAGTACTTATATGTCGGTCTACATATATTATGAATATAGAATGGTCCAAGGGGTATATAACCTATTTTCTCGTTGCATACACGCACTGGGGAATTTATTAGAAAATTTTTCCAATGTGGTTTGTAATAAGCTGCATTGAATAGGCGAAAGTGATTGGCATTGTGTCCACACTATGTCACAGTATGTGTGCTTAACCCTTTCACCCCATTAGTAACTAGAATGAACAACCCATGTTATGTTTAGGCTGTTCCGTTTATCAGAAAGAGACACTTCATTTGAAAACAGGAACAGGTCTAGTCGTATTGGCAAAACAAGTGTAGATCCAAATGAGCCGGCTCGGGACGAGCCGTCTCATCAGGATCTGCACTTTTTGCAAATAATTTTCATATGTTTAAGAACAAAACACCCACTTTTCATAAATGGACTAGTCTGAAGATAATTTTGTGACGGTTTGATTGGCTGCAATATGAACATATCAAAATCCATTCCAATTTCTTAAGGGAGAAAGGGTTAATGCTATTTAGACATGTAAACATACGATATGAAACAACATCCCGTAATACATTTATGACAAGCGACGATCCTATCCAAATAATGTACTCTATAGTATATTTTCTTCCTTTTCTATATTTATAGTCCTCTAAGTATACTTTGTTTTATTGTGTAATTTTATCGGTATATATAGTCGACACCCGGTCCTTCTGTTTGTCTGTCCGTTTGTCTGTCCGAGATTTGCGTTAACGCTTTAGGCTACCTACTATGTTAATATGTTACAGTCAGTCGGATTGGCTTGCGACTTCATATGGGTTTTTTTCAACATCCATATTTTCATGTTGTAGCCCTCCGATACGGCCATTGTGTATAATAAGTTGATTGTCATGTCATTTAAAATTATTAATTATTGTGCCTTTTCAGATATTGCTGCAGTATAGTTTTAAATTACAGTGTAATACTATTTTATTTGAATATAATGTTCAAGAATATATATTTACTGAAACCGTGACATTTTAATTGAATTCCGAACCTGAAGTTTCCACGCCATTTACGGTAACTAACGTAACTTTTATAAATATTTTTAATGAAATATCGGACATGTTTTAGTTACAAACTGAAGTCACATGTCGTGTCTCATATGATACATGTACATCAGCATAAACAATGCACCGTTACCACTCAGTTCGTGTATTGCAGACCCACCGTGTGGATAGAGCGTTCATCATTACCCAGAACCCCCTGCCGGGCACCATTGTCGATCTATGGCGGCTCGTGTACGAGAACAAGGTGACATCTATTGGGATTTAGACGGAAGTAAAGTACCTGTAAGTAAACATCACGGACAGCAGGGGCGGATTTGGAGGTTGGTTCCGGGGTTGGACCCCCCCCCCCCTGTTCACCCCCCCCCCCCTGTTCAGCCACGGAATTTACATAGATCAGTTGGAGTTTGAATTTGTAACTGCCGTAAAACACAGCAAAGTGCATTTCGAATAGCTCGAAAATAGGACAACTCCCTAGTTGTGAATGGTAACTCTTGCAATTACTCCCGTACCGTCCGTAGCTATCGTACCGTCCGTAGCTAGCTACGGACGGTGCGGGAGTAGATTGCAAGAGTTACTTTCACATCTAGACACCCACCCCCCCCCCCCGGACAGCAGGGGCGGATTTTGAGGGGGGGGGGTTCCGAGTTTGCACCCCCCCCCGTTCAGACACGGAGTTTACATTGATCACAGTTTACCACCAGTTGGAGTCTGAATTTAAATGCTGTAAAACACAGGAAAGTGCATTTCGAAGAGCTCGAAAATAGGACAACCCCTAGTTGCGAACGGTAACTATTGCAATTATTACGGGAGTAGATTGCAAGAGTTACCTTCACATCTAGACACCCCCCCTCCGTTCCCCAAATGCTGGATCCGCCCATGGAAAGTTATTACTGATTAACCCTTTCATCCTGAAGTAACTGAAATTGATTTTGAAATGTTAACCAATGCAACTGTCACAAAATGATTTTCAGACTAGTAGTCCATTTACGATAAGGGGTGTTTTTTTCTCAAAAACATGAAAATGATATGCAAAACGTGCATATCCTGATTAGCCGTCTCATCTGCACTGCTTGCAAACTCCGCTATAGCGGGCTTACGGATTCAAAGGGTTAACCATTTAACCCCTAAATATCCTATAGTGTCATTTCCATGCTAACATTTGAACAATTCCAGTATTGGCAGTAATTCGGACTTTTTTTAGAAGTTTGACAATACTGACAAATGTTGCCGATCTGACAAGGCGGCTTTGGGTCTACTGTGTTTGCACATATTGCATTTATGGTCTGTAGGGTTGACATGGTTACTAGGAATGATATGATAAGCAACGTACATGTATAACACGTACTTATCTTCTAATTCATACGAAGATGTATTCGTCATACGCATATATGAATTTTGACGTAAATGCTTTGTTGACGATTCGTTCCACAGTGAGTTACAACATTAATATACAATATACCAATTACAGGTACGGTTTCACCCGATGTCATGTACTAAAATTAATACTGCCTGTGTGGCCGTTCAAAGTCTCCCCTATCATGAATCAATTGCTTGATATATTTCCTTATCATCATCCATATTTCATTCCATACCACACCCATGCGGCCTACATGTCCAAGGTCAAGGTCAAATTACTTAGAATGTGCTTCATAACATTTCCGTTAAAGTTTTCGGGTACCCATTATCTCTGCAACGGTAAGTCGTATTGACTTCAAACAACTTCATATACTTCCTTATCGTAACAGTTATTGGTCGACTCTTGGTCGTTGGTGAATATCACTGTCAGTTCGACAGGTGTGCACATTTGGATTCATATGACCTTTCTCCATTTACATCGAGTTTCTCCATACAAACTAATAGGATAGTGCTCTGATGGGTGTATGTCATCGACAGTGACACTATCCAAACAGTACGTGACACAAATGAACAAAGGCAATACATTCGCACTTGCAATGTATACTTTTGTGGTTGATTATATAGAGTTTATTCAACTACCATGTTGAAAAACCGGATTTGTTTCCCGAGACATATGGAAATCCGATCGGTTGTACAAATGTCAAGATTTCAAAATGGTAGTGGAATAAATAGTATATTACATGCTCTTCGAAAAATGTGGAAGTTGCTCATAGACCAGCTTATAGCGTTGTCAAAATTGACACTTTTGACGTTAGCTTATGAATTGTTTCTTCGCCGGAAATGACGTCAAAATTGACGTAAAATACGTCTCACGAACGTCTAGAAACCACGGTGAATTACTGGGTAGCATGTAATATATGTCTTTACTTTGTCTGGTCTTGACTTTCTCGTGTAATTTTAGACGGAGCAATATTGGCCAGATGATTCGGAGCCCAGGACCATCATCCCCTACCAGATCGTACATGTCCACACCGTTGACCACCTCACTTACATTGAACGGGCACTGAAGCTGACCAACGGGGATGACGTAGGTTTTTTAGTCGCATTGAACTCCTATGTGTGGCCAATGGTGGCGAAATGGAGCTTATGGTATTACTGGTCAGTCTAAATCCTGAATCGTGTATCACATTCCCGCAGTCTGATATGGACATATTACTGTACTGTTTGTTAGGAGCAGGACGGGTGATTTACATGTCCTACCTGAATCACAGGGCGGATGCACAGGCTAATCTGGGAATACACGGTCGTATAACAAAAAGTCCAATTTCCCCAGTCATAACCACATAATTATATGGCCGAGAAAAAAATTGCTACCCCGCTCAATACCTCCAGCAAGATAAATTACCGGAAGCGAATTATTGTTACATTAATACATGGCGTTGCCTTCTTTCAATACTGTTATCTTTTTTGCCGATCCTTGGTGCCTGTATTAGAACAAGTGTGTACATTGAGTTTCGCGTAGGCAGGTACTAACTAGGAAGTGTTTCGGTCGTGGAGTGTGTAAATATAGACGTAGTCTACATCAGAAATGAACACGTGAAATACATCCGCACTTTTGATGTCTTCCTTGTTCTGGTATCCGTGTTCGGCGAGTATCTTGAAAGACATGCCCGATCGATAGGATAAACTATATACTTACTATAATAGCGACGATAATGCATTTTAAGTGGTGATACACTCGATGTTGTTGATAGACGATTGTATCTATGCATGCAGGTCCCTACTATTTGCCACCTCCTGTCGCTTAAGTGTGCGAACATGTAGTTTGTTTCATATATTGTCAGGTAACTTTGTATTGACCGAATACGTACTGACTAATAACATATTGCTGTATCACGCATTGACCTGATAGGAATATCCGGGTTACAACAGATTGAAAACGGACGTTTCATTCGGCGTTACCGAATTACGTCAGTGGAATGACGTCACGGAAAGAAGTCCGTGTTCTTTTCAACGAAAACAACGTCATAATTTTCTCATTTCGTATCCTAAAAGATTATCTGATCAATGGAATACCATACTAGAGTCTGTTGTAATCAAGTTTATCAGGCTCGGCTCGAAAACTAGGAATTCCGAGGCGAACTCGGAATTCCTACGCGTTTCATAGCCTTGCCTGATAAACTTGATATCAAAAGACAATAGCCTGGTTTCCCTATGTTGTAGGTTAGAGAAAAGCCGCGGATTATCAAGCATTTCCAGTGTAAGATGTGGAATGGCAGCGACAATCTGCCGACTGACACTGGCTCTCTCATGACGTTACACGACCACGTGACACAATGGCAGAAAACCGCGGGAAACAGTCCTGTACTAGTTCACTGCATGTAAGTTGAAATAAAGTAAATAAATATAATAAATGTATTTTGCAACACTGTGTATGTCTCAGCGTGTTATCAATGCGAGTTATATACCCTATCACTAGATGAGGACATACAATGTAGCAGAGTTGAAGTTGAATTTGATAGTGTTTAATATATACATCATTTGCGCCATGTGCCCCATATATGTTATAGTACTTGTATATAGTAGTATACAATATCACCCTGTATCAGTGCGGTCTGATCAAGATCAATACTGTATACTATACAGCCAGTGAATACAGCCGACCTACACTAGTCCGATGGTTATATATGTATAGGGCTCGATTTATCAGAAAAACCTGTAATTTACATGTAAATACATTTCATATGATTGTTCATTAATTCTATAGTTTAACAGTGACATATGGGCCCAAAGGGCCGGGTGTATTGTATCTTGTTTTCATATTACATATTTGTTATGAGATTGACACATGCCATTACAATAAACAATGTACTTACTTACTCACTTATAATCAGAGCTCCAGTTAAGGTGCGTCATTTGACCAACTTGGGGTGAAATTTTGTTATTTCTTCATCAAAAATGACAAGTTGTGAGTGCTTTAGAATCGTCTCATTGAGACAGCACATCGGAGCAATAGTATACAGTTAGTTAATGGTCATTCCGGGAACAGTCAAAACGATTGCCCCGATGTGCTGTAGACAACCCGGGGCACTATTGCCCAGAGGCCGAAGGCCGAGGGCTATAGTGCATCGGGTCGTCCACAGCACCGAAGGGCAATACGTTTTAACTCTTCCCCCGTTGACCATGAACTAACTGTTTTATTACTCCACCTGTAAACAGTGTATGTGACACAGTGAACGTAAATTTGGTGTGAGGTGCGTCAACTGACCGATCTAAGTTACGTTAACTTTTATGACAAAATCTTCGACAAAAAGCATGACGTCATGATTTTCAGTTTTGATTATTGACAAGGCATGCTGAAGTATTGCCCAGGCACGCCGAATCCCAGGGAATTTTGTAAAAATTATGGAATATCAACTTATATAGGGAGTTGGGTAATAATTGTGACTGTTCATTAATGCCCATGGAATAACTGTATACTATTATTGTTGCAGGTGCAGTACAAATATTGCCATGACGTCATACTGGAGTCACTGCGAGAGGACACCGATTCCAAATTCTACATATGAACCGGCCTACTGACGGGGTCAGCGTGTAAGTTGACACACGAACGAACACGACATATTGCAACCAACCTGTCGTGTTCGTTCGTGTGTGCACTTACACGCTGACCCCATTGTATCTTTCATAAAAAGACATCAACTGTAAAACGAACATAACATGAATACATCGAAACATGAGAAATCAGCAGCCATCGAATGAACTTAAACGAAACGGATTAATTTTAAAGAGGTTCATACAGTGGATTCATATAGTGGAACCTCTCTAAACCGGACACACTGTGGACCTCCCAGGGTGTGCGGTTTAGAGAGGTTTCACTGTAATTAAGCACTCCATGAACATTTTTTTGTCATTTTCAATCATGAAGGAAATGACACAATGGGATCGTCAGGGTGTCCGGTTTAGAGGGGTGTCTACTGTACAATTATATATGCAGTGCACGACATATTACTGGTATCCGTGTCTGAACGCATATTCACAAGAATAAAGGGAACACACATCAATATTATAATTTCATGCAAGATGTGTCTTTGTGACACTGCCATATTGTCATATAATATCTCCATATGATGACTACATAAATAGAGGATATTCATATTTTTGCAACGAATATGACATATATGTTCATCGAGTGGTGTGAAATGTCCATATTTCACGAGTGCCGTTAGGACATTTCACACCACGAGTTGTTTATTTCATCGATGAGAACATATGACTTTTATGTTCATCGTATAACTATGTATTTCATGGGTAGGTATATAATAAATGTCATTATTAATTTTAAATGCATTCTTCGTTGATCAATGCTCCCACAGCTAGTTATGTAAACTACTGTCTGTTTCACGAAAGCTGCCCAAATTTTACGGCTATATAAACAATTCAAAAACAAGATTTCTTTTGATAATATTAAATTAAAGGAAAAATTAAGAACGAGCCTTCTTTTTATTTCGTGAAATTTGGTCAAATATTGATTTTATTGCGAAAACAAAATTTCCCCATGTTAAATCCCCATAGACATCTTCACGGAGTGAAGATGTCTATGGGGATTTAACATGGGGAAATTTTTTTGAATTTCAGAAATATTGGACCGATTTTCAAAATTTAACTTTTGTTTTCTTAGTTAGATCATATCCAAGCTATCTAGCTAGGTTTCGGAGTCAATTTCCAATTTTTTTCGTTTTTTAGCTCCTCCCACACTCCTTTACCTCTTTTTCCCCCATGTTAAATTCCCATAGAGAAATCAATTTTTCGTAATAAAACCAATATTTGACCGAATTTCACGAAATAAAAAGAAGGCTCATTCTTAATTTTTCCTTTAATTTAAGGTATAATGTTATCACAGACGCCTTATAAATATGTGACTGAAACAGGAAAAACAGCGGCTTATGGCGTTTGTTGTCAGTCTAGTTGTACTGTCTGTTCCACGTTTTGCTGCCGACGAACTTTTGGCTTCTAAACACATTCAAACTAAAACATAGTTAAAAGTAAGTACATTGTACTTTAGTATCAATAACAAAAAAGTCACCCTCCCCAAAAAAAATATTTGATGAAATTCCATCAAATACTGATTTTATTGCGAAAAAACAATTTTCCTATGGGAATTTAACATGGGGGCTTAACATAGATTTTTTTTTTAATATTAAGGTTTCGTAGTCAATTTTCAAAAATTTTCGTTTTTTGATCCTTTGGGATCAAAAAAACGAAAAAATTTGGAAATTGACTCCCCATGTTAAATTCACATAGGAAAATCTTTTTTCGCAATAAAATCAATATTTGATGGAATTTAATCAAAACAATTTTTTTTAGGGAGGGCGAAATTTTTGTTATTGATGAAAAAGTACTTACTTTCAAATATTGTTTAGATTTAATGTGTTTAATAGCCAAAAGTTCGTATGGACATTATGCTGTTTGTCTGAAACATAACAGGGGTTCAGACACTGAATGACGAACAGTGCAGAGCCGGATCAGACTCCACGGATGTCACATATGTGTATGCCGTGGGGGTGATACGGTGTATATGTATTTAAAGTGATTCGCAATGACACTTTTATTATTTTATTGCATGTCTGTACATATTGATTATCTCGTAGACAAGTGAACTAACAAATGGCATTAAATCTATGCATGCATGCTCATATAATTATTAAAGTACCTCCACTGTCAGTGTGACAGTATACACATATAGATGTACATTGTACCATCCCACAGATTGCATACACATCAAGGTGTGTATGTCATATCTTAATATCAGAAACGCGATGGTTAGTGCTCTCTCAAATACATACACCAGGGGGCCGTTTCATTTAACTGCGTACGACTAAAATGTTCGTAAGTGCAAACTTATGATTGTCTGTAAATTTCACATTAACACTGTTTTCTTGTAAATAATTATTGGATTTACATTTAATGATATGCAGCCTATGCTCAATAAATGTAAATCCGTAAATTTACAGACGATCCTAAATTTGCACTTACGAACATTTTAGTCGTACGGAGGTTAGTGAAACGGGCTCCAGTAGCCGATTTCACCAACATTGCAAAGTATGCTTTTCTAGGAAAGTATACTTTGAGGGAGTAATAATTTATTTTTCCAGAAATGCATTATTTCATATAGAATTAACGACTGCATATATTAATGTAATAAATTCAGTATAATAAAAATTAATAAATTTATTAAAAAAAACTTCCCTCAAAGTATACTTTGCTAGATAAGTATACTTTGCAATGTTGGTGAAATAGGCTACAGGTCAGGACTTATGAAATGCTTTTCACTTACGATCACACGAGAGACGTGGGAAACCAAAGAAAACTTACAGAAAGACACATCCAGACCGGTTTTCTTCGGGAAACAGTCAGCCGGTGAGTATTAGATGACCATATAGCGACATGCATGAATAACATGTCAATGACACCTCCAAATGATGTACTCAATTCTGATCATTTATATAATTATTTATGCCCCAACTCGTCACATCCGGGAACATGGAAAAGGTATGCATAGTTTAAACTGAAGTAAACTTCAGAATGTCAAATATAGAAAAAATGAAATTATCTGGAGCTTTTACTTCACTTTCTATTTATTCTGAGTGATGTTATGTTTTTCATGATTATGTTGCTACTTTGACATTACGCTACGGGTTGTGATGTCAAACGTCATAAAAATGCACACATTACATTCAATTTTAAAATTAGCGTACTTAGGCTATTTTGTTGGAACCCCGAGAAACTACCAAAACAGTTTTAACGATATTTAATAACCTCAAAATAGAATTGGGTTAGACTTATAAGGAATGCATATCATCCTGACATTCCTGTGATAATTTATAGGTTGACATCAACTGTGCACAGTTCAATAATACGGACTGACGGAATTAGACCATTTAGCCAGTATAGGTGCTATTTTAAACGTATATACCATGATACATTATCCTGGAAATAGAGAAGTAGGTTAGTAGGTTAGTGCCGTGAATGGGAAAACATTATCTGGTAAGGCTTAGGAAACGGGATGGGCGAGGCTCTCCCGAGCACATCCCGTTTCCGTGCCGCGGCAGATATTTTTCCTATTCACGGCAGTAACCTACTATTCTATTTATCCTGTCAACACTTACAAATGGCTTTAAAGAGCAAAAAAAAATCCAGCCACCGCATATATTCATACGCAGTGATTAGGTCGAATTGACAGGATATCAAACATGTTTCACGGCACATACGCACTGTGTTGACGGGATAATGTCAGTTATTCCCATTATACATAGACAATACCAGCCTAATGTCTTTCGATATCAAGTTCATCAGGCAAGGCTAGGAAACGAGTAGGAATTCCGAGGCTTGCCGAGGAATTCCTACCGTTTCTGAGCCGAGCCTGATAAACTTGATATAAAAAAAACAGTAGCAATTTATCAGGTAACGTTTTATGCTCGAAAATGGCCACAAATGACGTCGTTATCTATGGACAGAACGCGGACTTGTTTTCGTAGCGTCATTACACTGACGTCATTCGGTAACGACACGTGACGTCGTCCGACCAATGGAACGTCAGACTTCATTTCGTTGTAGACCGCACGTTTGTATCAGGTAAATGTCTAATACAACAATGTGTTATCAGTCAGTACGTATTCGGTCATTACAGGACAGGTTACCTGATGAAATTATGTGATATGATTGAAAGGCGTACAGAGGGACGATATAAATGGTATTTATACATACACCAGGTACAATAAATCGTATTGATGACTGGAGCCCGTTAAACTAAATACAAATATAATGAACTTTACTGTAAATCCGGCATTATCTACCAAATTGGGGACATATTGGATGGATTAATTCACATTTAACTTCCTTCACCAACAGGTTGACAATAGTAACAATAATGAACCACATTAACATGTTCAAGTTAACAAGTTCATGTTAACAAGTTCATAGAAATCGTCATAGGAACATTGCTACATTGTATATACAGTGCAACCTCTATAAACCGAACACACAGACCAGTGACTTTTGCTTAATTTTGATATATTTCGTTTCCAATTATCTCCGATGATACTGTATGTTCATGATCGCAAAGCACCCACGCGTGTCTTGAAGCAGTTATATACATGTTTCACAATGGAGCTTCTCTAAACCGGACACCCTGGGATGTCCACAAGGTGTCTGGTTTAGAGAGGTTCCACTGTGTTATATAAATGGTCTGTACCTGATGCCATGCCTTTGCTCCTTGACCACTTTGCATTACTCATATTACTTTCATGCCATTAATACAAATACTTCATTACGGGTTTATAAAGTATCTTCCTATTATTATTGGTATGTACATGTTTGTATATATATCATAAGTGCATAGTAATAATGCCGTTACATGCATAATAATTCCAGCACACAAATATTTACACAATTCCCTAACATTTGATTGGTCCGTAGCAAGTCTCTGTTCAAAATTTATATCCCAGTAAACTCCAACGCCGAACTACTTTCCGTAACCGTGAGGCGCAGTTAAAATAAGTCTTAAGAAAACGGAAAATAAACACATTTTCTTGATGAATTTAATTCAAATGCTGGAATTATAAGGAATGAATGGCCTTTTTGTGGAATTTATCGGGGATATAAACTTGGAAAAGTCGCGGGAATACTGGACGAGGCCTTCCGGCCTTCGTCCAGTATTCCCGTGACTTTTCCAAGTTTATACCCCGATAAAATCCACAAAAAGGCCATTCATTCCTATAGTAATAGACACTGAACCATGCCATCAATTCGTTCTGTCTGCTTATATATACAGTGACATCTCTGTGAACCGGACACTCTGGCAGGTACCCATGGTGTCCAGTTTAGTGAGGTTTCACTGTAAATCAGACATCTGATCATTCTGAGCCATAGTTGTGTGTTATACGATCACGAATAGACATTATCAGATAAATTACCAAGAAACACATACAAATATATCAGAGAGATGTTTTCTTGGTGTCCGTTTTATAGAGGTTCCACTGTATATCCATGTAGAAATACATATTATGCACAGGTCACTATTTAACCCTTAACGTACTGAAGACACACCACGGAAATTCAGTATATATTTTCTTATTTTATGTCGAAAGTATAATGTTATGACCACGATTTGAACCGTCTCGGTCATACGGTTGAATGGGTGGTGAAAACATGCTTTAGATAAGAAACAAGAAGCATGTGTGGAATAAACCATTGGCATTTTGAATACCCAAACGAGGGGATTGTTGGCATGTCATTGGATAAACATACTGGAAAACGTACATTTATAGTCCTGCAACGAATATTTCTTGACAAAACCCACGGTTATAGTATGTTACTGGACATATTACAGTGATGACACATGTACATATACACGTGACAAATGCCAATGTTTCAACAATACTGGCAGAATGGGTAATAAATAAGGAGGAATATAAGTCATACATGTATACCATAATACAGTGGTGTCTGCGTGTAAGTGCACACACGAACGAACACGACAGGTTGGAACCAACCTGTCGTGTTCGTTCGTGTGTGCACTTACCCGCTGACCCCACTGCAATTCATGTATAAAAAAATGTAAATGTTTTTCTGCATTTTTTCTCATTTCGCATCAAAAGTGTATGTTGTTACCACTCAGTTGAACCGTCTCGGCGAGACGGTTCAACTGAGTGGTAACAACATTCGCTTTGGGTAGGTAGCGAACCAACCTGTCGTGTTCGTTCGTGTGTGCACTTACACGCTGACCCCACTGTAACTAAATAATAAGCAGCGGGACATTTAATCTGCGTGTATGTATGTAAATTGTGCACAGGTAAATATGGTGTGGAATTTATAACACAACTACGTATAGGTCAAATGTCGTATTCTGTTACTGGTCTTTTGGCTGATTCATAAACTTTGTTTCTATTATTCGGATTCTATATTCAGCCTTTTCTGGTGGAACACAGATTGCACTTCATTTCATTGATTCCATAGTCATGCGTCAGTATTTGAGTGTTTTCTTCATGTCCGTATGTTACGGAAATGAACGAAACACTCAAAGACTGAATCGTGAATATGAGTACAGTGAAATATATTATGTGTTCCACCCAAAAAGTATAATGTCCAAATGTATTAGTTTCAATAAACTAAACCAGAAAGACACATACAGTACTAATATTGTGAATGCATTGTTTACGGGTAAATTTATTAAATTGTTTCGCCGATATTGTCATCATCATCGCATTATTTGTGGAGAACATACGTAAGGCTATATTTCGTCATCACGTGTTAAAACTGTAGAGAAATCGTTAAGACAAATGTGAATAACAATATACAAGGTTTGCGACCTGTGTACAGTTGTTTCTGTCAAAATGTTCCGGGTTTATACGTGTACAAAGTGTTGTGCGTTGCGTATCCGTGGAGTTTCCGTTAGTTGCGTTTCAAACCGTGTGTCGTCTACGTGTAATATGTTTTCGGCCATGCGTTGCGTTTCCCCACTCATGCGCGAAAGTCGAACAAACCGTGTTCAACGCATTGAGTTTCAAAAGCGTGTAATCCGTGTACAACGGTTGTAAACGTATACAACGGTTGTAAACAACGTATTGAGTTTCAAAAGCGAGTAATCCGTGTACAACGGTTGTAAACGTATACAACGGTTGTAAGCGTATACAACGCTAAGGTAAACCGTTTAAACGATTTAACGCTTTCTTTGACGAACGGTTACACGCATCTACATGTACACAGCACCGTACAGATGAAACCGTGTTATACGTATAACACGTTTCCACGGGTTTTAACGCATTACACGTTTTGGTATGCCAACCTTGTATCGCGTAGAATGCGCATGCTCTGATCGTTCTTCGTGTGTGTATATATACTTCTAAACTCACTGCAGGGCTTCTAACATTTTCAGTTTTCCGGTTCTGGACCGATTTTTGAACTCTCAGACCGATTGAGATTTGAAAACTAGTCTTAAAAATCGGTCCGAGAAAAATTGCCAGTCGGCTGCTATTTCGCTATAAACGTTGTAAATTTACCGATTTTGACCACCAAGTAATTTATGACACATATCCGCGGGCCATATCCGTGTTAAACCAGTGTGCAGCTCGCTGTGTATTCAGTTTCTCCAAATATCGATTAATCTTAACACACGCGTGGGACAGGTGTATAGCGGATTAGTGACTGAAATAGACTGGCTTCAGCATAAAGATAATACGAGAGTTCCTAGACTCGCCATTTCTGATGATGTTAAAATAAAATAAAGAAACCATGCACTGTGTTTATCTGTGTTCGTAATATTTAACCCCAATTAACTGACACGGACTATCGGCCCGGGCTATTCCATATTAAGTTAGGACCTGTTACATTACGCTGTATTAGGCGTCATTTTTGTGTATATAAAATGTACATAGGAATGCCGCAGATCCTGATGAGCCGGCTCACGTGTTCTACAATTCTCAAACATTTTGATAAACGACAAGGTACATCTGTCGTGTTAAAAGCGTGACTCATTAGTCATCAGGGATTAGGGATCAATTGAAGTGCTAAATCACACCGCCGATGTACTTTGAACTCGATCTGAGGGTATGTATTCGCGATATTTTAAAAGGGACGAAACAAGGACGCCTCGAAGAGATCGGGGCCGAACAGGTATTTGTGTTAAAACGTGTAACCGTTGTACACGTTTCAACGCTTTCATATAGCTACACGCTTCCAGGTAAAGCGTTGTACACGTTTCAACTCTTTCACCTCGCTACATATGTATACGCCAAAGCGTGTTATACGCCTTGAAGCTAAACGTACTACACGCTTTAAAACTAAACGGTTTGACAATGTGTATTACACGTGTACGAACCGTATTATACGTTTAAACAACGTATACAACGCTTTTAAACTAAACGGTTTGACAATGTGTATTACACGTGTACGAACCGTATTATACGTTTAAACAACGTATACAACGCTACAGCAAACCGTTGCGTTCGCGTTGCGTTCGCGTTGAGTTTGCAAGTGTTGTCTACGGTGGAACAAAAACGGAGACTGCACTGTATCTCCCCATACACGCATGGTCTTGAGCACAATGTGATCACACAATGTATGATACAATATTATGCATGGTGTCAATAACAGTATGATATATATACACAGTACATTTAGATAACAGTACATTTAGATACCCGTTTCAGTCCAGTAGCCTATTTCACTAACATTGCAAAGTATACTTTTCTAGCAAAGTATTCTTTGTGAGAGTAATCATTTATTTTTTCCGAAATGCATTATTTCATATTAAACTATCCACTGCATATATTTGATGATTAAAAGTATGCAGAATTATTATAGTGAATTTATTACATTATCACAGCCAAAATGGATTTGATAATGTAATAAATTCAGCATAATAAAAATTAATAAATTTATCCTTAAATTGAAAATTTCTCCCACAAAGTATACTTTGCTAGCGAAGTATACTTTGCCAATTTGATGAAATAGGCTACAGATATCAGTCTGAGAATGAACGGAGAGTTGTCAATACTTATCAGTGTTGCTTATTAAGTTTGCGACCAGTGTAGTCCCAACTCGTCCTGCGCATTCTGCCGTCAGATCAGGGGCTACATTGTTTGCTGTTTTGGATTTGAAAAGGTATTGATACATTTAATATATAGTAAATACATGGTTAGTGCCGTCGAATATAAAATATGTTCGGTTGAGCCTTAGACAGCTTTATTGGGGCGAGCTGTAGCGAGCAAAATGGACAAAATTCAGTTGAACAGACAGCGATTTCGATTTTAAAATTCGCCGCCATCTTGAATTTGCTGTTGAGACTGACCAATCAGAGGCCACGATTAGTGGTCAAAGGTGAACAAATAAAAGCAAAAACGGCACTTCATGTATATTAGGCTACTTCAGGTATATTTGGATACTTCAGATATAAACAGCATTTATTCAACCCCCTTTATTATGTTACATGGAGCAATGGTTGCGGTAAAAACACATATATACATATAAGTATGAACATATATGACTGTTCATCATGCTAGTTGAGAGTGATAGTTGATCAGGAACTACGTATTCGAAAAACTCAATATGTACCTCATGCAGTGGTGGATAAAAACTGTCAACATGTATTTGTTTTATCCATGGATGTCAGACGATGCCGTTATAACGGAATCCTCGATTCTTCTATATTACTCTGGTATTTGTAGGCTGGGTTCGTGTGAGCGTTCACGTTGCTTATCGTGTTGTCACTGTAATTCTGTTTTTGTGTCCGTCTTTCTAGCCGCCCAGATATATAGGCGATCAAAATAATAACGATGCTAATTAACACGATCGATACTCCCGCCACAGCTTCCACGCCTGCGTAACTGGAACTGACCGCAGTGCTGGATGTATTCATATCCTCTGTACTAATGTACATAGTCGTAGTTGTTTCTATTGGTGACGTCGCTGTGCTTGTGTTAGTCGATGCAGTGGAAACAGTTGTTACGTTAGCGCCCTCAGCTTCCACGCCTATGTAATTGGAACTGGCCGCAGTGCTGGATGTATTCATATCCTCTGTTGTTGATGTTGCTGTTGCTGTTGCTGTTGTTATTGATGATGCGTTTGAGTTACTGCTAGGCTCTGTAGTATTTTCTGTGTGTGCTGTTCCTGGTCCATTTTGTGTTGTTCGTTCTGTTGATGTACTAATAGTCGTAGTTGTTTCTATTGGTGACGTCGCTGTGTTTGTGTTAGTCGATGCCGTGGAAACAGTTGTTACGTTAGCGCCCTCAGCTGGGGCAACGTTAAACGTCACTGACATAAAAAGTAATGCTATGACCACGTACCATTTCGTTAGATCTGTAATACTCTCCATAATTTTCCAGTATACTGTATCCAGAACAATTGTATTAAAAGTATAATGTAGTGTGCTAATAATTAAGATGTACAGTGTTCCACGAAAAGTACATTCATGTGCACGTACACTTATAAGGCAAACTGCTCACCAAGCTTACTAGACAATTCATTCAGTCTTCTAATACGTGTACCTGTTGTATCAAGAGTTATCGGTGTAATCCAATCACATGTCTGTATCCTCGGAAACATTGACAAAACTAGGAAGTACTAAAACTTGAAGTACCACCAGGTTCAATAAACTCAAACAGTGCACGTGTCAATCACTGATAAAAAGCAGTGTGTCATTGTGCACATGTTTAATGAAAGTACGGATAAACTACGTGTGCACAATTCCGGTGAAAGTTTTCGATAATAATTTCTTACAAAAATCCCATGACGAATGCTACAACGCGGAAGATAATGTTCACATATATGTGGTTGTGACTGGAGAAATGGGGCTTATGGGTGTACTATTTCATCAGGAGCTATACTGGTCATAGTAATCGTTATGTGGCTACAGGAGTGTGCTATCCCATCAGGAGCTACACTGGTCTGAAAGACCAGTGTAGCTCCTGATGGAATAGCACACTCCTGTAGTCACATAACTATTACTATTGCTTGTTAGAAGCATGTTATGTTTCACAGATGAAATAGTGAACAGTGTAGATCCTGATCAGACTGTGCGGATGCACAGCATGAGCTTGATCTACACTGGTCGCAAAACCAATAAGTCCCATTTCTCCAGTTACAGCCACATATATGGTAATATCTGTGCTGGGTGTGTTCACGATAATGGCACTCACGTTTTATCTGAACGATTAAATAATCCATAGCAGCCCACGTGTGAGATATCAGGTCTTACCCACCAAATGTTATGGCTGTCAGTTACCTGCACGTTTTCCGCTTGATATGCAACAAGTTACACTATATCGCTACACCACGACCAACAGTAAAAAGTTTCGTAATAGCATTTGCACTTCGCGCACGAAAGTATAAAAACAAACCTACAGATCGTTGACGTTCATACTTCGCTATATTGTTATTGAGAGCCAATTATACAATATGATGCAAACATATTACCATAAACTTACCTAATAAATTGTGTATTAGCAATATCGTCACCCTCCACGAAGTAGAAAGTAAACAAATAACGCTTCAAACGCACATTGGGAAATATTATTCCGTCATAACGCTTATGTAATGCAGTGTAATGAAATGTAATTAGAGTTGTGTACTCAGAACTAGCTGTCAGTGTGAGGAGTTTGCTACACAATTAAGACGAATCTCTATGAATTACGACTAAGCGTTTAGACCGCTGAAAGTTTGGAAACTGTTGACATATTTTACCTGAATACTTTCGATAATGAATCAATCCTATTTTACAATCATTATCTCAAATATGTGCAAATGTTTTTTAATTGTACGACATATTTGTAAATAATATATGTGTGGTCATATAGTCTTGATCCAAACAAGTTGTTCATATATTCATGAATGAATTCATCAACATAGCTGGTGCATGGTGTATGTACAGTGGAACCTCTCTAAACCAGACATACTGGGAGGTCGCCAGGGTCTGCAGTTTCGAGAGATTCCACTGTAAAACAGGCAAATATGCACGCCAATACATTTTATTTTGCATTTTACTCAGAAACAGAACTTAGTGAACCACAAACTGTATTCGCTAAACAAACTGACGTCCACAATGTGTCAGGATTATGTAAGAATGTTCGAACATATGCTTATTGATGACGGGTGGTTAGTGCACATTAACATGAATATAGAAATAACCGTACATTGCTTTTGCGGCTCGGGAATAGTGTTCACTTTATCTCAATTATAATGAGGACAGCTCATTACAAGTACTACTTGTTGGAATTTTCGGCACATGAGAGTCGCAACATTGTATTTAAATGGGTGCCTAGTAGACTGTATGCTCGCTAAGCAGATGAAATCACCCACACGCCCCATTCAACAGGCAACCTTATAATCTAAATAAGCCTACTCGAGAGACAAACAGAATTCCAAAGATAATATTGGCGGTATCGGGAAGGGACTTACCCCGTCTGTCTGGTTTGAACAGGGTTATTGACGGATACTTTTTTAGACGCCAATGTAATTCTGTTATAGACTTAACTCTTTCACTACATATGTACTACATATCTGATATAGACTGTTTCATGATGTATTCGGAGCATTCAACAGTATACTTGTAGTTTTTTGAAAATCATAAATTGAAGAAAACAAACTCTATTGAACATGATGAATGCATAGCGTTTCAGTTTTCGCGGATTAACCCTTAGACTGCTACACACAACACGTGTCGTCTGCTGTTGCTTTATAGTTAAATATCAAATAATACTTACTTTGAAGTAGGCAAGATTTCAACACTTTCAGCCACTGTTGTTGTTGTATTGCATTTGATACTATCCAGCAACTATCTAACTTCAGAGCCACACAAGAACCGGTTTATGCCTAGACGTAGCCGTGACTGGGGAAATGGGGCTTATGGAATGTGTGACCAGTGTGGCCCCTGATCAAATTGCACACTCCTGTAGCCTGGTAAATGTAACGATATAATAGCATTGTATTTCTTGTAATAAGCATGACAGGTGTTTGATTGTTGGAATGGCGAACAGTGCATACATGTATCCTGATCAGTACATATAAGCAGATCTGGATCTACACTGGTCGCAAAAAAACCCATAAACCCCATTTCTCCAGTCCCAGCCACAATATTTACTGTGTATCGTATTCGTGTATTCGTGTGTAGATTGTGTTCATGTTCTGATTGACAATACATTAAAGGTACATGTCCACGCAATAGGTTATAATATAGTAATATAGTGGGTGTGTTAATTGACTTTCGACTTCACTTTCTGATGCAAACATGCCCTTTGGTATGGAAGTTCCCTAAGACATTAGAAAACTTTTTATCTAAAGACACACGCTCTATCTCATTTTCAACTCCCGGTATCAATGGAAATCCAAGATGGCCGCCGTGAATATAGGTCAAATCTTAAAATGGGCATAACTTGGTACCTGATCATGCTAGAAACATGATTTTGCTGTCTATTCCCATGTACTGGCATGCACAGAAATCAATGAAATAATTTTCAACAATATCCGTTCATGAAAACATGACCGAAATTCAAAATGGCCGCCATTTTTCGATAAAATACGTGTACATTGAACGTAAATATTGACTGAAATATGCTAACGCCATGAAATTTGTCTCCACTAACATGTAATGGATATCGTATGATGTATAATAAAATTACGATGCGGTGAAACCAGATTGTTAAATCCAAGATGGCCGCCGTTTGTCGTTCTGCATGAACTAAATATTCTGTAACAGTTTGCATATGCAGCAAAGCAATTTGTTATTACTGAGGAATTTGTGTACTTATTCTTGAAAGCACCTATCATGTTTAGTTTCTATTTAAAATGGATAATAACAAAGGAAACACACACTAATCAGTGAGTAAACTTTATAAAACATAATTTGACGACATAATGACTTGAATTACAAATCGGTTGGAATGTACATAGCCTGTAATATATTAGCTGACATGAAAAGGTCCATGTGACACTGTGGCTAATAAACATGTATTCTACTATGATATTTGCTGAACCTGATAATGCCAACACTGACATTAGCCATGTACGCTGCATGTGCACACAATATAATGAAACAATTATGAGGATGTACGTATAGATGACTGGAATGATAAACCAGATACATACATCGGCCAACGGGGGTATAAGAGCTACATGTAACGATAAAATGTAATCACATAATTTAGCACTTTAAAATTGTTCTGTCTTATGCAATTCTATACCAGAGTAACACTATTATTCTCACTGTATATTTATCCATTGCCTAATGTGTGTATGTTACTGTGTGCGATCATAAATCTTTGAATCTGCAAAGATGCATACATGGTTGGTTGTGCAAGCAGCACTTACACGGAGCCTTACAGTCTGTCTTACATTGACACACAACACGCTGTGAAAAGTCCCGTGAAATGATGGGACGTGTTGTGTATACTGGTGTCGGAATGGTGTCTGATGCTGTTGCCATCCCCATTCTGTAGGAGAAACTAGAGCTGCATCTTTGACGAGGGAATTTCCTCAGACATGTCCACTCTGAAGTCAGGAAATTAATTTCGTAAGTTTTACACATTATATTTCAAACTATGTGTTTATTAATTCATTGCACGATTATGTATTCAACAGTTTAGACAGTATATGACGATACAATACGGGGTTATGAAAACAGGCCTAAAGCTTATCTATTTTAAATTCATATCTGTGCAAAATATGTAGTATTACCTGATATCCGACTCTTATAAGATGCTGATGCAAAGCGTCACTGCCAGGAGGAATGTGGTCAAAGTCCTTGCCCTTGTGGATAAAGAGGTAAAGTCTGGCAGCATCCACACTCCTGATATCATCATCGCAGACATCATACATGTACAACTTTACGAAAACATTCTGAAGTGTATGTGTACATGTGGTGATTGTCTCGTAGTTCGGATTAGGACGTGAGAGCAACTGAAGTGGTGTGGTAACTTCCGGAAGTGATTGCCACACTGACCAGGCAGTCTTCTTGCATTTCCCGTAGAACGCTGACGTGGTATCACACCCTGTCAATGCATGGAATGCAGGCAGTGACAATGCCTTGGCTGGTCCAATACCACTGGCTATTGGGTGCACCGGAATGTACCTGGAATGCAATATTCAGACAGGTTATACACTGATGATTACTCAGACAGATAATATGTAATTATGGATGCAATTAATTAATTAAATGATATACATGTAAATCAATTAACCTGAAATGATGGCGTGATCCAAAGGCAATCCAGAGTTCATCAATCCATTGTTGAAGAGATACGAATGTTGATACGGCCAGAACGACAACATCACTGTAACTACTACGGATGATGACTCGGCGATGGCCTGCCTTAGTAGCTGCAGCGACATGCGGAAATATCATAGTGTCTGCTTCCTCGTGTGTGCAAGGGGTTAATGCTCCAACATCAGCATCAGCAGGTACACATGCGCAGTCATTGAGAATGGTGGTGAATAGTTCCTAGCCCTAGAATATATTTCAGAATACATAATAATATGAACACTGTATTGGCTCCTCCGATAAGACTACACATACTATCATAGAATGAGGTTTGTATTTGAGGCTATATATATACTTTAATAGCTGCATATGAAATTTGGTGTAATGTAAAAATATTAGGTATAGGCGCATTAGTGTTGGAATATCAAGTATTGTTTAAGTGGGGTATACATAGCAACTTCATAACTTACATGTGGAATATTCACGAGCTTCAAACTCTGTGCCAGCTCGACGAACAACTCCTGTTTGTTCATGTCCACACGATGGAATGATGCCCAATTACCAGGTATTTTAGTTGCGTGCGTAACACGTCTTGGTGCTCCGCCAATTCCTCTTTGTTCCCGAGTTCCAGACTTCCAACTGGTTTTCGTGTAGACATCCCAGACAATGTCAACTCGATTATTTGTATCAAAGCAGGATAATACGTATGGTAGAAATACCTCTTTGAAATAGTCTCCAATTGTTACAGCACTTACAGGGCGGAGCATCTGAATAATCACAGCACCATCCAGCACAGCTGCAGTCGTATCTGTAGCCTATTACATCAAAATTGCAAAGTATACTTTACTAGCAAAGTATACTTTGAGGGAGTAATCATTTATTTTTCCTGAAATGCATTATTTCATATAGAACTAACAAATGCATATATTTTCATGATTAAAAGTATGCAGAATTATTATACTGAATTTATTACATTATCACAGCCAAATTGGCTGTATATTATCCCGTCAACAGTGTGTATGTGCCGTGAAACACGGTGCCGTGAAACATTTTTGAAATTGATATCCAGTCAATACTATTTTTGCATTTTACAGCCATTTGTAGGTGTTGACGGGATAAATAGAATAGTAGGTTAGTGCCGTGAATGGAAAAAAATATCTGGCGCGGCACGGAAACGGGATGTGCTCGGCAGAGCCTCGCCCATCCCGTTTCCTGAGCCTTGCCAGATATCTTTCCCCATTCACGGCACTAACCAACTATTCTCTATGTATCTCACTCTTGGTTCCATGATGCATGTGTCCCTTACGTGTAAGAGAAGGGGGGTGGATGGAGCTCTCATGGGAGAATACAGATTCACTGATGCTGCGTCCAGAATTGGCAGCAAGCAACATTTGAGTCACTTTGGCCTGCTGGTCCTTCATCACAACCATATCTGATTTTCGCCGAGGCAGTGAAAGAGAGGCCTTAAACAGTTTTAGCTTAGTGTGTTGTACTGGAGCAGTGCATACCACATATTGAGAGTTGACGCGTTTGTCCATGTACTCTTCGCTTCAATCAAATGTTTGTCACATTCCACATTTACTGTCTGTCACATCTGGTGGCATTATGATCGACTCGTCGAGACTGAGCAACTCACCACTGTCTTCCAGGAAGGGATTTCCAAGACTTGCAAAGCTATCCACCAGTGCTAGAACATCACACTGGAAAAATAATCATACAATTAGATACATGTATACATCGATTAATCACGTATTGATGTCTGATCGATGTGCATAAGCATACAATTAGATACATGTATACAGCCACTGACTTTTAAGGACATATTTCGCAATCAAAAAGACTGAGAGACGTTTTCCCCACTTACCTTGGTTGATTTCTACAAGGTTAAAATAACATAAGAATATGGGTAATGGGCGAATGTTGTAAACTTACTTTGTATAGTGTTGTACATCAAACATCATTCTATCGAATATTGTTCCCGATGTTGGCAGTCATCCATAAAACATCGATAACAATCCGTTTTTTCTGTCAAGTTCAATAGACTTGCAGTGTTCAAATTGTTCCATGGATTTTTTTGTATACCACTTCATGTGAGTGGAGACAAATTTCATGGCGTTAGCATATTTCAGTCAATATTTACGTTCAATTTAGACGTTTTTTTATCGAAAAATGGCGGCCATTTTGAATTTCGGTCATGTTTTCATGAACGGATATTGTTGAAAATTATTTTATTGATTTCTGTGCATGCCACTATATGGGAATAGATAACAAAATCATGTTTCTAGCATGATCAGGTACCAAGTTATGCCAATTTTAAGATTTGACCTATATTCACGGCGGCCATCTTGGATTTTTTTCATGGATACCGGGAGTTGAAAATGAGAAAATGAGCGTGTGTCTTTGGATAAAAGTTTTCTATTGTCTTAAAGAACTTCCATACCAAAGGGGACCTTTGCATCAGAAAGAGAAGTCAACACCCTATTTTGTGCAGTTAACACACCTACTAATACCGATACTTTTGTATATTCTGTACGAAGGACATTTTCTGGCATAATAAACAGTCATTCACCATTACCACACGTATCTATTGGCATTATTATACATTTTATTTTAGACGAAAATGTTCACACTGATATCAGGGGCGATAACCGTGTTTCCTTAAAATGTTAACGGACATTACTATTTATTCTCTATATTTATGTTTTGATGTGCAATGATCATACTGTATAATCTGCCGAAAATATTATTTTTTTCAGGTGACGCATTTCATTAGTGTAAATAAGTAAAGAATACCATGCCTCATTTGCATATGAAAATAGTCTCATACCAACGCGCGTCACTATCAGTAAAATAAATATTACTAAATGATTATATCTGTTTTCCGGGCACTTGTAATGTTTAGAACTGGTGGAATAGTGACACAATTATACACTTATTTAATTCATATAAAGAACATGTTGTGCTTACTGAGTGGGCATGTACCTTTAACATATGTAATTTCCATTGAAGAACCGCAATCAGAACTCATTTAATAGATTAAGTTAAATTTTAATCACGCTGCGTTTTTTTCTGGCTCAGAGTAAATACAAAATACAAATGGATCTGACAACGTTTGACCAACTTACCCATAACACAGGTTATTGTCTACAGAGCACCGCCGGGGACATGGATTTTTATTTATTAATTCGTTCCCACGAAATAACAATTCGTTCCCTCAATTTAACAATACGTTCCCTCGAATTAAGAATTCGTTCCCACGAAATAACAATTCGTTGCCCCGAAACACAATTATTTCCCAAGAAATAACAATTCGTTGGCATGATACATTATAACAATTTGTTCCCTCGAATTAACAATTCGTTACCACGAAATGAAAATTCGTTCCCTCAGTTTAATAATTCGTTCCCTCGAATCAACAACTCGTTCCCACGGTATAACAATGTTAATTCGGCAGAACGAATTGTTATATCGTGGGAACGAATTGTTATTTCGTGGGAACGAATTGTTCAATTGAGGGAACGAATTATTAACTTGTGGGAACGAATTGTTTATTCGTTGGAACGAATTGTTAAATTGAGGGAATGAATTATTATTTCGTGGAAACGAATTAATATAAAAAATAATTCTACGTCCCTGACGGGGCTCTGTAATTTCCAAATCAAATCCAATCTAAACGTGAACAAATTATCTCGGGTATGACACAGCTTTTTTATCGCCCTGATATTGCCCTACACTGCTTAGGTTAGCCATGTGTTCGTTGTGCCAGTGATCAGGAAGTATGGAAGCGTCCTGGTGCCAATGCTAAACTACTATCCTAATTAGGAGATAGTATCTTCTAATTAGGACTTAGTATATCATAATTAGGAGATACATATATTTAAGCAGTGGCACCAGTAGCCAATTTCATCCAAATTGCAAAGTATGTTTTTCTAGCAAAGTATACTTTGAGGGAGTAATCATTTATTTTTCCCGAAATGAATTATTTCATATAGAACTAACGACTGCATATATTTGATGATTAAAAGTATGCAGAATTATTATACTGAATTTATTACATTATCACAGCCAAAATGGCTGTGATAATGTAATAAATTCAGTATAATAAAAAATAATAAATTTATCCTAAAATTGAAAATTTCTCCCTCAAAGTATACTTTGCTAGATAAGTATACTTTGTAATGTTGGTGAAATAGGCTACAGGACGCTTTCATAAGGAAGCGATCAGAAATTGTTTGTATTGCACATGCTACAATGTTCCTTGTATCAACAGATCAACCTGTGGCCTGTTTGTCGTGGCTGATAACTGTGAATACACGTCAATTACAAGTAGGTTTTAAGCCTGACAAACACAGGCTTAGAACTATGATGATACATGTAATCGTTGCATCCTAAATTATTTTGAACATCAACTAATATTTAAAAATGCCACGGAGAATTTGGACGCAATTGTCATCAGATTTATACGGAGCCCCGTAGGGGACATGGATCTTTTTTTATCAATTCGTTCCCACGAAATGACAATTCGTGGGATCGAATTGTTAATTCGAGGGAACGAATTGTTGTTATCGTGGGAATAAATTGTTAAATTGAGGGAACGAATTGTTATTTCGTGGGAACGAATTAATAAAAAAAAATCCATTTCCCCTGCGGGGCTCCGTATAAATCTGACAAAAAGTGCGTGCAAATTCTCCGTGGGTTTTTGAAATATTAGTTGATGTTCATTCTGTATATAGATAATTTGATTTTATTAATACTGCATCAACTATCTTAAATATAACCTAACCAGACAGATATGTTCAGCCCTGTCTAAATACTAAATCAAGATGTAATAAACAGTTCATCTTTCACAATCGAAGTCACAAAGTGGTTCGTCATGCGTTATCTTTAGTTGGACACAGCTCGTACATATTAAAGTTGCATGCACACTCAGTAGGCACAACATGTTCAACAAATTGTGTCACTATTCCACTAGTTCTACAAATCACGAGTGCCCGCTATACAGATATAATCATTTAGTAATATTTATTTTATTGGTATTGACTCGCGGTGGTACCAGGCTATTTTCATATACAAATGAGGTATGCTATTGTTTTTAGTATTTATGCTAATTAAATGTGTCATCTGACATTTTTTTATATTTTCGACAAATTATAATGTATGATCATTGCACATACATACATTAATACATATAATAAATAATAATGTCCTTTAACATTTAAAGGAAACACGGTTATCGCCCCTGATATCAGTGTGGAAATGTACGTCTGATATAAAATGTATAATAATGCCAATCAATATGTGGGGTAATGGTGAATGAATATTTATTTTGCCAGAAAATTTCTTAGATGATGTCTCTGATATAAATAACAGTTTGTGCCTTCTGAATGTACCTTTAAATATAGCCAGACAGTTATGTTCAGCCCTGCGTAAATAATAAATCAAAATGGGATAAACAGTTTATCTTTCACACTCGAAGTAACAAACTGCTTCGTCATGACTTGCCTTTTGTCGGACACAACTTGTACATATTAACCCTTAGACCGCTATCTTATTTTTGTGTCGTCTGCTCTTTATTTTTTCTATTTTCAATTTGTATCATCAAAAACATGCTTTGACAGCACTTTATAACAATTTACAACATGCTCTGACAGCACTTCAGAATCATTTCCATTGGAAATGTTTCTGAAGTGCTGTCAAACCATGTTTTTATTGAGAAATACATGTAAGGCAAGATATAAAAGCAACAGCAGACCACAATTGTTGTGAGTAGCGGTCTAAGGGTTAAGATGCCCCCTGTGGCCCATGGTATGTGGATAAAGTTTGACCATGTATGAAGGTGTATGGTCACGTGGTACTAACAACAGCAACATGTACTGAAATTTCCAGAATCCATCTGATTCAAAGTACGTATTCTTTTATAGTGTCCTTATTGCGTAACGGATTTTGATGAAATATGACGCATCAATGCGTCTTGTTAAGCTGCATTTAGTGGTCTCCGTATCTTCGCCCAAACTTCTGTCGTTTTTGCGGAGAATCGATTTCCGTGTCCCCGACACGGAAATCGATTCTTCGCAAAAAAAAAGACGTAAGTCTGTGCCAAACTCCCTGGACCACCAAATGCAACTCACGAAGACGCGTTTGCTGCGCCATATTTCATCAAAATCCGTTTCATATTAAGGAAAATATCAAATAATACTATCAAGATTTCAACACTTTCAGCCACTGTTGTTGTTGTTATACCCACGTGATCATGCACCTTGATGTATTGTATTAACACGTTGACCCGGTGCAATGCTCTATGTATCGTGATACACCACCTCCTGCGCTAATCTTTCCAATATTTGAATTTATTTTTATTTCAAAGTACTTGAATATTCTGCTTGAAATCAAGCAGCTTGATTGGCTGTGCCTGAGCTGTGCTACAGCTCAGGCTCATCCAATCAAACTGCTGGATTGCCAGTTCAGATTGGTAAATTATATGTTCAGACACGTTAGCATCTGGGCAAGATTAACGCACGCGGTTGTGTCATTGTTTATGTTTACACTGTACTATATACAAGTCTTAGATACCTTAGATAGTTTCAATACTATTTTTAAACTTCCCGTTGAGTGTTATGCAGTGTTGCTACGCAACAATATATTCTGTTCTAGTTTTCAATAAGACGGTGATATCGCTATGGACTCAGGGGTTCCTGTCATTAAATTTAATATTAAGTCCGTAAGAACAAAAATACACTTTTCAGCAGAGGTGAAATTACCAAACGATATTCGGAAATATTTAGTGAGTGTGTTCTATCTTAAGGACCCGTGTGTCCCCTGATCATCACGTGATTAAAACATAATTGCTTCGTAAATGTGATTGGATACATGTATAACGTATAATTATGTTAACATTCTCTTGTTACTGTATCCTGTACAGTGGGGTCAGCGTGTAAGTGCACACACGAACGAACACGACAGGTTGGAACCAACCTGTCGTGTTCGTTCGTGTGTGCACTTACACGCTGACCCCACTCTACCGTAACGGCGCAATGCAGTTGTCATCTCGGTCATCTTTAGTATGCACCAGTCGTTGGTCAGTTTCACCTGTCATAGCGTTTGACACAGACCACAACGTATAGTTCAGATAAACTAATATAATTTGGCATAACTTTTTCCACAGATAATAATTTACAACATGTTATCAATTATCTCGTAAGCACACATTTAGAATCCTCTGCAAATTTGAATTGATGGATTTACATTTATTGAGCATAGGCTGCATATGCAGCCTATGCTCAATAAATGTAAATCCAACAATTCTTTACAAGAAAACAGTGTTAATGTGAAATTTACAGACTATCATAATGTTGCACTCACGAACATTTTAGTCGTAGGAAGTTTAGTGAAACGGGCCCCTGGTCACTCCACTCACCTCATTTTAGAACTACAGGTATCACAAGTGCATCGCATACATATATCCTGCTAGCAACATCTTTATGATAGCAGCACAAGTCCATACATGTAAGTACAAATGTCCGACTCATGCCACATCGCCTATTGTATATGGGTGGTTTATGTGTCTAGGTTACATATATAATACAAGGAGTACAATGATCTTATTCAAATTTGACCACATGCTAAATATAATTTCTATAATGTCCCTGCAACACATTGTATACAGTGTTGCACATGTACGGCGGAAATAATAAACAACCGCCTGCGTTAATCTTGTGTAGATGTCAACGTTTCTGACAATATATTGGCAATCTCAACTCACAAACAAGCAGTTTGATTGCATGAGCCTGAGCTGTAGCACAGCTCAGGCTCAGTCAATCAAGCTGCTTGATTTCCTATACAATATTCAAGTATTTCGATATAAAACGATTGAAAAATATTGGCAAGATTAGCGCAGGCGTAGTTGTCTCTAAGCAAAAAATCCAAACAAAAATGTTATGCCGCAAATAAGCATAGCTGCTATGGCATTTAGTAACATTGTCCATCTTGGGTTCTGCTTTATTGACGTCATCTTGCCACGAATGATAGCGCGTTCTTTTGCTGTGATTTTGGCTTCCTTTTTATCTGTAGTACCGCACACCCAATTACAGAAGGCTCGTTTACATCGATGTCGGACTGGAAAAGAAACCGCATTTATTAATTACGATTGTGTGGCGCAAATCAGATTCGAACGCAATCGTGAAACAGCTGCAGTAAGGTGAAAACACGCTGTACGCTCAGACAGTCATGTACATGTAGTATTAATATGTTCCAATCGTGCGTCTAATTCATGTGCATGTGTGCTGATGGTGTGTGTATGCCTGGAGAAAGGGTGCATGAGCATACGCTTCCGCGCAGTGTGATAATACAGTTATGAGGAAAGATCAAATACCTGCATTATGGATAACATAGATATAGAGAATAGTAGGTTAGTGCCGTGAATGAGAAAAAATATCTGGCAAGGCTCAGGAAACGGGATGGGCGAGGCTCTGCCGAGCACATCCCGTTTCCGTGCCACGCCAGATATTTTTTGCCGTTCACGGCACTAACCTACTATTCTATTTATCCCGTCAACACCTTCAAATGGCTGTAAAATGCAAAACTTGTATCGACTGGATGTCAAAAATGTTTCACGGCACCGTGTTTCATGGTACATACACACTGTGTTGACGGTATAAATTCACCACTACACATCGGAATCATTTCCATTATACATTAGCTGTACGTATTCCAACTCTTATATACATGAATCACATGAGAACAATATAGTACAAGCTACACATCTACCAACCTCTGTCAGTCAGCATCAGTGGCAATATGTTGGTGGCTGGTGGGAGCATGCGATGGGTAATTTAACGATCGGGATTCCTCCTTACCGGAATCCCGAATGGAGGCCTGGATTGGCCCTCAGATACATGTACGTCTTTTGGCATTCTTGTATGTGACAGTTGCATCTGGTTATACCCCTTACATGTATATGAGTAATACGATTTTTCGCAATCTTATTACTTTTACGGGAAGGTAAATTCAGTTCTGATTTTAGGACCACTCTCCCCAAACAAAACAGGTTATATAAGGGATCGAACCCGTTGGCCCGGCCTTAAATGGCCGTAGCTGCTGATAGGCAGTTGCACCAATACATCAACTCAAACTGCATCTTGAAATAGCTGCATTAAGGTGAACATCCTCTGGATTGAAGACTGTTATAGAGTCATGTATAGGTCGTATGACTATGTTACAATGGTGTGTTTAATTCATGTGCATGCGTACTGATGTGTGTGTGTGTGTGTGTGTGTGACTGAAAATAGTGTCTATCAGCATACATGTACAGTGGGGTCAGCGTGTAAGTGCACACACGAACGAACACGACAGGTTGGAACCAACCTGTCGTGTTCATTCGTGTGTGCACTTACACACTGACCCCACTGTAATTCATGTATAAAAAAAAAATGTAAATATTTTTCTGCATTTTTTCTCATTTCGCATCAAAAGTGTATGTTGTTACCATTCAGCTGAACCGTCTCGGCAAGACGGTTCAACTGAGTGGTAACAACATACACGCTGGGTGGGTAGCGAACCAACCTGTCGTGTTCGTTTGTGTGTGCACTTACACGCTGACCCCACTGTATGCGTCCGCGGAGTCTGACATATATTATTGAAGAAAGAGCAAACAACTGCATTATGGATACCATAGATATTCTTCACAACACATCAGAATTATTTCCACTACAGCTTAGTTGTAAGTATCTATGTAAGCTAGTCAGTAAATAAATCGCATGTGAACAATATAAAACAGTATACATATCAATCAGCATCAGACTCACTGGATGAGGTAGTTGTACCCTTATTGTGATGAACCTTAAATAAGATCATATCATGTGTACCTCCGCCATCGGGCTGGGGTATATCAATCATCATTTCCTTCGTCTCAGGGTCGGCGTTGTCTATATCCTGGGAACTGAAGGACGAAGCATCTTTGTTATCCTCGATGTCACTCTCATCGTCAGTCAGGTCCGGGTCTGCCGTATCGTGCCGGGTCCACCAGGTAACACGGTGTAGCTGCCATATAGCGAAATTATGCTAGTTACAGGACAGACATTCATAATTACAGAACGCGTTTGATAATGACAAGTCTTGATTTATGTTATTAACCAGCAGTCAAGTTGTATGCATGTATCAGTCTACGTAACAGGCTTTCCATCTGTATCGATAAAATTAGATCCGCATTTATGAGATGGGGATGTCGGTTAGACAAAAATGGCAATTCTGAATGGCAAAAAGGGCCAGCAGTAGAACACAGTTATAGGAACTGCATGCATTATGAAATATTACATGTGTATGATATACTGTCGTTGAGTAAGTGAGTAACACGATTCATACCCGTGGACGATTAGTAGCATCTGTACGGTACGGGAGTGGCAAATGTGTTATTTCTCAGAAACTAGGCATGTTGTTGGTACCTGTTTGACTTCCCTCGGCTTGGTAAACAGGCTGATTCCCACCATGGTGACGACACAGATAATGGCATTAATGATGGAGAAATGTAGGAAATCCACGCGCTCTGTGATGCTGAGCCTCTTGTCTGGCTCTCCACTCCCACACTCTGGTGGAGGTATGGCGAAGTCCAAACACATCCGAACTACGCCGACAAACAAACCAAGCATCATTCCCCAGAACACCGCCTGAAATAGGTGACTGCGACTGGAGAAACGGGGCCTATGGTTTTAGCGACCAGAGTAGATCCAGATTAGCCTAATCCGGATCTGCACTGTTCGCCATTCCGTCAATGAAACACCCGTCATGCTTCTAAGAAGTAATGTATAATGTAGATCGTCTTCAGGCAACATGAGTGTGCTATTTGACCAGCAGTTACACTGGTTACAAATCCCATGAGCCCCATTTCTTCAGTCATGGCCACATATATGTGAATAAATTGCAATTAACATTAGTTCAGTAGGACGTAAACTAGCGATTCATTTCCATATGTGCATACATTAGCGTTCCCTATGACCATTCACATGAGCCCCTCTTCAGTGTATTAATAAAGACACTCATGGTACGAGTTTAACCGTAATTGTAACTGTTCAATTCAATATTTTGATAACTTCGAGTTGTTATTTTACCACAGGTCCTAGTTAATTCTACTATGCCTGCGTGGATGCTTTAGGTTTCTTTCTCTGAATTTCAGAGAAAGAAACCTAAGTCATCCAGTCACGCAATCGCATGTATTACATGTATCTACAGATATCTCAACATAGTCCATACCCGCTAGATGTGCAATGTAAATAGAGAATACCAGGCTAGTGTCTTTTGATATTAAGTTTATCAGGCAAGGCTAGGAAACGCGTAGGAATTCCGAGGCTTGCCTGATAAACTTGATATCAAAATACACTAACCTGGTATTATATTGATCAGGTAACGTTTTATGCTCGGAAATGACATTAGATGACGTCGTATTATATGGACAGAACGCGGACTTGTTTACGTTGCGTCATTACACTGACGTCATTCGGTAACGTCACGTGACGTCATCCGACCAATGGAATGTTAGTTTTCACTTCGTTGTAACCCGGATGTTTATATCAGTGCAATGCTTGATACAACAATATGTTATCAGTCAGTACGTATTCGGTCAATACAGGGCAGGTTACCTGATAAAACTATATACTAGTAAACTGAACCAGCATTAAGAAGTTAGTAACGTAGTAATTAGAACGCATTTGTTTGATGTTGATGATTTTGTTTGTGAACGCTCTGTCAAATACCGTGTAGTATCTTACCGGCTCTGTGGTTTGTTTCCAGAAGAGGCCCAGTAGAAAGGCGATGCACCAGGGCACGATCAGGTAGGCACAGATGGCGGCGATATAGAACCACAGGATCCCGCTCTGCTGGCCCTGAAATTCGTATTATATGCCATTAGGATACTAGTAATCGTTGCACATATGTTGTAATCCGTCTTTTGTATGTTGGCGATATTGTTGTGTTCTGTTTACATATTCGTACATGTAATATTAACAGGAAACGCAACATTTCTTGTATCAGTACTACATGTATATCCAACAGTAAACATCCACATAGGAAGGGATGTATGCCACACAAACACCAACACCAAAATAATAAATAACCAGTTTATATATATTCAAATTCGGCCTTATACAAACTACAGTAGAACCTCTCTAAGCCGGGCACACATGTAGTATCTGTATCGTTAGTTAGATATATATTCAATTGTCTTATATCTCTGATGATAATGCCCGATCATGTTCGTAAAGGGACCTCCCATGGTGTCCGGTTTAGAGACGTTCCTCTGTAATAGCATAACTATGAATGCGAGTATAATCATATAGCCCATATAAATATAAGTACAGCTGAAATGAACAGAATGAATGGCCTTTTTGTGGAATTTATCGAGGTATAAACTTGGAAAAGTCGCGGGAATACTGGACGAAGGCCGGAAGGCCTCGTCCAGTATTCCCGCGACTTTTCCAAGTTTAAATCCCGATAAATTCAAACAAAAAGGCTATTCATTCCTTATAATTCCAGCATTTGAAATAAATTCATCAAGAAAATGTGTTTATTTTCCGTTTTCTGAAGAATGATTTTAACTGCGCCTCACGGTTACGGAAAGTAGTTCGGCGTGGGAGTTTACTGGGATGTAAATTTTGGACAGAGACTTGCTACGGGCCAATCAAATGTTAGGGAATTGTGTAAATATTTGTGTGCTGGAATTATTGCTACATACATTTATATACCTCTCGTGTATACGGATGTATCACGAAACGTTACCTGTAGAATTGGCAGCCATAGTATACTGACACCAACCAAGACAAGGACCGTCAGCCTGCCAACGATCATTAGTTCCGCCTGACTGGCTTTCTTCCGGAACTGCCGCCATAGGTCAAGGGTGACGATGGAACTGGCGCTGTTAAACACGGAGGTCAGTGTGCTCATGAGTCCGGCCAGTAGAGCTGCCAGCATCAACCCCCTCACACCTGAATACAGTAAAGAGATTCACACATTTAACAAATTAACGTATACAACGGCTGTGTAACGATATTCGCTTACACATCCGCTGTCTGTTCAATAAATCGTCCGGCTATTTGATCAAGAACATATATTGTTCCTTGTACATGTTGTACCTGCACATTATAGTCCATTATAAGTTTACTGTGCGATACGAAGGCACTCCGCTTTTCTACGGTACTGTTATAAAGAATCCTCCAGCAGATACACACAAACATAATGAAAATTTAAAGCCAACCGAGTACAGGCCTGACGTGTGCAAAGCAATGTTATTGGATAACATCAGAAATAAGATTGAACATTACGGACGTACATGTACATGTATACACTACACCAAGAGAACGGCCATCACTAATCGTGGTAGTAATGACTGTCGAACAGTCCAATAGCGAATGACAAGAAAGCAGTACAAACAAACAAAGGTACTTCTGCATTAACCAGTTGCTTAACTTGGAGAATAGTGAGCGATTTCCATGGGAACAGCTTCAGGGGCAAAAGGTTTGACGTCACGCTGTATACAAGCTTTAGCAACAACGTGACGTCAAACCAAATGATTACACCAATTATGATAAAATGGTTATCCGGAAGTATTTCCAATGAGCAATACTCGTTCTGTCACGTATATGTAACACTGTTTTATCCCGTCAACACAGTACTTATGTGTCGTGAAACTTTTTGATATCCTGTCAATACGACCTAATCACTGCGTATGAATATGTGCGATGGCTGGGGTTTTTGTATGTGTTGACGGGATATAGACTAGTTTGTTAGTACCGTGAATGGGAAAAATATATGGCGCGGCACGCAAACGGGATGTGATTGGCATAGCCTCGCCCATCCCGTTTCCTAAGCCTTGCCAGATATTTTCCCCATTCGCGGCACTAACCTACTATTCTCTATCACTGTTATATTGGTTTACCGGCTGGAAGAATCCTAAGAACCAGTAAGGGGTAAGCTATGTTTGAACAACCGGCTCGGTTCTGGCAAATCTCGAAACATTTCTCCGGATCTGCACAGGCAACTTCATCTATAAAATCATATACATGTATACATATAGCATATATGAGGCACGCCATACGATTTTCTACCCAAGATGTGCTAAATGTCATGAACGATATTTACAAATTTTACGATAATATCCGTATATGAGATCAAAAGTTAACGAATTTTTTATTATAGAAAATGCGCGGAATTTTCATAATCCCTGCTACTTGAACGTCATTCTCTGAGCAGTAACCACGTGACGTATGACGGCAATGGCATCCCATGTAAGGGCAAATGTAGGGTTTGAACGGTAATCATTAAACTACTTTACATACATAATATAATATATTTTCCAGTTGCGAGATACTAGGCAGCATCCAAAGCTGCTAAACACATTTGTTTGTAGAACTCACCTGTATACAGAATCCTGCTGATCATGCCAGGAAGGACGAACATCGGGAAACTAAGGAACTTCAGGCCCGCGGCCAGCAATGTTCCTGCTTTCACGTGAACCATATTCTTGGCTGCGAGGCATCGCTGAACGATTAGCTGAAACATAAAGATACTATATACTTTCCAACACGTATTTATAGCTTCTTTCTGAACACATTTCAAAAATATATCCCAACATTTATTCAGTTATTATTCAACAGAATGTTAAAAATCATAAATATATATACATGCCGGAAAATGCAACTATTTTCCATGGTATATCGCGCATCTGCTAAGGTACAGCATAAACTAGTTGTTTGTCTCATTTGTGTCATTTAATGTACTATGTGACGTTCGACACAGCTTGACATAGAACTAATTTTAGCTGCATGTTCCCGCTTTATAGGTACATGTAATAGGTTGCACTATATGCACATATGTAATGTAACGTAATTAATCTTTATGCACTCAGAATTCAAATCAAGTATACAAGTTGCCGGCAGTAACTCTGCAAAACTCCAGTATCGTCCGCAGCTACGGTACGTGAGCTTTTCACAGTTACTACCCGCAACTGCATTTATACGTACCTGATCTTGACACCAGACAAAGAGTGCCAGGATAGTTAGACCTAGCGTGGCTCCTGTCCAGGGTATATCGCCTGTCACGGGGTCCCTGAATATGTGAAAGGCGTCATCCCGCGGTAGCCCGCATGCATACAGTGTCTGGTTCGCCAGCGAGTAGTTTGTGGCCGCCCGGGAGTATTTCTCTATCATCATGTTCCAGCCACCCACTTTATTAAAGGCTGGATAAGACATCAAGTTATGTAGACAACTTTTATATAAATACCAATAACTTCTACAGTGGTATTAAACACAAAAAGGCATGACAACAAAGAACAGGTTTCAAACGACCAGTGGAAAGAGCATGATTAATCATGAGAAGCGATACCCAGTTGAATATATACAAGTACGATTTCTCGTATTCGTGATAATGACATCATGGTGGACAGGGTGGCATATTATCATATTATCAAAATCCAGTACGTGTAGTTATATTTGATGCATAGCTACACATACACAGTGGGGTCCGCGTGTAAGTGCACACACGAACGAACACAACAGGTTGGTTTCAACCTGTCGTGCTCATTCAGGTGTGCACTTACACGCTGACCCCACTATATACGGTAGCTAAGCGTATCAAACCTTACCAACAAACGTCACGGCGACGGCAGATACAACCAGGATAACCGTTTGAAGGGTATCTGTGAATATCACGGCTCGAAGTCCTCCTAGATTTATAAAACGGAATGATACATGGCAATATATTAAACAGCACATTTAAGCGTGCACATATAGTGGCTTGATCTCTAAAAAGTAGAATCAAATCGATTTTTTCGAATAATTCCTGAACAGCCGAAACTTATTTAAACATGAATATTATACAGCATGCTTACTCATAGGTTATACGAACCTGTCCTGGCTTTGTTATGTAATGAAAGATGGTCTTGCTGTGACGTATATTAGTTGCGGAATCTTAACATTTGAAATACTCCCGTATCTCGTCCCTATGGACCATACGGAAGTATTTGTAGTGTCCCGTGCCCACAACGAGCACTTGCATATGGTAAAGTTGGAATATTAAATATAAATGTAAAACAAAAATATGAATAGTGTGCAACATTATCAACAACTCTTGTATCGCCACAATGAAATGATACAGTGTGGTCAGCGTGTAAGTGCACACACGAATGAACGCGACAGGTTGGTTCCCACCTGTCGCGTTCGTTCGTGTGTGCACTTAGACGCTGACCCCACTGTAGGTCACATTGCAAGGAGCCTTACCTATGATGGTGTATACGGCCACTACGGCGAGGATGACGAGTACACACGGGTAGAGGTTCCAGCCAAGCAGCTGCTGCATGAATATGGCGCCACAGAATATCTCTCCCTGTGATAAAGTATTAAGATAGGAGGGACTCTGGAATAAGTTGCAGACGGATTTTGTGTATGAATACAAAATTACCGAACGGATGCGCATACATGTACATGTACTTAAGATAAACAAACAGTTTATCAGATAACGTCTTCTGACTGAAAGTACGCTGTGTGCTATATGCTGAGCACAACGTAAAATTCAACAAACTTCCAATACATGTTGGTGTATCTGAATTACCGTATGTTTTTGCTATGCAAATCAAAATCTTCGAACGGGAGATAAAGGTATACGAATAATGCAATGATACATGCAACGACAGAACAGTATATCCGTTTAATGTACTTGAGAAACTAGTGGGACGGCATTAGGGCGGTATGTACTCGTTCCTGCGTTCAAACTGTGCGTTCGGTGTCGTCTGTGTGACGGTTTATTACAGAGCTATCGAATGGAATGATCCTTTCATTTCGAAGGTAATTGTAGCAATGGGCCAATGGCAGACCTTACAACCTTAACAGAAGATGGATGTATAACAATATCATAACAATAACGTCAAACCATTTAAATTAACTGTCAAAACACAATATTAAGAATCAATCGTTTACATGTGGCACACTGTTACCAAACTCATTTAAATACATGTTTGTATACATTCATGAATGTACTCACACTAATGTTGCGGAGAATATATGAAACAAGTGCGAGAACGGCTGTGTAGGTGCGGATTCTCCGACCACCGTATCTCTTTTTTAAATACTCTGGCATTGTGTAGGCCTGGAAAAAGACAACATACAACAAGGATTCCAAACAAAGAAATTGGCATTATCTGTATTCATATACTAATTAATTATCTATTCTGCTTGACATTCAGTTCGTAATTTTTTGGTCAGGTTGCATCAGACTCCTTTTATGGCACCCAGTTGTTGATCGTTTGCGTCTTTTACTACTGACACCAATGTATTCGATATCCGACTACGGTTGGAATGTTTTCTGAAATAAATTTTCAAATACATAAGCTGACGTGTGTGCTGGTTGATTATTGATACAAAACTTGTATGTGTGCAAGACGGATACGATTGCATAATATGCGTAATTGCAAAGCTGTTTGAATATACGTGAATGAGGCCATACATTGTTTTGCTTACCCCGCATGCAATGTACACGGGAACAAATATCCATCCAAGTGATATGATGATGTACACAGCCTGCAACAAACCGATGATACACGAATTTGGATTCTTGAACTTAGTTCAGGTCTATACTTTTACCTACATGTACGTTATTTCCTATTGAAATGAAAGTAAATGCTCGCCAACGTACCTGCTGATGATTCAGATACACACTTTTTTTACATGTTATACAATTGTCGATCAGTCATGGGAACACTAAATATTTGCGTGCGTTCCAATCATTAAGATACGCTAAGATCAGAAACAAATAGCATTGCATGTACATGTAATAGTAAGCGCAGAAGTTTCCAGAGCTGTGTTATATAGCGTTTATTGGTCTATCCTTTTGCTACGTACCAGTTTCATAATTGACTTAAAACATATTATGGAACTGAAAAGACTGCTCTTACAGAACACAAGGAAAACGATGACTTAGTAGCTCTGTGACGTCCAGATATTCACGCGTTTGCCGACAGCCCATTTAAATTGGCTGCGCCGAACAGAAAAACAATTGTATGACTATGGAATGATTATCTTATGTGTTTCATCTGACTAATCATGGAAATAAAGTCTGAGAAATCACGTTAAATGGCATTTTAGCGTGTAATATTGTACATTAATTCGCTGACTTACGTGCCATTCGTAGATGGTGACTGCGAACCCTGAAGCCGCCGCCGTGCCCGCCAGTCCGATGAACATCGGAGCCCCGACATTACTTGCGTACACCGAGGCACCAACCTACATTACATTACTATTTATATTTGTACAATGGAGCTTCTCGACACCGGACACGCTGGGATGTCCCAGCGTGACCGGTTTAACGTGTTTCACTGTATTCCAGACATATGAAGTCTCGATGACAAGGTCTGTGATATTTGCGGTAGTTACACTAATAAGGAATACATTACAAAACAACGAAACAGGTAAAACGGGCACCGGCCTAGAAATGTCCTACTGTATATTTGATATAGCAAAATGGATGCCAATGGAGATGTACAGCATGTAAAGTGAGTGTAGATATAGAGCTGCTTGCAGAGTCACTGAAAGGATGGAATGTTAAATTTTCCATTGATGTCTATGGGTATTTCTATGATTTAACGGAGACCAACATAATCCCCGAAGAGACGGTACATCGGTCAAATTTGTCGGCTACGGTATTGCATGGGTTATTCGGAAAGGGGCTAAATGCTTGAGTTGGTTAGCTCCCTTATTTCACTTACCACTTACAATAATATAATACTATCGCGAGCAAAGCGATGGTCATTCGTATGTATTTGAATTCGACCGACATTTCAGAAAAAATGGTAATGATTAAACCACCACCATTGTATATGAGAGGGTAATTTGAAAACGGAGGTAACTCCATTAGTGAGTTCATCCCCTTCCTCCAATGACACCATCATATGTTCGGTTGTAGGGTTTAACCAAAATCGAAATATACCCATTGGAAACTAAATCGTCAGGTCAAACGGCAATTCATAGAGAATAACCACCAGGTGACCATCCGTTATTGGATACCGAATATATTTCACGAGTCCGCTAGAACACGTAATTCGGTTGATTAACGAGTACTCAGCATATCGTATGTAGTCAGCCGAATTAAGTGACTTGTGTGTCTAGTTAAATACGTATAATATATAAAATAAATAAGCCTCACAAGAAACAAAGGTGTCAGGAGATGAACAAATAAATAATTGAAACACTATATATGTAAAATTGACTACATCGTGCAGACTTGTAGCGCCCAATGGGGGAAGTCTGGTAATACATGGGTTAAATCTGGTTTATATGACGTTGCAAATCTCACAATGTCCCTTACCGGCGTGTCCTTCTGAGACATACATAAATAAGGGGATAGAGAAATAAATGCACACGCAAATTGTGCATATCAGAGAAGGGCATGGTATATAAGTGTGGACAACGAAAGAAGAAACGACCCAGGCAAATGGCATTATAGAGAATCTGTATCACCCAATAACCATTAAAAACATACGACACACCATTACCATGATGGACACTCAATATAAAACAGTGTACAATGGTGTAATAATTGTAACAGTAAAAACTGTAATGACTGTTCAGCAGACCAACACGTCAGCAGATGAAAGCAAACAAACACAGATGTCATGCATCGCTCAACATTACAACTAATGTCTGCTGCACAGAACCATTCCCATTGTACGGCTAAATAACCATACCAAAATGATTTTGTATTTCAGACATTACTTCTAACCACATTTTAGACATGCCATATTCTTAGTACGTGGAATTATATCAAATATTGATTTTATATATAAAAAAAGCCCTTATAAATGGAATTCGGTATTGGTTGAATGACAATGGGGCTCTAAAAAGGAGAAATAAGTTTTATTAAGTTTGTATTTTATGAATCAATTTTCAAAAATATATGTAACTTTAGTTTTGTTAGCTATGTCATTTCGAAATTAGCTAACCAGATTTCGAAGACAATTTCAAAAACATCTCATCCATGGGCAGCATTTGTTGAAACAGACAGTACAGCATGTACCTACTGGTATCCAGTGCATATTCTTCCCAGCCAGAAAATACCCCGTAGTACTTCCGCGGTTCTGTCGAAATGTGGACTGTTAACAGAAACAAGCATACAGCATGTAGCACATAACAATATGAAATGCACATGTGACATGAAACATCGAATGAAAACAAAAGCAAGCAAGTCAGTCATTTTTACGGGCATACGTATATATTACATGTATTTACAATTGGTTTCATTTAGGATATCGTATCGAAAGTGGTAGCATTGATACAACTAGTAACTTAACCAGTACTGAAAATGAATATTCACATAGTATTATACTCACAAACAATCCCACGGCCATAACAAGCCCAAAGTAGAGTCCAATAGTTAGGTAGTCCTCCCATGCTAGTTGTTCCGTCATCTTGGAATGTCTCCTTCCTACAACATGGTAATCTTGGAACATGTTATCAGTGACCTAGTTGATAATTCACTCCTTACACTTTGAAGAGTTACCGAATTACAGAACAAAGCCATCCACCTATCGGCTAATATTGCACATAGAAGAAACATACATGGCAAATGTTTTACTGCACTAATGTATGTGTGTTACGGATATTGCCAGTGTTGTCATAACCATGATGAACTGTCTGCAACGCAGGTCAGGTGACCCTGCATTACATACATATGCTTCAGGTTAGTGCTGTCAAAATCAGGGACACAAACATGTAATGCTTCCGGAACAGCCTTACAGTGGGGTCAACGTGTAAGTGCACACACGAGCGAACACGACAGGTTGTTGGTTCCAACATGTCGTGTTCGTTCGTGTGTGCACTTACACGCTGACCCCACTGTAAATGAAACTGTATTGTAAACAGGTCGTTGGACGTAATGAAAAAATACCATTGGCACAACTATCGAACTGTCAAAATCACACCACCAATGTTCGACAAATCTCCCATTGACTAAGATATGCATAGTGTAATCAATTCAAATGTATAACTACATTACAGAAATACCGACCATGTATTGGTTGAAGGACTTGAAATGGCGCAATCAAATAAAGTCAGTGTAACAACGCAACGCAAACAAGGTTCGCGTCCTCTACAACCAACAAAACACCATGCTGATGATACTTGCGCATGCCAGAACAGAAATCATTGCCAGATAAATATATAGAGTTTAGTCAACTACCATTTTGAAATACCGGATGTATTTAACGAAACATATGGAAATCCGATAAAGAAACGAGTGCGATACACGAGTTTCTATGTCGGATTTACAGATGTGAATGGAAATAAATCTGGCATTTCAAAATGGTAGTAGAATAAGTTGTATATAACATGCTCTTCGAAAAATGTGACATTTGCTCATAAATGTAGACCGGCTGATGACGTTGTCAAAATTGACAATTTTGACGTTAGCGTATGAATTATTCCTTCGCCGAAAATGAAGTCTAAATATGACGTCAATTACGTCTCGCGAACGTGTAGGAGGAAATATTTAATTCAGGGAAATAAATCCTACTATAATCACGATAAATCACTGGGTAGCATGTAATATAATGTCAGATTAGAATGTATTAAATAATAAGTCAACTTTCTAACTTAAAGACAAACGTTGGAATTCATACGCGTTTCCTTTGTCTTGACTTGGAAATACACTGTAATGGTAACTTATGTTATGGTGGGCGAGATCCACTCTGTAATCATTAACACCATCATATGCTTGCCGTTGGTCTTCGTATTAATGGGTCATACATTTGACCTACATTTACATATTAACATGTTATCAACTTTAAGATATGTCACCAATTGACAAATCGAGTGAGCGTTAGCGACTGCAGCATTTAGTTTCAGAAAAATGCAATTGTAACCATATAGATTAATTTCATTGGTAAATTACTAAAGTCCCACATGCGTACACACAGGTAACAACATGCACGACAACTGAAACAGCACCGAATTAGCAAGCATACAGCAGCAATCGTACAATCGTCAACACAGCAAAATAATATGCACTCGAAGGTCAATTGTCATGCCGCCGCCTACCCCATATTCACTTGCAGAAAACTTAAGGGCGATGCTGAAAATATATAGGCATATTTAATAAAACAACTGTGTCATAGAATAATATATCGGGAATATATCCTGAATAAGGAGGTACCTGCGAACATAACGAATACACTGACGGAATATACTAGTACAATCAAAAAAAAAATATATGCGAACATTATACTAACACACACAAAGGACCAGGGGCCCGTTTTACTAAACTTCTTACGACTAAAATCTTCGTAAGTGAAACATTATTATATTCTGTAAATTTCACAAATAACAAAATATTCTTGTAAACAATTATTGGATTTACATTCATGCAGCCTATGTTCAATAACTGTACATCCATCAATTGCCATTTCCAGACTATCCTAAATTTGCACTAACGGACATTTTAGTCGCACGAGGTATAATGAAATGGGCCCCAGGATGCAGCGGTACATGTAAGCATGGTACGTGCACTCATTCGTACAGTAGCGTTTGAGTTTGTGTTCCCACTGGAAACCAGAAGTGAATGTGGTCCAAACGTAGACAAACGATAATCCGAACTCGCTTTTGCTGTATTCCTATTAATTAATCAACCCGAGGTCTTCCCGTTTGCAAAAGTCTGAAAACGGGTTTTCCCGTCTACACAACATGCGCATGCGCTTTGTTGTGTCACTGAACATGCGCAGTGAAGATTAAAAGGAGAAACACATATACACCACAAATACTGGCTTTCTGGCAAACGAGGCGCACACGTCAGTCAGTCAAATGGATCAAACTAAATTGCAATGTGTAAACTCGGAACAAAAACACAGACGCTATTGTTAGTAACTTACTGCTTTTGGGTTGAACCCAGTAATAGGTAATATCACACAGCAGCGGCTTTCTTAAATATCATACCAGGCAAAGACACTAATTAAATATTAGGAACTATATTAAAATTACCAATAAACAAATGAAAAGCACCCTTATCCACACAAACAGGAATATAACATAACAAACATGAAATACTCAATGAAATCACAAATAGCATGGCACAAGGGAAACAAATCGAACTAGAGGCACATTCCTGCAAATTCTGTATGCTTTCAATTCATTCCGAAATGGAATACTATATCACAGTTGAAATATCGGGTTTGCTAAACTTGTTTTTTATTCGTCCAATGTTGAAGAGTATCGAAACTTAACCTTCAAGCTAGCTACATGAATGTTACTATCATCATAGCACGAGGCACTGCTATTGACTGAAAACGTTGTGTATGTCTCATTGGCCATGCGTGTAATTAGGCTGGATGTCTTTTCGGTCGCAAACTATGCACACTTTGTGAAGTTATCCATAAATATGTATTGAATGTTTTCGATCTGAGAATACATTTATTCCGTATAAAACACACCTGGAACCCGCAACCATAAATAGTATCAACGTATTTCTGCACAATTATAACAACTGCTGCGCTCGGCAAAGTATTACCTTCTGCAATCTCCCGATTACTATGTGTATTCTTAATCATGCATGTATCCGCAATATGGATGAGTTGTTTATACAACAATAAAGATACTCCTCTCAGCTATCTTCGAGTATCTATCCATTGATACGTGGGTCGCCAGGTCATGTGATGAGACGTAAATAATCATTCCATAATCCAGTTCTAGTCTTGAACAAATATAAATAGTAAACCACAATGAGATCCAAGGACGAAACCAGGTAATCAACAATGTAACCATTTAATTTCAAACAGGAAATCGTATAACGGTAAGCACTCGGTAAGCACTATTTAACGGGTAAGGACATTCCACAAAATAAACATGTATGCCATCAGTTGGTATACATGAATTATTATATGTTTATATGTTCATTCAGTCGTAACAATTGGGAAGTGTTCGGTGACACAGCCAGTACATACAGTGGGGTCAGCGTGTAAGTGCACACACGAACGAATACGACAGGTTGGAACCAACCTGTCGTGTTCGTTCGTATGTGCACTTACACGCTGACCCCACAGTATACCGCTCATGCATTTTAAGATAAATATTAACCACGTTACTACTGAATCCGTAGCTGATGTCTGGATTAGATATTCTGCACAATCAGTTAATCGAATGGGTCCGTGGAAGAACTGGGCCAAACCCCTCTTGGAGTTAGCCCCCGTCATTCACAGACCCATTCAAATAATATACACATGTACATGCATTTAGCTTATTACTTCTATGTACAGTATGTATACATTATTTATTACATCTGGGCCCGGTTGCTCAATACCTCTGTTAGCTTAATGGACAGCTAAGTCCTTAACACTGTTAAGGATTTAACAGTCTGTTGAGCTAACGGAGGTTTTGGGCAGCCAGGTATTGGCTAACTACTGAGCCGTTCCATGTACGTCTTTGCAACTAAGACATAGCTTTGATCCTTCTATCATGGTGTGAATTTGCCAAATAGTACCGATGATCGTCGCATTTGCCATATGGTCTGTTTTGTTGTCGCCCGTCTCTGGCCTAGTTGATAACGCAAAAGACGCCGACAGTATGATAGTGCACATCATTTCCGAATGTGTCAAGCAACATAAGATTATCAGAAAACGCGGGGTCAGCATACCGGCTAATCAGAATTGGAAGGTGTTCATAAGGTTGACATTGTTCATATAATGAATTACCTTCACGATGATGTTAGCATAGAGGGACTGTAGTGAATTAATTCATTATTGGTGGACGGGTTTCGTTACAAAACGTCCGTATGATGCAGTATCGTAATAATGTGTACTTCGACTGAGGACAAAGGCCTCAGGATATGTATGCCTCGTGTTGCATTATTATTTGTGTTGCAAATGACACCCAGCTGGACAAATACGATGATGCTGAGTTGAGGTGAATTTTGTGTGGGTGTAACCACATGCGATTTCACTCCGCACGCTCATACCACATTAGATACACCAATACGGTCCGACTATACTACGTCTATTATAAGTACAGTGAAACCTCTCTAAACCGGACACCCTGTGGACCTCCCAGTGTGTCCGGTTTAGAGAGATTTCACTGTATAACAGTGAGATGACTATTTCAAGACACATGTGGATGCTTGACGATCATAAACAGAGAGTGTCAATAGTAAATGGCAATGAACAACATTAAGTAAAACTAACATGACGTGTATCAGTCGGGTTTATAGAGGTTACACTGTTATACAGTGTCGTTGTAATATATAGTATGTGGGTAGGGCGGGGGTGTTAGATGTGGAGACCGGGGAGTTCAATGGCCTGTTTTGTAACTTCAGATTCAGATAATACAGTTTAATAGTGTATTAGTTTGTTTACGTCTCATCACATGTGTACATATTACCAAGTACAACAAAAGTATTACAATACAGTTCACATGTGCCATTCTGTCTAGAATTATAACAGACGACATACTGACATAATATAAATAGCATCACTATAAAAATCAATGATTGGCAGTATCAATACAGTTGCCGTCCTCATAGTGTTCATCCTGGTTAAAATATTCTGTGAAAACGGCCACTGATATTGTATACTATTTTACAACAAACTATATTTACATACTAAATCTAAATCCAAGTAGCTTTCGCTAATCCTTGTATCAAAACAATTTAAATTGTTTCAATGAAAAATCAAATTTGTGTATAATGGAACTATCGCGCAAAGTTAAACAAATATTTAAAAACAGAGATCATCCCGATCAGATCGTAGATGAACTGATACTTGTAGTTACTGTCCGTTTCACGAAAACTGCCCAAATTTTACGGTCATATAAAAAATGCAAAAACAATATTTGTTTTCGATAATATTAAATTTTATCAAAATTTAAGAATGAGCCTTCTTTTCATTCGTGAAATTTGGTCAAATATTGATTATATTACGAAAAAAAAGTTCTCTATGGGAATTTAACATGGGGGAAAAATTGGTAAGGAAGTGTGGGAGGAGTCAAAAAACGATCTTTTTTAGAAATTGACTCCGAAACCTGACTAGATAGCTTGGATATGATCTAACTAAGAAAACAAAAGTTAAATTTTAAAAATCGGTCCAGTATTTCTAAAATTCAAAAAAAAATTCCCCATGTTAAATCCCCATAGACATCTTCAATCCGTGACTTTTGTTTTCTTAGTTAGATCATATTAGGTTTCGGAGTCAATTTCCAAAAAAAATAGTTTTTTGACTCCTCCCACACTTCCTTACCACTTTTTCCCATAGACAAATCAATTTTTCGTAATAAAACCAATATTTGACAAAATTTCGCGAAATAAAAAGAAGGCTCATTCTTAAATTTTACTTTAATTGAATACTATCAAAAAAATATTGTTTTTGAATTGTCTATGTAGCCGTAAAATTTGGGCAGCTTTCGTGAAACAGACAGTAATCTCACTAACTCTGAAATTAACTTACATCGACTTTGAATATGTATACATTAGTGTATGCGTCTACCATAGTGTAAACCATGCAGTAGACTAACGCATTACTACTGGCTTTCAAGTGCAATGTTACTGACTGTGAACATCAACTGTATTTGAGTGTACAGTGAGATACATATATTACTTCGGTGTCGTTCGACACCGAAGTAATATGTTATCTCACTTTCAGAGGTTTCTTGGTAATATATCTCAGATAATAATGCATGTTCATGATTTCACATGATATAAGTATGTCCCATAATGGTTATATTCCCGATTTACAGTGGAACATCTCTAAACCGGACACAGCGGGATCTCCACATTATGTATATGGTTGTATGTATGAATAAGGTATTGATCCTTCACATATTCGTTGCAGTATGCCGGTAAAGAAAATAAGAACAAGTAGAACAGCAAACGTTGTCTTTTTCTGGCGAGTGGCGAAAATACAACGATTGATGATTACATTATAAACAAACTAGATTAATACACAAAAGTAATGTAAAGTTTGTTTATTATAGAGTCACCCCTATTGAAAGGGTCAGTCATATCGAACAATAAGTACTTCCCAATTTCGATCATTTATGTCAGGCACCCGGCAGTAAGGCAGATGATAACATTACCTACGAGGGTGACTTATCCACTAGCCACACTAAGAACAACATATTTACTCTTAATTACCATGATTACGCAATTGACGCATGCAACACTGAAATACGGTCTAAGCAACAAGATTATTAGATTAACGAGTTCTAAAGCACGAGCGATTGCGTAGCAGTCAAGAGAAAATTATTGGTCGACGGCAACGCGTCATTGCGACATTACTGACCATATATTAGAAACAAGAGAGCGGTGTAAACTATTTCTGCCCTTCAGAACCGAGTATTCATTGTGCATATTTGAAAAAGCTGGAATAATACAATTGTCTGTAAATGCCCGTGCAAGCAACTTTTAGTTGCAGGCACTCGCTTGTGTATGATTTATAGCTATTCAAACATAACATAGTATCCTTTATATAGCTAGATGAAAATCATACATGTAGTACAACATTAGCATAATCGTACATGTAATGTACATAATTATTAATATCTTGTTTTACAAATGCTAATTTTCGATCATCAACCTCGTATGCGGAGTAGATAATTTACACAATTAGTAAGCACATTGCAATATCCTGTTATACAAGTATATGTAAATATATACTGTACCTGCGATGTAAACTATGATCACTTTATTTTCGCTGATTTTGTATAACCATCGTTATGTTTATGTTCATCGTTCACACCTGTACTCCATGGCCCGGTGTGTGAAAATGCAAATTACCTCGTATGCAATTAATTTAACTTCCATTGTTAATGTCACAGTAATTGTGTTTGTAATTTGCTGATGGTAACGAATAGAGTTACCATTAAAGCAGTCAAGTCTACATCAACAAATAGTCTGGTTTTATGCTCACATATCATGTCTTTATTACTACACAGTATATATTCATGATAATAGTTGGTTTTCATGAAGTGGAATTTTAACAAAATAGTGTCGCAAACGACCGTTTGCGATACTATTTTCTTAAAATTCCACTTCATGAACGACACATATTATATAAACAAACAACAGTTAATTATATACAATTTTAGTACCTGTATAATGCATGTCGTATTGTAGATAAACGTGGATGATTCATGGAAAAAGCAGATGTACTCGCAGAAACAGTTATGTTCCTGTTATGTAAGTGAAATGTTGTAAAACCTTCTATTTACATCAAACACGCAGTGAAACCTCGCTAAACCGAGCACAAGAAAACATCTGTGATCTTATTGTTTATGCGTTTCTTGGTCATTTATCTCGGGCGATGATGTCCGTTCGCATAGCACACAGCTATGGCTCAGACTGATCAAATGCATGACTTACAATGACACCTCTCAAAACCGGACACCCTGGGTACCTCCCAGGCTGTCCGGTTTAGAGAGGTTTCATTGTACACAAAGTATGTAATACCAGTAGTTCGTTCGTTAACGTTGATTAAGTCACCGGGAACCTTTAAATGTGCATTCATCGACTCGCGTAGTGTCGGTCTTGCCTGTCTGTACCCTATGCTTTGATGGTTTGGCCCACTGATATATGTTTAAGTCTCTTCCGCAGATGATCTTGATTAGTTGCGAACGGTAACTCTTGCATTCTACACCCGTACCGTCCGTAGCTACGGGAGTAGATTGCAAGAGTTACCGTTCGCAAGTAGATTTTGATGAAATAGAACTAACTCATCAAACGTACGTGCGTTAACACCTTCCGCGGTTTTCTCCCTTCAATGGCTTTCCGCATAAAGCGGTGTTCGTTCCGCTTACCTGGCCAGGTGAGGTTTACAACTCTGGTGTAAACACATATGGTGTATTTCAAATATTTATACACACATGTTTATTCTGTAAATTATTGGATGAAAACATACTAAACAATTGGTATTAGCTAATGTTTGGAAGTGCATATGATACATGTAAGTAGAAACAGATGCATGCATCCATGATAATAGGTCTACTGTTGATTAAGCAATACATTTTAGTCAGTATTTCCGCACGTCTGTAACGAAGCTTTTGCAATTCACATTTTAAACCTTTGGTTGGGCAAAACAATACACAATTTTAAACCACGTATTGAGTTTGGAACCATTCTTTCGGTAGATGTTTTCAATGATATCAATGATGTACATTGTAGATGTAACTTGTATTACAATGACCATTCAGAATCACAATATGCCACCGTTAGATCACGGTTCGTCCGCATGTGCGAGGGGATAATCCGCGAGCTTTAGCGTAAGTGTGGCAGCAGCCATAAAGAATACCAGCAGGGGCCCGATTCTACGGCAGCTGAAAAGGGACATCCGTACGACATAGCATCTCGTTCCCTCGAGATATGATCTCGTTACCACGAGTTAGCTATCCCGTTCCCACGACATACATTTAGTCAGCCAATCAAAAGGTAGCATCATTGTCTTATATTATATTAGCTGATGATGTTGTTCGAACAAAATGCTATGTCGTTTTACACTGACAGCCGATGTTGGTAACTCTTTAGTATATGTGTTCAAATGCAATGATGTCGTTGCTCCTAGGTGCAAACTTGTAACGTTAGTTAAAAACATTATTGTACAAAGTAAGTTAATAAAAAATATCGTACGAACATTTTCTTCGTAAAAAGCTTAGTGAAACGCACCCCTGGCTACTGTGTTTTGATGTAAAGTTTATAAGACAAGGCTTTGTAAGATGTATGTACATGTAGTAAGGTCACTTTTCTCAATCAGCTGCCCATTCGTATTAATTAGTTTCCTGCGCAAACAGGTGATATAGCATCTCATTACATGGCGGGTAAAATCGTACAAATGTGGTTGTGACTGGAGTAATGCGGCTTATGGTATTTGTGGCTAGTGTAACTCCTGAATACATAACACACGCATGTACATGTAGCCTCGTAACAATATTTATTGCTAGTTAGATGGATGACGGGTGTTTCATTTCTGTAATAATGAAGCGTGCAGATCCTGATCAGACTGCGGATGCACAGGCTGATCTGGATTTGCACAGGTCACTAAACTAATAAGCTCCATTTATCCAGTAACATACACAAATACGTAAATATTCACAAAATATACATGTGTATCATGTCAACACGGCTTATTCGGAGTTACACGGTACATATTGCTATTAAAACATGTAGCGTTGAAACGATTAAAAGTGCCACAGTTTCTGTAAGTATTGTTGATTATTATTGACGTCTAATATGAGTGCTGATTTTTGGTACGGACCGTTGGTTTGCTATTTCTGTATCGACATCGTAGATTGCTAAGAGATTTATTTATCAACGCATGCTTATCTGGCTTTACACCATAGGTGTTTTGATGCTGATGCTCAGACTTCACGTACATGCACGCCTGTGAAAAATGCAATACGCTTACAAATGAACGTCACCGCCTACAAGCACATTATTGACAATTCGAACTTTACAGTGCCGACATAAAAACGAAGGGGTCGGTGGAAAAAGGGCTAACTCTGTGCGGTTAGTTTGATCTAAAATACGCATACACATATTCACAGTGTGACCCCGATCTGCACTGATCGATAAGTAGCAAAAATACCATTTATAAGTCCTAACACTGAGTAGGTTCCATATACCCCTGATGGACAACACACATACATTTATGCAGTATAATACATGAGTGTATATCACCGTGTACGCCGTAATTTTGTATAAAAGTACTAATGACATTGAACGATATTATTTTACTCACTGATTTGTTTGAGAGATAGTGTTGGTTTTGTCCTGTCTTTCTTTCCGTATGTTAACAGACATGAATATTTATTGTGTGGTATTTTTCAAAGTCTATTGTCTCGGGACATTGTATACATGTACATGTAGCATAGCAAATATGCTCTAAGTTGCCCTTCATTTACTACTAGCCCCATTGTATAATGTATGAATGCTGTTACCATAATAATTACATGGTATTAGTTGTCAGCCCCGGTTTTAACCCTTTGAACCCGAAAGCCCGCTATAATAGCAGTTTATGCAAATAGCGCGGATCCAGATGAGCTGGCTCGTAAGGAGCCGTCTCATCAGGATCTGCACTTCTTGAAAGTAATTTTCATATTTTTGAGAACAAAAACACCCCCTTTTCATAAATAGACTAGTCTGTAGATCATTTTGTGACGATTTGATTGGTTGCAAAATTAACATATCACATTCCAGTTACTTAGGGGTGAAAGGGTTAAACATGATGGTGCGCTTATAATTGTCCTGCCGAGCTGTCGATCTCTTTGTTTGAATCTGGGGCCCGTTTCACTAACAAATCTTAGTTTGTTCATAAGTTCGAACTTAAGTTATAACTTATGACAAAAGTTATGACCGACTTAAGTCATTGCTTATTTGGTTTCACAACACAAACTTAAGACGGTCATAACAAGTCCGTCATAAGTTACAACTTAGTTATTGTTTACAGCTTCGGTATGTGCCGCGCGGGTTCGAATCCCGCTCGGGGCTTATATTTTTATGATGACTTTACTTTCCCTTTATGTGTTTTGACATCTAAAATAACGGATTTGCAAGTCTAATGTTGAATTATTATTAATTTTTAAAAATAATCTCATGTAGAATATAAATTTTATCTCAATATTCCGACGCCATTGAATACATGTGGATATATTTATTGCCAACTAGTGAACATTATACTGTAATATAAATTGGCATATGACATGAAACAGCAACAAAAGAAGCAATTAACAATGTTTTTATTTTTACATTCCAATAAAATGGTAGTTCGACCATTTTTTAAATTTTACTTAGATTACCTCATAAACTCAGAAATCACGTTTCAGAGTCAGCAGAACACATGTACTGTCGATTATTAATGGTATGCCCGGTCAGATATGGATGTATCTGATACAACTACTGAATGACATTATATATATTTGAACTGGACACGGGTAATTTGTTGATTACATGTAGAAATGCATGCACTGTGTGAGTCAGTGTCACACATATATGATTGCCCCTGAACATGTTGACCAGTATAGGACTGGATTAATGCGCACGTGCATTCAGAGGACGGGTCTGAATTTTTTGTTAAATGCGTCAGGACTGTTTCTCCATCTAGTCTGAAAACAAGGTATCTCCTTATCAGAAACGAAACACAGGCTAACACTGTCCGCAAAAGTTCTACTCCACTTTCTAGAACCACTTGATTTGTTATGTTGTATGTATCTCCAGTAACCGCCAGGAAACTACCAGTTGCGTAAAATCGCAATGCAGTCAACACTTGCAATGACACTGACAGACTGTGTGATCTCAGGTTTGACCGTATAATGTCAGCATGTGCAATGTCGCATACTTGTAGAAAAAAATCACGAGACAGCCAATGAATTTCGATATTTGGTCCTCGTTATCCATGAAGTCTAGGGGATTGGTTCGGTCCTAAAGACTCGTTCCCGTCGTAAATTACGCGCCTGGATTATAGCAAATGCAGCTGCCATCGTTTGTATGTTCTGTAAAGAAAGAACAAACAATAGCCGGATAGTCAATCAGACGGATGGACGGACGGACGTTCATACATGACACACCATTAGGTGGTATATTCATCGTTTTTAAAGAAAAGAATGACCACTTAAGACACAAAAGGCTTCGGTTACGGAATATGTTGCATTCTTTTTTGTTTGTCTTAGGCGACACCTCCAACCACCTAAGATCCCAAACATGTGCCGAGGGCAGGGCAGGGCAGGGCAGGGCAGGGCAGGGCAGGGCAGGGCAGGGCAGGGAGGGCAGGGCAGGGCAGGGAGGGCAGGGCAGGGCAGGGCAGGGCAGGGCAGGGCAGGGCAGGGCAGGGCAGGGCAGGGCAGGGCAGGGCAGGGCAGGGCAGGGCAGGGCAGGGCAGGGCAGGGCAGGGCAGGGCAGGGCAGGGCAGGGCGGGCAGGGCAGGGCAGGGCAGGGCAGGGCAGGGCAGGGCAGGGCAGGGCAGGGCAGGGCAGGGCAGGGCAGGGCAGGGCAGGGCAGGGCAGGGCAGGGCAGGGCAGGGCGGGGCAGGGAGGGAGGGCAGGGCAGGGCAGGGCAGGGCAGGGCAGGGCAGGGCAGGGCAGGGCAGGGGCAGGGCAGGCAGGGCGGGCAGGGCAGGGCAGGGCAGGGCAGGGCAGGGCAGGGCAGGGGCAGGGCAGGGCAGGGCAGGGCAGGGCAGGGGCAGGGGCAGGGCAGGGCGGGCAGGGCAGGGCAGGGCAGGGGCGGGGCGGGCGGGGCGGGCGGGGCGGGGCGGGGTGGGCGGGGCGGGGCGGGGCGGGGCGGGGCGGGGCGGGGCGGGGCGGGCGGGGCGGGGGGGCGGGGCGGGGCGGGCAGGGGCGGGGCGGGGCGGGGCGGGGCGGGGAGGGGGGGGCGGGGCGGGGCGGGGAGGGCAGGGCGGGGAGGGGCAGGGCAGGGCAGGGCAGGGCAGGGCAGGGCAGGGAGGGCAGGGCAGGGCAGGGCAGGGCAGGGCAGGGCAGGGCAGGGCCAACCAACACCGTCCTACACCGACCGACACCAACCGACACCGACACCAAGAGACCGACAAACACCAACCGACCAACTCACACCGACACCGACCGACACCGATTGACACTGACCGACACCGATTGACACTGATATACACTGATAGACACCAACCAACACTGACCGACACCGACCGACACCGATTCACACTGATAGACACTGACCGACACCGAACGACACCGATTGACACTGACCGACACCGATTGACACTGATAGACACCGACCGACACCGATTGAACCGATTGACACTGACTGACACCAACAAACCTACACTGATCGACACCGACCGACCGACCGACACTGACCGACCGACACCGACCGACCGACCGACCGACCGACCGACCGACCGACCGACCGACCGACCGACCGACCGACCGACCGACCGACACACCTACACCGACCGACCGACACACCTACACCGACCAACCGACACCAATCGACCGACACCGACCAACCCGGACCGACCGACCGACAACGACCGACCGACCGACAACGACCGACTGACACCGATTGACACCGACCAACACCGACTGACACCGACTGACACCGACCGTCCGACACCGACCGACCGACTAACACCGACCGTGCGAAACCAACTGACCGACACCGACATACCGACACCGACCGACCGACCGACACTGACAAACCTACACCGACCGACACTGACCGACCGTCACCAACCGACAGACTGACACCGACCGACCAACACTGACCAACTGACACCGACCGTGCGAAACCAACTGACCGACACCGACATACCAACACCGACCGACCGACTGACCGACCGACACTGACAAACCTACACCGACCGACACTGACCGACCGACACAAACCGACAGACTGACACCGACCGACCAACACCGACCAACTGACACCGACCATGCGAAACCAACTGACCGACACTGACCGACTGACCGACCGACCGACCGACCGACCGACCGACTAATCGACCGACACCGACTGATCGATCAACACTGACCGACACCGACTGACACCGACCGACACCGACCGACCGACTGACTGACAGACTGACAGACACCGACCGACATTGACCAACTGACACCGACCAACTGATACCGACCAACTGACTGACACCGACCGACAAACAGACATACATGTACAGCATACAGATGGTTTGTTACGAGCCGGCTCATCTGGATCTACAGTTGTTGGAAATGTTGTCGATAACTGGGCATAACGAATACTGGTAACGACATGACCTACATCACAAATAGCAATACACGGGTAACTAGCACAAGTGTGGCTATCTATATGTAAGCATATATGGTTTATATGGCAGATAATTGCTAAAATAGTACGTATGAAGTGAACTTTTACCTGCTGTCAGTGAATTGTTTTCTCCACCTCGGCTCATATGGGGGCATCCATCTTTGTTTATTTCATAAGTTCCGACTTAAATATTTAAGTTATAACTTAAGACTGCTAGCTACCTGTCTTAGTTTTTCATAGTAAATTTCGATTGTCGTTCTTGCTAAGATGTTTTGTGAAACGGACTAAGCACGTACTCCGGACTTAAGTTATAACTTATGACAAAAGTACTTGCTTAGTTCGTTAGTGAAACGGGCCCCTGTTCGACTGTAATGGTTGGTGTCTGGTTTGGTTAAGCAAATTGAATGCCCTGAGATGACCATGTACCTGAGTACATGGTCATCTCAGAGCATTCTATTTGCTAATAACCAAACCAAGCACCAACCTTGCTGGTCGGCACATAATAATGAAGCCATTTCAAGTTGTACAGTGAGCGAAATCATATTTTAGGCACTAACCATATGTATGACATGAAATGGACTTTCGCAGTTTAACTTGAATACCATAGTGTATTAAATTGATACTACACAAGTGTATTGTATATGAAAATGTGATCGCTGCGGAAAACATGTTGTGTGATCAGTACAGTACAGCATGCAATTAATGGAAACTAACATTATTAATGATTTAATATGATATATATTAAGAATGTTGATATAATTCATAATGAAATCAGTAAACTCGTTTAATAAATATCATATTAAATAACCACTCTATATAACCCACTATTTCTGCCAGTCTCCAATGTATTCACCTTTCTGTGGAAATGTAACTAAAGGTCAACTACTGTCGAACACAAAGATGTATGCACTTAGAAAACAAAAGTTAAATTTTGAAAATCGGCCCAGTATTTCTGAAATTCGAAAAATGTCCCCATATTAAATCACCATAGACGTCTTCACTCTATGAGGATTTAACATTGGGGAAATTGTTTTTTCGCAATAAAATCAACATTTGACCAAATTTCACAAATTAAAAAGAAGGCTCATTCTTAAATTTTCATTTAGTTTACATTTCTCGAAAACAAAATTTGTTTTTTAATTGTTTATATAGCCGTACAATTTCGGCAGCTTTCGAGAAACAGACAGTAAGTCTAACGTATGTAGCGATACGACCTGCTGACATACATTTCACTTTCACTTGGTAAGACACATCATATTAACGAGCATGTAGCATATACAATTAATGTCCGGTAATGTCAACAACTTTATATTAACTTTAATGTATAAAGAAATATCAGAGGGATTAAAGTATGTCCTTGCTAACATAGTTCTACATACATGTAGTTCTACACACACATACACATTTGTGTTCAGCTACAGTGGTACGAGAATAACATGAACTCTGATATAGTATAATTGTAACGAGCCCCGCAGGGGACGTACAATTCTATTTTTTATTAATTTGTTCCCACGAAATAAGAATTCGTTCCCTCAATTTAACAATTCGTTCCCACGAATTAACAATTCGTCATTTACAATTTAAAAATAATTTAAACAATTCGTTCACACGAATAAACAATTCGTTTCCCAAACGGGAACAAAAATTGTTAAATTCGTTAGGAACGAAATACTATTATGTGGTGAACGAATTGTTATCGTGGGAACGAATTGTTAATTCGAGGGAACGAATTGTTACATTGAGGGAACGAATTGTCATTTCGTGGAAACGCATTGTTAATTCGAGGGAACGAATTGTTATTTCCTGGGAACGAATTAATATAAAAAAGTCCATGTCCCCTGCTGGACTCCGTATAGTTGTGCCCAACTATGTACATGTACCTGCGTTAATCAACGTTTCTGAGCATCTAGTTGCTATGTCAACTGCACTGACAATCAAGCATTTGATTGTCTGAGCCTGACATCTTGTTCACATTCAATGCCATGTCACCTAAAATCCCGTCTTGTGTGCTCAATGAACGTCCAAGTCTCTGTTTTTATTCTCTATATCGCTAACCAATTACCACATAATTTTCTATCCTCTGCTTCGTTAATTTTTCGTATGGATGTTGTGAGACCTACTTTCCCATAACCCGCACCCATTCTGCTCTGTATATTAACTATTTAAAATATAGGTTTAATTATTGTTAAGAATATAAATTCAATTTCCTGTGACCATCCGTGTGGTGGCGCAATTGGTCAGCGGCTTGAATTGAAACCGCCTCAAACATGTCCCAACGTACAAAATAATCCAAAAACATGCTTTAAAATTATGTAAATGATACATTAGCATGCCTGTGAAGTAGAATAGTAACACCAATTGACCAGTTTCTGCAAACAAATACAGTGGGGTCAGCGTGTAAGTGCACACACGAACGAACACGACAGGTTGGAACCAACCTGTCGTGTTCGTTCGTGTGTGCACTTACACGCTGACCCCACGGTAGTGTCTATAGCATCAACCATCCGAATTATTGTTTTCTCTGTGCTACTTTTAACTACACCGCGCATGTTATAAATACAGCCATTGTATATGAATCTTCTTTCTCGACCATGACACAATTATATATACTCCCATCTATCCCATCGATTGCACAAATCTTCATTGGTAACGAAGGCTGGTTACATTGGAATCGGGCTCATAAGGCATGCTCAAATTAAGAATGAACCATCTTTTTATTTCGTGAAATTTGGTCAAATATTGATTTTATTGCGACAAAACAGTGAAGATGTCTATGGGGATTTAACATGCGGAAACTTTTCGAATTTCGGAAATACAGGACCGATTTTAAAAATTTAACTTTTAGATCATTTCCAAGCTATCTAACCAGTTTCCGGAGTCAAATTCCAATTTTTCTTTTTTTTTCGACTTATATTTTGATACAATTTAATATTATCGAAACATTTATTATTTTTGCATTGTTTATATAGCCGTAAAATTTGGGCAAGTTTCGTGAAACAAACAGTAACGAAGGTTTGCAGCGTTGTACCACAGAATACAATTAATGAACCGCTGTCAAATGGTACTTTACGAAGTTTGTAATCAGCTTATCACCAGATCAACCTGCGCATCAGCCTGTCTGACCAGGGCCGATGCTGTTCACCTTCAATCAGTGAATTCGCCCGTCATCAGTAAAATGAATAGATGGAGGGATAGAATTATAATTTCGTAATTTCAAGAGGACATTGCCATTTTTAATCAGAGTAGCACCAGATCAGCCTGCACATCAGCTGGTCGCTACTGACACTGAAGTAGACAATCAGCAAAATAATTAGCTTCTAATGCTAATAAACGCCGAAATAGAACCAAAATCTGCAGTATAATTGTTGTGTTCAACACCACAGTTCTGTATAGTGTATTGGCAAACAGTGTAGATCCAGATGAGCCGGCTCGTGACGAGCCGTCTCATCAGGATCTGCACTGTTTGCAAGTAATTTTCATATTTTTGAGAGCAATAACATCCCCTTTCCATAAATGGATTAATCTGAAAATCATTTTGTGACGGTTGGATTGGATTGGTTGCAAAGTTAACATATCAAAATCCATTCCAGTTACTCAGGGGTGAAAGGGTTAAGGTACATTATCTCAGCCAGCGACCAATAGTGGACCACTAACTGGGGCAATTGTATTCGCAATTATACCCTACAGGACCGTTGACGGCGGACACACAACCGCCGTGGCTGACTCAGGATGGTGGAAAAACTGGTATGGGAGGACTACATGACTATCGGCATCTACTTTGTCGTTGTCCTCGCAGTCGGGCTATGGGTGAGTTTCGTCTTGTTATTATTTCAGACACGCCATGTGATTGTGTACATTAGAACATGCCCGATATCTCATGAAAAATGTTTACAACATTTACGATATGTTACGTAATTGATGTCGAAAGTAGCGAAATTTTCATTACCATGAAAATTTCGCAACTTTCAACGTCATGTACTGAAAATATCAGTTTCTGTAAATATATTTCATGACAAATCGCACGTGTTCTTAAGTACAAACTCGCTTTGCTTGTCTCAACTTTATTTATTTACAAGGATTACCAATGATTTATTTTTATATAATGTCTCTCGGATTAAAAACTAGCGCGTGAGCACGTATGCAAATGTTTCCTTGGTACGCATGGAGGCGTAAGCGTGATCCTTAATTTGGGAGAAAACCGGCTGACAACCATGACAATCTCGCATACTGTCACAGTCGAGGCGTGGACGTGGGCCGCACGTTTTGAGAAGCGCGGTCAAGTTATGTTTATTAGTAATATATGGTTGTGATCGGAGAAATGCGGGTGACTATATTTGTGGCAAGTGCATCTCGTGGCTTCCTACGTGTAAGCCCGTGTACGTGTTTATTATAATAGTGGTATATGTCACAATGAACCAGTGTAAAGTGTGCAGATCTTGATAGTCTGCGCGGATGTTCGGTCTACACTAGAAACACTGGCTATAAGAACATTCCTCCAGTCACAACCACACATTAGCTCTTACACCGCTATCTTATTTTTTTTGTCGTCTGCTGTTTATTTTCTATTTTCCATTTTTATCATCAAAAACATACTTTGACAGCACTTCAGAATAATTTACAACATGCTTTGCCAGCACTTCAGAATCATTTCAAGTGCTGCCAAACCATGTTTTTATTGATAAATAAGGCAATATATAAAAGCAACAGCAGACGACAATTGTTGTGAGTAGCGGTCTAAGGGTTAAACAGAAAATGATTAAATACATGTGAAATGAACACGTACAGCATGGCGTTACCTTTATGCTGTGTATTGTTTGACAATTCCGAGCAAACATTATTATCATAGATTTGTCACTCGTGCATGTGTCAAACTTTCGGCAAATGCATAATTTCATGATATGTTCTCAAATAACCGGTGTTGTAAAATGTGTAACAGTCGCGTGAACTGCTTAACACATCGTGAATATTACATTTTCATTATCTACCAGTTTACAGCATTTGATAAAGTGTTTATACCATGCGACTAACACATTATGCCGTATAGTTACATACTTGTATATGCAAAACACGTTTTGTTGAAAAAGAATGACATAAGTATCCATGCGGCCAATCAATCAATCAAACAACCAATAAATCAATCACCAAATCGATAATCAACCAGACAACCAACTAATCCATTTTCCAGCCATCGATCAATATTGCAAACGTTCTTCATACGTATGATATTACTGGTTTGGTTACGAGAGCATGACACGGGTTAGACTGAATTAGATTAGCTACGGTTAGGGTTAGGATTAGATATGTGTCTGTGACTGGAGAAATGGGGCTTATTGGTTTTGCGACCAATGTAGATCCATTCAGCCTAATTAACAATGATTGTGTTCGTGAATAACTGTGCTTGATTAATATTTTGCGACTCAGTGGCATTGTGGTTGTGACTGTAAATTAGGTTTACGAGATATGCGACCAGTATATATCCGGATCAGGCTGTGCAATAGCATAACCTGACCAGGAATTGCACTGTTCGCCATTCCATCAATGAATCATTCGTCATGTTTCTGACTACACTCCCGCCTGCGATTCGCTTACCAAGAATTGCAATCCAGCGGTCCTTGAATTGCAATTCTTCCCCTCTGGAATTGCAGTCTAATTGCGGTCCAAACGCGGCCCCGTTTTTGCGGTCATTCTTTCGCGATACCGTTTGTGCGGTCATTCTTTCGCGGTCCAGTTTGTGCGGTCATTCTTTCGCGATACCGTTTGTGCGGTCATTCTTTCGCTATTTGCGGTAAAAACTTACCGTATCATCGTATAGTACAGTTTGTTTATATTATCAGTGATTATACAAACGTACTATACGAATATTATACAAACCTACGATATCCGTTCGTATATACATGATATACGATATATCCGTACGGATATGGTGTGAATATAAAGTGGGTCATCCTGTGGTTAAAATATACCGATGCACCGTTTGATTTCGAATGTAAACATCCGGTTTTCATTTCGATCATTTGCAACAATTTTAAGTTTTTCAAAATGAATACATTTTCAGTTTTACGATACAGAAACAATATTTAAAACTGAGGATTGTGAAGTACTGTATCACAGTACATATACATGTGTGTCCAATATACAGTAATTCATCACTGTACTCCGCACCACCGCCGGGGACACAAAACAATGATCCCCCACGCACACCAGCCACCTACATTTGGCGTCATAAAAGTTCCGGTCTATATCCCAAAGTGGGAACAATGTGTATCACCACCACCACCAGTTTTTGTCTATGACTACACTACACCCCCCCACCCCCCCCCGGACCACCACTTCTGTCTGTAACGCAGGATGACGTGGCCGACTGATCAAGTGCTAAACTATAGTCCTGGTGCGATGACCGACTGATCAAGTGCTATACTAGTCTTGGTGCGATGGCCGACTGATCAAGTTCTTAACTAGTCATGGTGCGATGGCCGACTGATCGAGTGCTATACTAGTCCAGGTGCGATGGCCAACTGAGCAAGGGCTAAACTAGTCCTGGTGCGATGGCCGACTGAGCAAGGGCAAAACTAGTCATGGTGCGATGGCCGACTGATCGAGTGCTATACTAGTCCAGGTGCGATGGCCGACTGATCAAGGGCTAAACTAGTCGTGGTGCGATGGCCGACTGATCAAGTTCTAAACTAGTCGTGGTGCGATGGCCGACTGTTCAAGTTCTAAACTAGTCCTGGTGCGATGGCCGACTGAGCAAGGGCAAAACTAGTCTTGGTGCGATGGCCGACTGATCAAGTTCTAAACTAGTCCTGGTGCGATGGCCGACTGATCAAGGGCTAAACTAGTCTTGGTGCGATGGCCGACTGATCAAGTTCTAAACTAGTCGTGGTGCGATGGCCGACTGATCAAGTTCTAAACTAGTCCTGGTGCGATGGCCGACTGATCGAGTGCTATACTAGTCCTGGTGCCATGGCCGACTAATCAAGGGCTAAAGTAGTCTCAGTGCGATGGCCGACTGATCAAGGGCTAAACTATTCCTGGTGCGATGGTCGACTGATCAAGTTCCAAACTAGTCCTGGTGCGATGGCCGACTGATCAAGTTATAAACTAGTCCCGGTGCGATGGCCGACTGATCGAGTGCTATACTAGTCCTGGTGCGATGGACGACTGATCAAGTGCTAAAGTAGTACTGGTGTGATGGCCGACTGACCAAGTTCTAAACTAGTCCTGGTGTGATGGCCGACTGATTGAGTGCTATACTAGTCCTGGTGCGATGGCCGACTGATCAAGTGCTAAAGTAGTCCTGGTGTGATTGCCGAATGATCTAGTGCTATGCTCGGCATGGCCGACTGATCACGTGCTATACTGGGCATGGTGAGATGGCCAACTGATCAAGTGATATACTGGGCATGGTGCAATGGGCGACTGATCAAGCGCTATACTAGTTATATGGTGCGATGGCAGACTGATCAAATGCTCTACTAGTCCTGGTGCGATGGCCGACTGATCAAGTGCTATACTCGGCATGGCCGACTGATCACGTGCGATACTGGGCATGGTGAGATGGCCAACTGATCAAGTGCTATACGTACTGGGCATGGTGAAATATTACACTCCCACCTGCGATTCACTTACCAAGAATTGCAATCCAGCGGTCGTTTAATTGCAATTCGTCCGCTCTGAAATTGCAGTCTAATTGCGGTCCAATCGCGGTCCCGTTGTTGCCGTCATTATTTCGCGATACCGTTTGTGCGGTAATTATTTCACGGTCCAGTTTGTGCGGTCATTCTTTCACGATACCGTTTGTGCGGTCATTCTTTCGCTATTTCCGTTAAAAACTTACCGTATCATCGTATAGCACAGTTTGTTTACATTATACAAACGTACTATACGAATATTATACAAAAACATACGACATCCGTTCGTATATACGATATATCCGTACGGATATGGTATGAATATACAGTGGGTCATCGTGCGGTTAAAATATACCGATGCACTAGTTCATTTCGCATGTAAACATCCGGTTTTCATTTCGATCATCTGCCAAAATTTTAAGTTTTTCAAAATGAATATATGTTCAGTTTTACGATACAGAAACAATTTAAAACTGAGGATTGTGAAGTACGGTATCACAGTGCATATACATGTGTGTTCAATACAGTAATTCATCAGTAATTCATCATTGTACTCCGCACCACCGCCGGGGACACAAAACAATGATCCCCCACACACACCAGCCATCTACATTTGGCGTCCTAAAAGTTCCGGTATATATCCCACAGTGGGAACAATGTGTATCACCACCACCACCAGTTTTTGTCTATGACTACACTACACCCCCCCCCCCCCCCCACCCCGACCACCACTTCTGTCTGTAACGCAGGATGACATGGCCGACTAATCAAGTGCTAAACTAGTCCTGGTGCGATGGCCGACTGATCAAGTGCTATACTAGTCTTGGTGCGATGGCCGACTGATACAGTTTTAAACTAGTCTTGGTGCGATGGCCGACTGATCAAGTTCTAAACTAGTCGTGGTGCGATGGCCGACTGATCAAGTTCTAAACTAGTCATGGTGCGATGGCCGACTGATCGAGTGCTATACTAGTCCTCTGTGCGATGGCCGACTGATCAAGGGCTAAACTAGTCTCGGTGCGATGGCTGACTAATCAAGGGCTAAACTATTCCTGGTGCGATGGTCGACTGATCAAGTTCTAAACTAGTCCTGGTGTGATGGCCGACTGATCAAGTGCTATACTCGGCATGGCCGACTGATCACGTGCTATACTGGGCATGGTGAGATGGCCAATTGATCAAGTGCTATGCTGGGCATGGTGCAATGGGCGACTGATCAAGCGCTATGCTAGTTATGGTGCGATGGCAGACTGATCAAGTGCTCTACTAGTCCTGGTGCGATGGCCGACTGATCAAGTGCTATAACTGGCATGGCCGACTGATCACGTGCTATACTGGGCATGGTGAGATGGCCAATTGATCAAGTGCTATGCTGGGCATTGTGCAATGGGCGACTGATCAAGCGCTATGCTAGTTATGGTGCGATGGCAGACTGATCAAGTGCTCTACTAGTCCTGGTGCGATGACCGACTGATCAAGGGCTAAACTTGTCCTGGTGCGATGGCCGACTGATCAAGTTCTATACTAGTCCTGGTGCGATGGCCGACTGATCAAGGGCTAAACTAGTCCTTGTGTGATGGCCGACTGACCAAGGTCTAAACTAGTCCTGGAGCGATGGCCGACTGATCTAGTTCTATGCTAGTCATGGTGAGATTGCCGACTGATCAAGTGCTAAACTAGTCCTGGTGGCTGGTGTGATGGCCGACTGATCAAGTTCTAAACTTGTCCTGGAGCAATGGCCGACTGATCTAGTTCTAAACTAGTCCTGGAGCGATGGCCGACTGATCAAGTTCTAAACTAGTCCTGGTGCGATGGCCGACTGATCAAGTGCTATACTTGTCCTGGTGCGATGGCCGACTGATCAAGGGCTAAACTAGTCCCGGTGCGATAGCCGACTGATCAAGTGCTATACTAGTCCTGGTGTGATGGCCGACTGAACAAGTTCTAAACTAGTCCTGGTGCGATGGCCGACTGATCAAGTGCTATACTAGTCCTGGTGAGATGGGAAACTGATCAAGTTTTAAACTAGTCCTGGTGCGATGGCCGACTGATCAAGTTCTAAACTAGTCCTGGAGCGATGTCTGACTGATCAAGTGCTAAACTAGTCCTGGTGTGATGGCCGACTGATCAAGTTCTAAACTAATCCTGGTGTGATGGCCTACTGATCAAGTGCTAAACTAGTCCTGGTGCGATGGCCGACTGATCAAGTGCTAAACTAGTCATGGTGCGATGGCCGACTGATCAAATCGCATGCCATAATAACTAGATGGCCATGGCCTGCATGTCGTGCCCGCCGAGGCATTTGATAGTACAAACAATTTTGTTTATTGCAACAAAGCTTTAGCCCGTCGACGTAAAAACGGGCTGCACCCGCCGAGGCTTTGATAGTATACCCAAAAACTTTAACTAAAAAACACTTTAACCAAAAACTTTATCCTGAATGCACACCAAAGTGCCAACTATATCGCTCTGTCTGCAAGCGGGCCCAACAAAAACTTTAAGGGAAATTTCAAAGTAATTTGACCGTGACATTGGTCACATATAAATAATAATGAAAATGTGGGTGACAAATACACCGTACATGTATGTGAAGTTTCGAGTGAATTGGTGAAGCGGTTTCAGAGATATAGTGTTCTTAATGGTACATGCCCACTCAGTAGGCACTAAATGTTCTTTATATCAGAGACATTATCTGAGACATTTTCTGGCAAAATAAACATTAATTCACCATTAATACACATATTTATTGGCATTATTATACATTTTATATCGGACGTAAATTTCCACACTGCTATCAGGGGCGATAACCGTGTTTCCTTAAAATGTTACCAAGACATTACTATTTATTTTTTGATGTGCAATGATCATACTTTATAATCTGTCGAAAACATTATTTTTTCAGGGAAACACATTTAATTAGTATAAGTAATTAAAAAATATCATGCCCCATTTGCCTATGAAAATAGCCTGATATCACCGCGTGTCACTATCAGTGAAATAAACATTACTAAATGATTATATCCATATAACGGGCACTCGTAATGTTTAGAACTGGTGGAATAGTGACAAAATTATACACTTATTTAATTCCTACAAATAACTGAGAATACACATAACTTTAATTGTTGTGCCTACTGAGTGGGTATGTACCTTTAATCAGCATAAATTATTAAAAACAAGAAATGCGTCTGTCGAACGCGGATGCCACCTGTAGCATATTTGAGAAACTGTGACAAAGTGGTTAACCGAAAAGTGTGACGGACGGACAGACGGACGGACGGAAGGACGGTCCAAACACTATATGCCACCCGTTTCTTCGAAACCCGGTGGCATACAAATATCATGCCTCATTTGAATATGAAAATAGCTTGATACCACTGCTAGTCATTATCAGTAAAATAAATATTACTAAATGATTATATATGGATAATTTTTAGAACTGGTGGAATAGTGACACAATTATACACTTATTTAATTGTTATAAAGAACAGTTTGTGCCTACTGAGTGGGCATGTACCTTTAAAAACTTTAACCTTAAATCAAAAAAATTTAACCGGACGCACGAAGTGGCGTACATATGGATGTACGTACGTATGTAGGCCAATGTGACAACTATATCGCACTGTCCACATGCAGGCATGTCAAAAACTTTGAGGTAAATTTCAAAGTAATTTTACCTTGATATTGGGCACAGGGGTTGCAGGGGTTGAGCATAGAATGAAAATATGGATGATGATAAACACACATGTGAAGCTTCGAGTGAATTGGCGAAGCTGTTTCTGAGATATAGTGTTCTTAAAAACTTTAACCTACGGTAAATAAAAACCAGATGGCCATGGCCCGCATGTTGAGCCCACCGAGGCATTTGATGGTGTCCGAGTATATTTATTTGAAGTTTGAATTAACGTATGTAAAAGCTTTAACGCAAATTTGAAAGTCATTTGACCTTGACCTTGGGGCACAGGGGCCGCATGAGTGGGACATAGAATGAATATATGGATGATGACTAATAAGCATTTGATGTTTCAAGTCAATGTGACTTTAAAAGGATATGGTATTTAAAAACATACACCGATTTCGGACGGACTGACGCTCGGACACTAAGTCTCGCTTTCCGCAAGCAGGCTCGGCAAAAAAAATACAGATGGACGTCAATGTGCAGACTATATCGCACTGTCCGCAGGCGGTCGCGACAACAATTGTCCAACCCCTTTTTAAAGGTGCAAGCCCACTCAGTATGCTAAAAATGCTCTTTATGGGAATTAAATAAGTGTATAATTGTCACTATTCCACTAGTTATAAGCATTACGAGTGCCCGATATACAGATATAATCATTTGGTAATATTTATTTTACTGATAGTGACGCGCGGTGGTATCGGTATTTTCATGTGCAAATGGTGCATGATATTTTATAATTATTTATACTATTAAATTAAATGCATCAACTGAAAACAAAATTGACAGATTATAAAGTATGATCATTGCACATCAAAAAATAAATACAGAGAATAAATAGTAATGTCCGTTAACATTTTAAGGAAACACGGTTATCGTCCCTGATATCAATGTGGAAATTTTCTTCTGATATAAAATGTATAATAATGCCAAACAATACGTGGGTAATGGTAAATGATTGTTTATCTGGCCAGAAAAATGTCTCCGATGATGTCTCTGACATAAAGAACATTTTGTGCCTACTGAGTGGGCATGTACCTTTAACGCTAGCTCCGCCCTGTCCAGTGAGACCTATGCATGTGTTAAGTTTCATAAAAAATATTGCAAAGGGTGTTCGCGTTATGCTCCGGACAAATCAGTGCGCTAAAAAAAACAAAGGGAGATAACTAAACTAGAAAATGTGTTCATAGAACACGGATACCCAAAATATCGCTTTGATAGTAAACAAGGCAAAATTCCAGTGTCCAAAAGGGAGAGATAATCCATGACACGGGGTTCGAATCAAAAATCGAAATAAACTTTCCGCATCTACTCATCATAAGGAAGCTACATATCAAATTTCAGTGCTGTAGCTATTACAAAAGTTTTACGAGTTACAAGGCAAAATTTTCAAATTCTAATTCAAAAAGAGGGAGATAATCCATGACTCGGGGGTCGAATGAAAATAAACTTTGCAAATCTACTCATCATAAGGACATACCAAGTTTCAGGTGTGTAGCTATTAGGGTTTAAAAGTTTTACGAGCTACAAGACAAAATTGGAAAATTCTAACTTGAAAAGGGGGAGATAATCCATGACCATGGGGTCGAATCAAACATACATGTACCAAGTTTCAGGTATGTAGCTATTACGGTTTAAAAGTTTTTCGAGTTACTAGGTTGGTGACGGACGGAAGAACGGACAAGGTCAAGGGTAACACTAAATGCCCCCTCCACTATCGTGGTGAGGCAAAAGTTGTCATATACAAGTAACTTACCTTAATTCATCAGTTACACATCAGACGATGAATGAACTTTAATTCTGGTGTAGAATATTAAAGTTATTCATTATATTCAATAGTGCTGCTTTGACATGACGTGAAATTAAAACATGCATGACATGATCTGGAAGAAAAACCACAGACCAAGCACGCATATTCAGAATCACGTCTGTCGGTTCTTATCCAGCTCCGATTTCTGTCACCTGTCTACAAAATCCAGAATCCAACATTGTCGCAAATTTAATCCTCTATGTTGGTGTACGTTAGAACAAAATGTCACTTAGTATATTATCCAATCCATTGTAATCTCTTGTTTCTCTAAATAAATGCGTCCAACAATCCATGTAGCTGCTATCGTGATAAAAAATGTTAAAGGTTCCGTCAGCGCCTCACATATTGATCTTAATATCCACCATTTTGATTCCAAGTACCAGAATAATGATGTTTCCATGCGCCGTCGTAGTGTTATCTGTCAGATTCCGTTGTTTATTTGATCAAATTGATGGACAAATTTGTGTCCGCTAATGTCGCCAAGAGCATAATCTGTGACGTTGACTGTAATAATTTGGCATAACTTCTAGCTTGTGAATTTTTGGTTGAATGAAGTGATCACTATGGTGAATAAGTGTGTATTTGTGCCCGGTTTGCTCAGCAGGTAGAGCGATGGTGTGGTAAACCAGAGATCCTCGGTTCGATTCCGGGCTGGTGCACATCTTTCTCACCCTGTGACATTTAGCGCCCAACGTAGTTGCGGGAAGTAACTCTGCAGAATACTCCCGCATCGTCCGTACCGAGAGTTTATAATGGTGCTCTCCGTAGGTTTCCCCTGCAAAGTACCAAATCACATCTGATTTGCACTCCCAACTGTTAATTGCGACATATTTTCTGTATTTTTCAATTGAAAGAAATGTCAGTATTATACTTATTCATTTCTGTGTAATAAGTACAGAAAAATATGTCACAATTAACAGCTAAAGCGCGAATGAGATCCGATTCGGTACTCTGCAGGAAAAACCTATGGAGCACCGGAACTCTGGGTACGGACAATAATTGAGTATTCTGTTGCCCAACAAAGGACCGCGACTGATAAATAAATACAAATTGTACCCAAACATATGGAATTTGGAGACAAAAATTAAACATAGAATTCGAGGACAAATTTCAATTTGGCGGAGAAGAATGTCACAGTACGCAACTGACCATGGGGATGAAGTGTGTATGATCTGTGCCTTGTTAGCTTGCTCGGTAGAGTCATGGGCATGGTACGGTAAACATGAGGTCCCTGGTTCGATTCCGGGCCGTTATTTATTTTTCTCACTCTGTGACACAAGTAAACCGTTTTATTTTAAAGAAATGGCTATCACCGGAATAAATATTATCTTCACAAAATTTGATTCGGGCCAATAGAAATCAACAGCCAGAACAGAACGTTTGCAGTAATATAAATCTAATTCCAAAATAAATTTTTAATATTATTTTTATGATCAGGTTTCGAAAATTAAAATATGCTTTTATTTTAAAATTATTATCAATATGTTCACCATGTTATTATGGTTACTATGCAATTCACAGTCTCCTTGCTGATTGAAATTGAAAGACATTATGAAAAGTTGACTTGTGTTGATCTCAGAAATTGTCATGTCGACTATAGGATCGCGTCGAAATAATGTCAACATAATAGGAAAACGTAATTTGATACCGACAAAATAGTAAACAAAACGCAAAATTGATGCTTTGTTTTGCTATATTATACCGTAGACCACACATTATCATTTGATTTTATATGAAAATAAATATATTGTCAGCATGGTGGTGTCTATTAATTTTTTCTTGATATTCGGAACGGCAGTGAGTGAGTGACAACATTTTGTTTTGTCCAAGAAATTGTCAAGTTCAATGTTTCACTGTTTGTCTAGAAATAACCCGCCGATTTATATTTGCGCACCAACAAAACAGATCACAAATACCGCTGACTTTCTAGGCTAGTCACTTTGAATTAGATAGATGGGATAAAATTTTGGATTGGAACACGGATACGTTTGTCAACTATTTCGATTGTATTGCCGCATTGGTTAAGCAGAGCGGTCCGCTGGTTTTACCGCAGAGCGCAGCGTAAAGCGGTCATTCTTTCGCAGTTTACAGAAACAAAGGAGCGTAAATTGCAATTAAAAGCGGAGCGCAGCGCTAACTGCGCTATAAGCATTGCAATTCCGCAACCAACTCTTTGGACCGCAGTCACATGATTGCAGTCCGATTGCGGTCCAATTGCAATTAATGGGAACGCGAATTGCAATCCTGCGCTCCAGGAATTGCAATTCGCCTGGTAAGAGAACCGCAGGCCACTCTGTACATGAGTATGTCATTTGATCCAGATATACGCTTGTCGCAATACCCATAAGCCCCCTTTCTCCAGTCACATATAAATATATTGCTATACAGTCGTGTACAGTGGGGTCAGCGTGTAAGTGCACACATGAACGAACACGACAGGATGGAACCAACCTGTCATGTTCGTTCGTGTGTGCACTTACACGCTGACCCCGCTGTAATGATCTTTAAAATGCAAACTCATTCTAACCGGAGGTGTTTGACCATTGTCCTCATAGTTACCGGTCGGTAACCCGTTCATACTCGGTTACAATGGTGTTGTTGTACTATTTACAGTCCACCATCCGCCCTAACAAGGGGACGACGACGGGGTACTTTTTGGCGGGAAAGACTATGCATTGGATTCCGGTCAGTATAACTGTAGACCGAACTGTAGAAAGAGTGATTGTCGTATTGCTTGCACCATAAAATAATAATATTGAACAGTGTTCCTTTTGCTACATATACACGAGTGATGATTTAATATGATATTTATTAATTAAAACAGTTTAACTTATTTCATAGGAGACGCGATATGCACGATCCGATAAGTATCTGCACTGTTCGTCATTCCATTAACAAAACACCCGTCACATTTCTAACAAGGAATACTCGTACAGATCGTTACACATATCAGGTTACATGAGTGTCCTATCTGATCAGGAACTACACTGGTCAGACATGTAATAATCCCCATTTATCCAGTCATGAACACATGTGTTACAGATTGGGGCCTCCATCTATGCCAGCAACATCGGGGCGCCCATGTTCATTGGTCTCGCCGGCACGGCTGCAGCCAATGGCTTCTCGGTTACCATCTACGAATGGCACGTAAGTCGTAGGACACAACTGCACAACCGACTGCGATAATCTTGCACATAGTATTAACGTTTCCGAACATACAGTGACAATTCAAACTCGCAATCAAGCAATTTGATTGTCTGAGCATGAGCTGTGCTACAGCTCAGGCTTAGCCAATCAAACTGATTGACGTCAAGCACAATATTCAAGTACCTGTAATATTGGCAATATTACAGTGGGGTCAGCGTGTAAGTGCACACACGAACGAACACGACAGGTTGGTTCCAACCTGTCGTGTTCGTTCATGTGTGCACTTACACGCTGACCCCACTGTAGCTCAGGCGGTACATGTATATGCGGTCCGTTATGGTGCACGAACGATGGCGTTTGTTTGCTTGTTGACGTTTGGCATTGGTTTACGTACAACGTGTGTGGTGGGTTCAGTTAAGTCATATGACGGTTTGCATGTGTGCCTCTGGGTCTGGTAATACTTGTATACATATGCAATGTAAACACAGCATGACATATTCGCCTTTGACTTTCTGACTGGTTATATGATTCATGTTGAGAGACCCTGGGACACGCCTGACATACAACTTGCAGTAAACGAAACACTGCGTGTACTTGAATATGCATAGCTGATTACGCACACATCGATCGCCAGGTTAACCCTGTCATAAAGGTTCATGCAAATCAATTGCTGAATACAAATGACGGTGTGAACTCCCCTGCGATACGTGACAGGTCATAATTGAACATTCGTCAATTTACTGTGATAGATTCGTTTCTGACCTACAGTTCTATACAGGTACGTGTAACATAGATATTATTGAATAGTTTGTCTTGCGAGCCTCGTAATTCGATGTAGACGCTTTCTAGCTTAGTTGCGAACAGTAACTCTTGTAATATACTCCTGTACCGTCCGTTCTACGGACGGTGCAGGAGTAGATTACAAGAGTTACTGTTGGCAACTATTCCTAGCCCTGCCTGAAAAGCAATTAATATGAACTATACACGAGTATGGTATGCTCTTTGTCTACGTTGACATGTCAATAGATCAGCAACTATCATACATGCATTTCTTTTATAATGCAATAAGAAAACACATATTACTGAGTATCATCGTACTTGTGATTTATATCTGCCAATGATATAGCCGTTACCCACGAATTGCCATTGTTGTACGTTATGCTGCTAACTGTTTTATGTTGCTGGATAATTTACCATATTACCTTACAGTCATATTCTACCTAATTGTAGTCAGTCATACAATATAATATGCATAGGTTATTTGATTTGTATGTCTATACATGCACAACGTCTGCAGCGTGCGATACTGCGCGACATTAGGACCGTAACATCTTTGCGCGGCGGAACGACTTGCATACTATATCCACATACAAATCAAATAATCTTTAAATTATACGTAAAACACTCGCAATGTATATGAACCTCAACTATCATACAAAATATAAATACAATAAACAAATTAGTGATGGTCTAGAAAGAACTATTTTGCGGGGAGAAACGTATTTCCGGCACTGACCAAAGTCGCGAGACGTCAATATGAAATAATATTCACGTCTTGCATTCCATTGTGTTTCAATGGGAAGTGAAAGTAAGTATATAATATGTGTGGTTATTTTTTCAGGCCATCTATTTCCTGATAGCTCTTGGATGGGTGTTCGTGCCAGTATACATTGCTTGTGGTGTAAGTATAATACACTGCAGAAACATAATTATGTTTTATATATATAATTGCCTGCACAGATTTACACTTTATCCCGTCAACACAGTGCGTATGTGCCGTGAAACACGGTGCCGTGAAACATTTTTGATATCCAGTCAATACAATTTTGCATTTAACAGCCATTTATAGGTGTTGACGGGATAAATAGAATAGTAGGTTAGTGCCGTGAATGGGACAAAATATCTGGCGCGGGACGGAAACGGGATGTGCTCGGCAGAGCCTCGCCCATCCCGTTTCCTGAGCCTTGCCAGATATTTGTTATCCCATTCACGGCACTAACCTACTATTCTCTATGTAGCTGTTATGATGAAATACATTGTACACTGCTAATAACACTGTAGTAAACAAGCGATGTTGTGCATAAATACAGTACCGGTTAACTAAGCAAACAATAAGTATATGGTAGAAGAAAAACATCATGGTGAACATTTTGTTTGCGTTTCATTATGCCATACGTACGAGCGACACCTGTCGCAAACTACATTACATAGAATTGTACGCAGTACTTGATATATGAATCGAACTATCTGATTTTCGTATACCCTTGGTGACCTTTTAGCACGGCAGTTATGTATATTATGATTTAGAACGTCGAAGAGCATTACATAATCAGTGACAATGCACTCGCTGAGAGCTCTAGCAATGACATTATATTAATTCTAGTGCTGTCAACGGGTGCACTATATTCTCGTAGTCTTAGTCATCCATTACTATTAAGTGTTTCTTGCAACTATTATTTTCCATGATTATATTATATTTTAGGCTTACACAATGCCGGAGTATTTACGCAAGCGCTTTGGCGGGAAACGAATTCGTATTTATGCATCAGTATTGGCGTTGGTTGAATATATTCTTCACAATATATCGGTGAGTGTATATATTTATGGTACTCATTCAGTTCAATCTGCGGCATTGGTAATACATCTAAATGGATATGGTTGGACAAAAAACGTACACGAACATACACCTATTATTTTCAAACATAAAGTATATCACATGGGCAACGCATAGTCGATATTTCATGTAACTTTTATATAGCAAAAACTGGTTGACGTTCTTGTATCAAGGGAATGTACTTCACACATGACAAGGCTTACATGTTGACAGTATTTCGTATACATGCCGTTCGGCCTCACTACGGTTTGATATCTCAAAATACAGCTTCTGCTTGACGGGACTTTTGTTTGGCAGTCTATTTAACATTTAATATGTTCATGAATAACTGTGCTTGAATAATATTTTACAATTGTGGTTGTGGCTAGAGATATTAGGCTTATGGGTTTTGCGACCAGTGTATATCCTGATCAGCCTGTGCATCCGCATAGTCTGATAAGGATCTACACTATGCGCCTTTAAATTAGTTCAACACCCGTCATGTTTCTAACGAACACTATAGATCTCTATCAGACTGTAGAAGCTACACTGGACACAAATCCTGTAAGCTCCATTTATCAAGTCACAGCCACATATGTTACATGTACATTGGCTAAACATATCGGCGGATTTACGTGGAACAAACAGTAAAGAGTTTACCCGTTTGGAATCTTTGAATCGGGGAATTGTCCGATCCAACCTACACTTTCTTCTATAATATCTGATGACAAGTGTTCAAGATATAGAGAATAGTAGGATAGTGCCGTGAATGGGAAAACATATCTGGCAAGGCTTAGGAAACGGGATGGGCGAGGCTCTGCCGAGCCCATCCCGTTTCCGTGCCGCGCCAGATATGTGTTCCCATTCACGGTATTAACCTACTATTCTATTTATCCCGTCAACACTACAAATAGCTTTACAATGCAAAAACAAAACCTCAGCCGAATCCTCACAATCGGAGAATCGACTAATATGGCAACCGCACATACTCATACGCAGTGATTAGGTCGTATTGACAGGATATCAAACATGTTTCACGGCACCGTGTTTCACGGCACATACGCACTGTGTTGACTGGATAAATATACATGTATTTTCAACTACTGTAGCAACAACCACTGTACTTTAACATGGCAATAAAGTACCCACACTAACCATCTATTACAGGCGGAGATATATTCTGGCGCTATTTTCATGCAGCAGCTGCTCGGCTGGAACATCTACCTCTGTGTTGTCATCATACTGGCTGTCACGGCGTTCTATACAATTGCCGGTAAGCACATTGTATAAAATACCATAGTGTGTCTTATATTTTCAAAACACTATTATACACCATTATTATGATATTAAAACCATGTGTATACAATAGTTCTTGGTTAATGCTCACGTCGTCACGAACTGATTGGCGCCAGCAGAGCACTTAATGGTGACGTAAATACGCGGGACGTTTGACGTTATGCCAACGAAATACGTCCTGTTTTTCCACTCTGAATGGAAATAACAATGCGTTACAGCTTGACAACTGTTATTTATTCTCATTTACATTTGATATATACTTTTGGATTATTAAACTGCGTTCATGACTAAATAATTCCAGCACAAAAATATTTACACAATTCCCTAACACTTGATTGGCCCCTAGCAAGTCTCTGTCCAAAATTTATATCCCAGTAAACTCCCACGCGGAACTACTTTCCGTAACAGTGAGGCGCAGTTAAAATAATTCTTAAGAAAACGGAAAATAAACACATTTTCTTGATGAATTTATTTCAAATGCTGGAATTATAAGGAATGAATGGCCTTTTTGTGAAATTTATCGGGGATATAAACTTGGAAAAGTCGCGGGAATACTGGACGAGGCCTCAAAAAATTACAATTTTCGAAAAAAAATCTAAAAAAATAATATTTTTCCAAGTTTATACCCCGATATATTCCACAAAAAGGCCATTCATTCATATACACCCTCCCTGCTTCTAACTCCCTGTTTATCAGCATGATCAGGTTGTATGAGTGTTCTATTCGATCAGGAGCTACACCAGTCACACATCCAATGTGTGTGACAAATGGGACGTAACATTACTGTCCTGTATTTCAGGTGGATTGGCATCCGTGATATATACAGACACCCTCCAGACGGTCATTCTCATTATCGGTGCTGTCGTACTGACATCCATGTGTGAGTACCATGTATTATATGTATAACCCGAATGTTCTGGCTGTCAGGCTATTTTCATATGCAAATGAGGCATGGTATCTTTTAATTAGTTATACTAATTAAATGCGTCACTTGAACAAATAATATTTTAGACTGATTTTAAAGTATGCCCATTGCCCATTAAAATATATATAAAGAAAATAAATAGTAGTGCCCGGTAACATTTTAAATAAACACGGTTATCGCACCTGATATCAGTGTAAACATTTATGTCTGATATAACATGTATGATAATGCCAATCAATACGTGGGGTAATTGTGAATGAATGTTTATTTTGCCAGAAAATGTCTCTGATATACATACCAATTTGTGCCTACTGAGTGGGCAAGAATACATATGTACAGTAATTTGATGCAGAGTGTCAGTCACTAGCAGTCACTTGTATATGGTATATTAACTGAAATAAATGAATGCGGATGTGACAGGAGAACTAGGGTTCATGGTTGTTGCGACCAGTGTAGATCCAGATCAGCCTGTGCATCCGCACACCCTGATCAAGATATGCACTGTTCGTTATTCCATCAATGAAACACCCGTTATGCTTATATTAAGCCATATAAATATTTACTAGGCTATATTAGTGTGCTATTTGATCAGGCCCAATTACTATATTCACCACAACATAATTATTTTCAACATGTATATTGGCCATTAACCCTTTTAACCTGAAAGCCCGCTATAGCGGTTTATGCAAGCAGTGCAAATCCAGATGAGCCTGCTAATAACGAGCCGTCTCATCAGGATCTGCCCTTTTTGCAAGTAATGTTCACATTTTTGAGACCCGGGTATGGAAGGTATTCGAGCCAATTCCCACCCTTAAATATAAGCCGAATGAATGAGAACAAAAATACCCCCTTGTCATATATGGACTAGTCTGAAAATCATTTTGTGACGATTGGATTGGTTGAAAATTAACATAATCAAAATCCATTCCAGTTATTTAAGGGTGAAAGGATTAAGCGTACATCCATAATATAGCAGGAACGCATGGATATGTGACCATGAATTTACAAAATGACAACCAGTGGTTTGTAAAAATACAAATTCATAATTCACATGGTCGCAGTGCTCGGGTAACGATACGACTATGTAATTTAAAAATGTAACAAGAAATTGCATCCTTAACCTTTTGAACCCGAAAGCCCGCTATAGCGGTTTATGCAAACAGTGCAGATCCAGATGAGCCGGCTCGTAACGAGCCGTCTCATCAGGATCTGCACTTTTTGCAAGTAATTTTCATATTTCTTAGAACAAAAACACCCCCTTTTCATAAATGGACGAATCAGAAAATCATTTTGTGACCATTGGATTGGTCGGAACATTAGCATATCACAGTCCATTCCAGTTCCTTAGGGTTGAAAGGGTTAAACGAAGCTTATCCCCTCGCTGGCAGCCTTGATAATACTAATACTATAATAATAATAAAAATCATCAGTGACCTTGACCTTATGCGGTCGAACGTGGGTTGTAATGGAAGCCATGATAACGAAAAAAGAAAAGGATTGTTTTTAACATGTTTGCCTTACAGACAAGCTAAGCATATGTCCTCAGTGACTTTGACATTGGGCGGACGGACACATGTTGTATGCAAAACAAAGCACCGTCAATAAACTCACAGTGTGGCCAAATATTATCAAAATCGGTGAAGAGTTCATGATTTATTGACAAATGAAAGGTGTTACTAACGTACGTACGCACGTACGTACATGGACTGACCTATATCCCCTCTTGCCTATACGTACACGGACTAACGCTATATCCCCTCTTGCCTAATCGCCAGCACTATCGGACGTGGGTGGCTGGAATGGAATGCTGACGAAGTATCCCCTTGCCGCGGCCAACTACACGCTACACAACGAGACGTTCTACAAGTGTGGGCTCCCCCGAGATGACGCCTTCCATATATTCCGGAGCCCCGTCACGGGCGATATACCCTGGCCCGGGGCCGTGTTTGGGCTCTCCCTAATGGGCATGTTTACATGGTGTCAGGATCAGGTACTGTATATATTTTATCCCGTGAATACAGTGCGTATGTGCCGTGAAACACGGTGCCGTGAAACAGTTTTGATATCCTGTCAATACGACCTAATCACTGCGTATGAATATGTGCGGTTGTCATAGTCGATTTTCCGATTTTGAGGATGCGGCTGGGGTTATTGCTTTGCATTTTAAAGCTATTTGTAGTGTTTACGGGATAAATAGAATAGTAGGCTAGTGCCGTGAATGGGATAAATATCTGGCGCGGCACGGAAACGGGATGGGCTCGGCAGAGCATCGCCCATCCCGTTTCCTAAGCCTTGCCATATATTTGTTCCCATTCCCGGCATTAACCTTCTATTCTCTATATAGAGGATAACAGATTTATCATTTGGTATCATGTTTATTATGCAAGGCTTGGAAAACTGTAGGATACCGTTTCTGCACCGGGCCTGATAAACATGATATGAAAACACATTAGTCTCGTATTGTATTTCCGTAGCAAGTTGTGCTAATAAATGCGCATGGATATATACATGTAGCGTATTGTCGTTGAAAGAAGTACGGATATGTTTACGTTAAGTAATCCAACCGAAGTATTAGTCACGTCGTTCGCATCTAGATTGACACTGATATAATAATTATAGTTTACCGTGCCAGTATCTGATGAATCATTTTGTTATCAGTCAGCTAGTAGATGGTCTCATAGAAAGTACGAGTTTCATTGTCCGATGTTTTCTAACGAGTACCACCCCACTGATTCAGCTTTAATTCTGTAAGAGATACAAATGTGACTAACGATCCCAATCATAAAGTAATATTCCACGATGCAGGTAAACTAATGCCTGTACTTTGCCGTGGCAGTCTAGAAACACAGTTGGTATATAACTATATATAGGCGTGATAGAACAGGTGTGAGTACAACAATGATGAAATGAACAGTGATTGCTCCATATTGTAACCAAAATACACTCAGCTTAGCGTTCATATTTTCTAAACGCTACGAAAATAGTGTGCATTCTGGATTATGCATGAACTATTTTTTAAACCAACAGATTATCGTGCAGCGATGCCTCTCCGCCAAGAACATGGTCCACGCCAAGGCCGGCTCCGTAATGGCCGCCTTCCTCAAGTTATTTGGTTTCTTCCTCTTCATCATCCCGGGCATGATCAGCCGGATTCTCTATCCAGGTAACCAGTCAGTCACTACATGTATATGAGACACGCCATGCGAGTTTGTAATACAATATTTTTGCAATATTTTTCATAAATAAAGTTAAAAGTAGACAACATTTTCAGAGTACATTATATTCCGTAAGTACTCTAAAACTTGTGTCAACTGTTGACGCCATATTATACATGTGATTATATACCTAAGAAGATGTGCGATTTTGCATGAAAAGTATTTACAGAAAGTTTGATATTTCATGTAAATGGCGTCGAAAGTTAAAGGTACATGCACACTCAGTAGGCACAAAATGTTCTTTATAGGAATTAAATAAGTGTATAATTGTGTCACTATTCCACCAGACGAGTTCTAAATATTACGAGTGGCCGCTATACAGGTATAATCATTTATTAATATTTATTTTACTGATAGTGACGCGCGGAGGTATCAGGCTATTTCCATATGCAAATGAGGCACGGTATTTTTTAATTATTTAAACAATATAATGCGTCACCTGAAAAAATAATATTTTAGACAGATTATAAAGTATGATCATTGCACATCAAAAAATAAATACAGGGAATAAATAATAATGTCCGTTAACATTTTAAGGAAACACGGTTATCGCCCCTGCTATCAGTGTGGAACAGTTACGTCTGGTATAAAATGTATAATAATGCCAATCAATACGTGGGGTAATGGTGAATGAATGTATATGTTGTCAGAAAATGTCTCAGATGATGTCCCTGATATAAAAAACAGTTTGTACCTACTGAGTGGGTATGTACCTTTAATGAAATATTTATAGCACATGAGAAATTTTGCTCTGAACATTTCGTTAACTTTCGACGACATTACGGAAAATATCGTACAGTTTGTCAATAGTTTTCACGAGATATCGCACATTACAGTGGGGTCAGCGTGTATGTGCACACACGAACGAACACGACAGGTGGGTTCCAACCTGTCGTGTTCGTTCGTGTGTGCACTTACACGCTGACCCCACTGTAGGTAAAACTAACTTGGATTTTCTCGTGTATGGTTGTAACTGGCTTATGGGACAAGTGACCAGTGAAGCTCCCGATCAAATAGCACACTCATGTACAGTGGGGTCAGCATGTAAGTGCACTCACGAACGAACACGACAGGATGGAACCAACCTGTCGTGTTCGTTCGTGTGTACACTTACACGCCGACCCCACTGTAGCCTGATAAAAGTACTAGGGGTGATTTATTGGTACAATGTCGAACAGTGCAGATCCTGATCAGACTGTGCAGATGCACAGGCTGGTCTGGATGTACACTGGTCGCAAAAACCCATAAGCTCCAATTTCCCAGTCACAGCCACATATCTGATAAGCCATATGATTTTTTACCTAAGAAGAAATGCGATTTTTCATGAAAAATATTTACTTATATTTTCATATTTTCTGTAAATGACGTCGAAAGTTGATGAAATACTCATAGCAATTCTGCATTTGCTTTGAACATTTCGTCAACTTCCAACGTCATGTACGGAAAATAACGTAAAAATGGTCTATATGTTTCATGAGATATCGCGCATCTTCTTAAATGTATAGGTACAAAATCACGTGACTGGTCTCTCGAGATGTGCGTGCTAGAAACAGCAAGTATACTTTCAAGAATTAAACGGATTAACGGTGATCCAGTGGGAATGATTCAAATGTGTTGTCAAGCAGAGTGTAGTCGGCACACTGACAGATACATGTTAGTACCGGATACACTATTTCGAAATACATGTTGGTCTATATTTGCTCGACATTCAGACACAAAATTCCATTGTGAAATACCAAGTTGTCTGCAAAAGTCTCTAAATCGAGCAGAGCAGGCCCCAAGGTTCGTAAAAGTCCGAAATAATATTTAGCATTACACGTCGTGTCAACAAATGAAATGTTTATGTTTGCTATGTCCTGGTTTCTGCAGCATGTAATATCATGCCACATGTTAGGGAGAGGATTTATATAAGCATGTTTTCAATCCAATCCATTTGTATAATTATTTATATACTACTATAGATGCCGTACTTGCAAAGTATATACAAATAACATACATGCTCCAGATAAGCTGCGTATTTGCTTAAATACCCAAGGAAAATTGCCAAAAACCCAATTGTGTCAGATGCAGTGAGTATCAACAAGCAATAAAACAGTTGTTGTTACCTTTATCATGCTGCAGAAAACAATAAACAGATCACAAATATAGCATCTGTTTCTTATTATCCATGGAAACACATCTTGGTATTTCAGTAGAATGGTCTCCAAGGACAAGTTTTCATTTCGAAGCAAACTATTCAATACTTGTTGTCTGTTGATGTGTAAACAGTAGTGTGATTTTATTTTACCCAATTAAAATTTTGAAATACCAATTGCTTCAGAAATGATGGAGTGACAATACTCAATTACTAATTCCTTATCTGGAGCCCTGAACATATGTTTAACAACAAATTAAATATTAATATTCCTACGGTTATATACACGTACACACTCGCAAAACTGTTCATGATTTATACATAAGACAAACGTGTCGGATATCATTTTAATTTTAGAGGATATTGCGTGTGCCGACCCGGAAGTCTGCTGGGAGTTCTGCCAGAACAAGGCGGGCTGTACTAACCTCGCCTACCCCTTATTGGTGCTGCGACTGTTGCCTGCAGGTACATTAGGTTAACATCAGCCCGGTGCAGGGTACAAAGCGTGTGCGACTAAAATTGGTTCACACTTGAGTCTGCATGTTTCTGCAATGACATGACCTCAGCTATAAAATGACAAAACGTACAGGTACATGCCGGAAGGGTATTCAGTGAAATTATTCAGCAATAATTATGAAAACATACTATATATCACACAGAACGCATTTGGCATTTGGCATTTGGCACTTAATTGGCATCAGCTGTCAATACAATACATGTACATGTTTGCACAAATTGACTACATACTGAAGAAGGGACGACATGGTTCACTTGTAGTACGTGTGTGTCACCAATTCTACATGTACGTACACCACAACAACACTACATGTGCGGAAGACGGAAACGTCAACAAATATGTTCTTGAAAGTAATGTGAACGGCAATGATTACACAAAACAAGTTTGAAGAATTGAAACTACGAGTCAACACTTACTGGTGAAAATAGAAGTAAGTTCCTTATAGTGAATGACTGGTAATTCAATTTATCAGGTAACCTGCCCTGTATTGACCGAATACGTACTGACTGATAACATAGTGTTGTATCAGGCATTGACCTGATATCAACATCCGGGTTACAACGAAGTGAAAACTGACGTTCCACTGGTCGGTTGACGTCACGTGACGTTACCGAATGACGTGAGTGTAAGGACGCAACGTAAACAAGTCCTGTTCTGTCCATATATAACGACGTCATCTCTGGTCATTTTCGAGCATAAAACGTTACCTGATAAATAGAATACCAGACTAGTGTATTTTTATATCAAGTTTATCAGGCTCGGCTCGGAAACGGTAGGAATTCCTCGGCAAGCCTCGGAATTCCTACGCGTTTCCTAGCCTTGCCTGATAAACTTGATATCAAAAGACACTAGCCTGGTATTCTCTATGTATCCCGTCAACACAGAGCGTATGTGCCGTGAAACACGGTGCCGTGAAACATGTTTGATATCCTGTCAATGCGACCTAACTACTGCGTATGAATATGTGCTGTTGTCATACTAGTCGATTCACCGATTTTGAGGATGCGACTGGTGTTATTATTTGCATTTTAAAGCTATTTGTATGTGTTGACGGGATAAATATAATAGTAGGTTAGTGCAGTGAATGGGAAAAATATCTGGCGCGGCACGGAAACGGGATGGACTCGGCAGAGCCTCGCCCATCCCGTTTCCTAAGCCTTGCTATATATTTTTCCCATTCTCGGCACTAACCTATTATTCTCTATAATACGATCAGCCACGGTAATATATTGGACGTTGGATTCCTAAAACACTCTTCATTGTGTACCGTGGTCTCTGGAAAATGTAATAACCCCAGCCACCGCACATATTCATGCGCAGTGATTAGGTCGCATTGACAGGATAACAAAACTGGTTAACGGCACCGTGTTTCACGGCACATACGCACTGTGTTGACAGGATAAATTTACATTATATCATGTGTGACCAGCATAGTACCAGATCAGCTTGCTGATATGCGCAGTCGGATCGGGGTCTACGCTGTCCGTCATTCAGTCAACCCAGTAGACTAAAGGCCATCCGCAAAATGTTCCGATTCTATTCCTACTCTCTTCAGTTGCGTCGGCACAATCGGAAGCATATGTAGTACAAATCTCTCCTTGTATTACGACCTCCAGGTGTACGCGGGTTGATGCTGGCGGCGTTACTGGCGGCCCTCATGAGCTCTCTCACGTCCGTGTTCAACAGTGCCAGCGCCATTGTCACCCTCGATCTCTGGATATATATCAGGTACGACCGAACGCGAGTGACAAGCGTACATGGAAGCGCTGGATTGTATTGATCTACTTCGATGTGGCAACACATTTCACTCTCCGCTTCACCTTGATTACATACTTGAAATATGTTATACATGTATATGATTAATCTTAAACGTATTTACATGTAACTAAGTCACTCAAATTCCATATGGTGTAAACACATTCCCTAATATGTTACACATAAATTTCAATGTATGTGCTATAGATTATCCGGTTAGCATGAGCTCACTTATCACCGGGGCTACTCGGTTTCGATCCTCGATCGGGGCTGTACATGTACGCGAGATGTTCAAGCGGTGATCAGTAGCCTATTTCACCAACATTGCAAAGTATACTTTACTAGCAAAGTATACTTTGAGGGAGTAATCATTTATTTTTCCTGAAATGCATTATTTCATATAGAACTAACAAATGCATATATTTCATGATTAAAAGTATGCAGAATTATTATACTGAATTTATTACATTATCACAGCCAAATTGACTGTGATAACGTAATAAATTCAGTATAATAAAAAATAATAAATTTATCATAAAATTGAAAATTTCTCCCTCAAAGTATACTTTGCTACTAAAGTATACTTTGCAATGTTGATGAAATGGGCTACTGAGCGGACACGTTGTATTTCTCCGACTACTCTACTGTCTGTTTAACGAAACATGCCCAAATCGTACAGCCATATAAACAATGCAAAAACATTTTTTTGTTCGATAATATGAAATTATGAAACAGACAGTAGTTATCTCCTATAGTAACGACCACCCTTACACCTCCGTCTGTGTCAGCTTAAATATTTGCACAAGTGTTTTTCATCTCGTTTGAAAAATAAAAGTTAACGCTGTCAAAACCGGAGGTCTCTAACCGCGTGTTCGCAAACAGTGTAGATCCAGATGAGACGGCTTGACACAAGCCATCTCATCGGGATCTGCACTAGTCTAGTTCTGGGTATTTTCTAAGTATTTATACTAACAATTTATTGAAACAGAGCCATTGTGTCGCTTATCATCACTTCAAACATAATTGCTAAGTGAATGTGTTGGTACATACTACATGTATATATGATAACACATATGCGAACGTTCCATTCTTACTATGGCTTGTTGAAGCTGCCAGTTCGGCCATCTTGGTTTGTACAAGCCATTGCTCATGTTCACCCCTTGTAACGTTTGCAATTGACGGCAAGCTATGACATATACCCGAATAACATTCGGTACAACATGTTCCAAAGATAAGTATAATCACTATGTAAAACATGCTAGCAATTATCCCATGTCAAATTATATACCATTTTTGATAGAATAATCACATGGGTTATTATTTTGTCATGGTTATATTCATTCCGTGCCTATTCAGGAAGAAGGCGACGGAGACGGAGTTGATGGTGGTGGGGCGGCTGACGATCCTTGTGCTAGTGGGAGTCAGTATCCTCTGGCTGCCCATCCTGCAGCAGTCTCAGGGCGGCATCCTCTGGTTCTACCTGCAGGCCGTCAAGTCCTACCTCGTCGTGCCCTGGTGTATGCTCTTCCTGCTCGGCTTCTTCTGGCGCGGTATAACCGAGCAGGTGATACTACATGTACAGTGGAACCTCTCTAAACCGGACACCCTGTGAGGTCCCCAGAGTGTCCGGTTTAGAGAGGTTCCACTGTAAATCAGGCATATGAACATTGCAATACAGCGGTTTGCCACCGCACATATTGATACGCAGTGATTATGTCGTATTGACAGGATATTAAAAATGTTTCACGGCACCGTGTTTCACGGCACCCTGTTTCACGGCACATACGCACTGTGTTGACAGGATAAATATAATTAGTATTACATTGTTATAAGAAAATAAAACTTTTTAAGATTTTAGTATTCAATGATGCAGTAACCCTGTTCGTGACTCGATGTGATCAGTGTTACGTGTGTATTGAATACCAGTTTTGTTTACATAATACATGATTGTACATACTGCACTATACATGTACTCTGTTTCGCGAAGCAGCCCAAATTTTGCGGTCATATAAACAATTCAAAAATAATATTGTTTTCGATAATATTAAATTAAAGGAAAATTTAAGAATGAGCCTTCTTTTTATTTCGTGAAATTTTGTTAAATATTGGTTTTATTACGAAATATTGATTTCTCTATGGGAATTTAACATGGGGAAAAAGAGGTAGAGGAGTTGTGGGTGGAGTCAAAAAAACTAAAAAATGTGGAAATTGACTCCGAAACCTGGCTAGATAGCTTGAAAATGATCTAACTAAGAAAACAAAAGTTAAATTTTAAAAATCGGTCCAGTATTTCTGAAATTCTAAATAATTTCCCCATGTTAAATCCCCATAGACATCTTCACTCCGTGAAGATGTCTATGGGGATTTAACATGGGGAAATTTTGTTTTCGCAATAAAATCAATATTTGACCAAATTTCACGAAATAAAAAGAAGGCTCAGTCTTAAATTTTCCTTTAATTTAATAAATTTAATACTATCGAAAAAAATATTGTTTTTGAATTGTTTATATGGCCGTAAAATTTGGGCAGCTTTCGTGAAACAGACTATAATCGACTAGCCACCCATGAGGAAGATATCTTCACTCTCTGTGAAGATGTCTACTGTATGGGATTTAACATGGGGAAATTGTTTTTTCGCAATAAAATCAATATTTGACCAAATTTCACGAAAAAAAAAGAAGGCTCATTCTTAAATTTTCCTTTAATTTAATATTATCGAAAAAAATATTGTTTTTGAATTGTTTATATGACCGTAAAATTTGGGCGGCTTTCGTGAAACAGACAGTAGTATGATACATACGTAAATGAGACAACAATAGAAGACATTGTGATCAGTAAAGCTTCAATATATAATTATACTATGATGCCATAAATAAACCCAAACATGCTTGCTCATTTCATTTTATATTTATTACACTCTCACTGATTTCATTAAGGGACGATGCTATGCCCAGCATCTAACGAAATCAATTAACTTAAGAAACAACACATGACATCATCACTGATGTAATATCATCTATGACCTACAGGGAGCATTCTGGGGCCTGATGGTTGGGCTGGTTGTCGGCCTGATCCGTATGGGCCTAGACTTCGCCATTGCGGCGCCGAACTGCGGCAGCGGGGAACCAGATCGGCGCTTCGATATTGTCGCCAAGGTCGACTTCCTGCATTTCGCCATCATTCTGGCCGGGGTTACCACCATTGCCATGGTAGTTATCAGTCTGTTTACGACGCCGCGATCGGAGAAACAGGTATGCACAGTCGGAGCTTGTTTATTCATTGGAGACAAGCGGAAATAATGATGGATGTACAGTGGGGTCAGCGTGTAAGTGCACACACGAACGAACACGACAGGTTGGAACCAACCTGTCGTGTTCGTTCGTGTGTGCACTTACACGCTGACCCCACCGTAACTGTTGAATAGTTCTTAACGAGATGACATACATGTACTTACTGGTTTATACTTTCCTCGCTCACAGTATCTATTGAAACTGGCAGGTACAATAACACAGCTAGACAGGACAGACTTTGTACATTTTGTATCATGCACAGAAACGAGGACGAATACCATATATTACTTGTATGCCCGCATTACTTCGATTTGCGGAAGAAATCGTTTACAAAACATTATTGCCACTGGCCAACGATAAATATGTTTGATCAGTTAATGTCAGCACAGAACAAAGAATGTAATGTTAGTACATTTCTGTTCCATGCTTTCAAAAGGCGCACAGTAAACAATGGAATATAACCGAAATAATTACGAAGTACTAGGTATTGCTGGTTTATTCGGCAGTATAGATCCCCTGATCTGCATGCGTGAGTATGCAGACTGACTTGGGGCTATACTGGCTGCGAACTTCGCAAGTATTATTCATCGTTACATCGACATGTATATAGTAAATATGCATTGTATGAATTGATCTAATGCATTGGCAATATTGAGTGGCAAACAATGAGACCCCTGAGGAGTCTCCGTGGTTGACAGTCATTATTGCGATATGCACGAGGAACATTCACAATGATCACACTACATCAAAGTCAAATGCGCGTAGTGGTTGGGCGATCGCGGACTGCAAACACAGTGGCATTCAAACAGGAACGTCACTGTGATTGCTATCCAAGATCGTCGTAAGCTCTGACGCTTGTACAATCAAGTAATTGATGTAGACATTTATATACAATATTATTCAACGTATCATTCATGTTTCACATTCTAAGCTCCTCAACCACGATAATTAATTTAGTCTCACTGCACTGTACTACATTTTCTTATGGTAAAAACATGTAATATATGCTATATACCAGAATAAAATAAATTGTATTGTATATTGTATTGTACTGAAACACTCGATATATGACAATCAATATAATTAGCATTACTACATAGTCGTACCCATTACGAAGAAGTAATTTAGCCAAGCGACACACATTAGCTACATGTACACAGGTGTCATAATTATGCAGACAGTCGGTGTAAATCGGTTGTTTGTGACCATTTCTATAGAATGCGCTAAACAAGTTCTGATACACAAATGTTTGTTAAATAACCATATATTGAATTGTGCTCCAGCTTTACCGAGTTATGTGGTGGACCAAAAACGCAACACTGGAACCAGAGCTCAGTGACGACGAAGAGGAAACGGAAGACAAACCGAACCAAATGGAAATAGAAGAGCACTCAATATACGTATCAAGTATGTTTCTTCATCTATAGTATATACGGCTATTCGTGTTATACATTCGCTTAACTGTGTTTTCGTGTTGGTATGTTTCATGCTAATCTTGAGCTCAGCTTTTTTTAATGAGTTTTCTGTAATACGCTCCTTTGCTCCTTTTTCCGAAGTTATATTTTCTAGAGAGATTTTTGAATAATAATTAAGCAGGGTTGTTGATAATATTTTAACTACATTTTTTGGGGAGTATTTCTCTTTTTTGGAATCGCAAGAAGAGGCGTCATATGACTGTACAACCTACTCAGGACATTTTTCTTAAATGTTCACAGTCCACGAATCGGCGATCCAAACGGAGCCAGCGACCGAAACTATAGCGACGTCAACGGTTTGCCGTTGGCGTCCTACAACGCTTGGCGCTGCTGCAGCCCGCTAGGATTGCGGATTCGAGTCCCTGGTGGAAAATATTTTATTGTTGTCACGTATCGTATAAATAGATATTAACGTTGTACAGGGAGAACGTAGTGGTCAGGTTTTCGGTACTTCTTTCAGGATCAGCAAAGTGTCGCCGTGTCATAAAGAACTGGATATGTGGAACATCAGACGAGCCTAGCAAGACTATATCTCAAGAGGAAAAGGCCGAGATTAGACGGAAGATGACATCCATAGCGCAAGATCCAAAATGGACTAAAGTGCTAAACGTGTCTGCCATTGCCCTTGCAATCGTGACGTCTTTCCTACTTGGCTATTTTGGATGAAGAGTTATACTCTAATTAATAAACAGCGTAATAATCTCGATGTCCTATTGCGTATACATTACATGTGATAGTGACTGGAGAAAGAAGGCTTATGGGTTTTACGGCTAGTGTATATCCAGATCAGCCTATGCATTCGCGCAATCGGATCAGGATCTGCACTGTTTGCCATTCCGTCAATGAAACATCCATAATCCTTATAATAAGGAATATAGATCATTATCAGGCTGCATATGTGTATTATATGAGCTGCTATGCCGGTCACAAATCCAATAAGCCTCATTTCACCAATCACACCCACATGTGACAGTCGACAGTTCGGAACATTCTGATACGGGCAATAAACGTTATACTGCATGTACACTTCCACATTAGATATAGAGAATAGTAGGTTAGTGCCGTGAATGGGTAAAAATATCTGGCAAGGCTCAGGAAACGTGATGGGCGAGGCTCTGCCGAGCACATCCCGTTTCTGTGCCTCGCCAGATATTTGTTTTCCAATTCACGGCACTAACCTACTATTTTATTTATCCCATCAACACCTACAAATGGCTGTAAAATGCAAAAAAAATATAACACAGCCACCGCACATATTCATACGCAGTGATTAGGTCGTATTGACAGGATATCAAAAAGGTTTCACGGCCCCGTGTTTCAAGGCACATACGCAGTGTGTTGACGGAATAACATGTACATGTACATCTACATGTATCTACATCGCTCATCCCATGTACATTATTGTACAATTAAATTATCGTCATACCAACAGTATATTGTTACGAATCCACATTCAGGATTGTTTCCTTATAATTGACTACCGCCCAACAAGTCATAATTTGCTTAGAAACAAAATTGCTACCCAGGTCCATACAGTGGGGTCAGCGTGTAAGTGCACACACGAACGAACACGATAGGTTGGAAACAACCTGTCCTGTTCGTTCGTGTGTACACTTACACGCTGGCCCCACTGTACCTGTCGCGAGGGTTGCAATTTAACCCCATCTCTTTAATGTAACACATGGACGAGTGATTTTTGCAATCGGTTATCCGGCGTGTTTGACATTTTAGCGATATAAAACTGTCATAGCCGTATCCATAAATTATTAATAAAGAACAAACAGATGCAGAAATTGGTTATGTTACCGTGTCAAAGTGTTTATCTGACATTTACATGACTTGTATATCTTTTAAATTTGAAAGTTTCGTTTCGTTATGTTGAACAACAACTACAGAAAAAATAGCTTCCATGGGAAAATGGTTTCCCTGTTTCTACATCAAATAGTATTTGTTTAAAGGTATAAAATGAACAATTTACTAAATATTGACCTACATGCAACAGGTTTTGGTATGCACTTCGGTTGCTCACATTTTTTGAATGGGTCAAATTGTAGCCGTAGATAACATATCGGAGGCCAATTATGTAGCTGTAATTTGCTGTGCAGTGTGAATAATAATCAACTATTTAGTTTTTCGTCGTGTTGTATTACAAAACAACGCAACGAACATCTAAAAAGGTGATTTATGTTAGAGATTGTGATAAAACAATATAACGAAATATAGCGGCGAAAAGAGCATAATACAGCGTCAAGACATCCACGATAATCCACAGATGTGTATGCAGTATAATTATATTAACTCTACAATTGACAAATACAAGAATGGATACCACATGCTGTAATGATTACAATTATGTCATTTTGATATTAAAATAATATATGTTTATCACATGACGTAGATCAGTAGTATTAAGTGTTATTTTTACCTATATACATTTCAATTGGACCAGAGACATTAACATGCAACGTAATTACATGTATTAGTAAGGCCATACAAAAGAACATCTTTGGTTCCCAGATATCGCCGTGTCAGAAACATCCCTGCGCGTTGAGTATTTGATCGTCATGGAGAAATAAAACTGAACTATAAATTCGCCACATAATAAAAAATAAAAAACACTACCATGCAGAAATATGTTCTAATCTAATCATGTCTGACGAAAATCTGGCGATTGTTCACGTCTAACGAGGTTGTAATAACTTGATAGTACAAATACGTATTTGGCGAATTGAAAAAAATCAGAATCGAACAGCTCAAAGAAATAAATTATTAAAAAACCCGCGCTCCCGCGTCACATTCCGCAAACCCCATGTCTGAGAATCAAAGTGCTTTTTTATCTCCTAATATAGTATTTCTACTACAAAACACAATAATGTGCCGCGTTGCATATTCTGCAGCAAACGCCGTACAAAGGTTCTTCATAAATATACTCAAATTACATTTTCCCGGCCCTTGACTGCTATTGATACACATCTTACTTATATGGAAATGGGGGAGGGGGATATTAAGGCCAATATTGTTAGATGAACAGTAACTACTACTATTTCAGGTAATTTAACCCTTTGAACCCGAATGGCCGCTATAGCGGTTTATGCAAACAGTGCAGATCCAGATGAGCCGGCTCGTAACGAGTCGTCTCATCAGGATCTGCACTTTTTGCAAGTAATTTTCATATTTCTTAGAGCAAAAACACCCCTTTCCTTTTTCATAAATGGACGAATCTGAAAATCATTTTGTGACCATTGGAATTGTCGGAACATTAACATATCACAGTCCATTCCAGTTCCTTAGGGTTGAAAGGGTTAAAGTAGTGCAATGCTCAATATGAAGTTACACAAGCAGTTGGTGACAGATTATCACAATCTGATAATATTCTGAACTAATTTTAATTAGAAATGCAGAATTTTTAGATGAAGTCAGTAAGCACACATACTATCGTGTATGACATGATATGAATTATGTCTGACACGTATGTCACTTTCATGTTGACTGCTTGCAATCTGGTGTATTTACTGTATAAACGGTGATAAACAGAACACAGAATTAACAGAACACGACCAGAGACCCATGACAATCGCTGAACACGAATACATGATATTGTACAGACTGTCACATCGCCATGCATTAAATTAATCTATCTAGAAATACATTGATATTCACAGCTACATGTATGTTGGACTGTACACCTTACATGTATGCTGTAGCCGTATCCAGGTGAAACTTGACAAGGAAATTGCTATAGACGTACATCAGCGGGTTACATTGAAATACATGTATTGAGACATAGGGTGCGTCTGGCTTAGTGATATAATATAATAACCTATTAGTACCTAACTACACGAGTGTATTATACACTGATGGTGTCACTTGTGTTTATATAACATGTAGGAGTTAGTTTGCTAAAGTCGTTCCACCCAAACACATTGTTGATCCGTACTGGTACTGCGGAGATTAAATATTGCTATTACATAATTGTTTTAACAAATGATCCAATGATATATTGCTTTTGGCTGTATTTCACATGTCTATATGGTGTAAAATAGAGAACAAAATACCTAAAGGCGACACTCGAACCTCTGTAAAAATAAACTAACGGACTGCATCACGATAAACTTATGACATGCGCATAGCGGTTGTCGAGGAGTCTTCAACACGGCGCAGACATGTACTCCACGACCAACGGAGTGCGGTCCCAAAAGTAATGGAACACAATGTGAAATAAATAAAAAATATAATAAATGCAACGAAAGCCCCACAACAACTACTCATCAATGCATTACAATGTACTGAGAAAATGACAGTCACAGCGCTCAACAACAAGTACACAACTTTAGTTGGAGCAAACTGAAGTAACTATTTAGCCCTTTGAACCCGAAAGCCCGCTATAGCGGTTTATGCAAACAGTGCATATCCAGGTGAGTCGGCTCGTAACGAACCGTCTCATTATGATCTGCACGTTATGAAAGTAATTTCCATATTTGTGAGAACAAAACATACCCCCTTTCCATAAATGGACTAGTCTGAAAACCATTTTGTGACGATTGGATTTGTTGCAAAAGTAACCTATGCAAAATCCAGTCCAGCTACTTAGGGGTGAAAGGGTTAATATTTATTGACTGGTAATCGAATGTAGGACCACCCAAGAGAACATGCCGGTCGAGTTTCTGAAACATGCATCACCGAATGGCATGGTTACCAGTCACCACGCAACCAAAAAGGCATGCGTAGTCATTGACAAGATATGTACATTTGAGAGTCGACAGGAAACACACGACTACCCTTAAATTTACGAAGGTTGCAAATCACGTAACCGTAAAAGTGTGGTTTGGAGATCCACGATTTTTAACTGCCGTGAAAGTGCTATTACATGACACTTTTTGTATATTTCTCAAGAAGAAAAATGCTGCAATGAAAATATATCGTTATCGATAAACATATATATTTTAATAGAATGAACACTTGTTGAAACACATTGTATGCTTTTACATTGTATGCTGACGGATACTGATTATTGTGCTATCTGGCATGAACCATGGAACAATTAATATTATAAAAGTAATTAACGTACCACAAAACGTCTGAATCTAGAGTGACTGGGTCACTTAAGTAAATATTTAAATGAATGTTCATAGTTTGTGATTGAATTGGCTTTTGTGTCATGTGGGTCATTGCCCATATACAAGTTTATATGTTCGCTGTTTCTTATGTGTATCGTTCGCTTACTTACTCTGATAACCTAAATACTGATTTGGTCTTTAGCAGTACTGTCGAAATATGCGGTTAAACCCATAGTGCAGATACTGGCATTACAGTGGGGTCATCGTGTAAGTGCATACACGAACGAACACGGCAGGTTGGAAACAACCTGTCGTGTTCGCTCGTGTGTGCACTTACACACTGACCCCACTGTATAGACCAGTGGCAATGAGCTATGTTTCAGAAGGAACAGTACCAAGAAAAGTCCTAACCAATACACACTCACTGACATTGTATTTATAATTGTATGTGTTGTCTTGATAAAATATATTCGTGGACCACATGATTATGTTATACAACTAGTAAATATTAAGGACACTGACGGTTCACAACGGGTCATCACATATCATTAATATTGACAGGCTAGAACTGTACTAGCCTTGCATATATGTCATACGTCGATATTTCCTTGCCATGTAAGGATTTGTATGTTATATTTGATTGCCAAATATGCATCAATCGATGGCAAATACGATGTAAAGAATGAATATGGTAGAATCAGATTATATGTCGGTTATGTATTATATAGAGAATAGTAGGTTAGAATGGGAAGAAATAGCTGGCATGGCTTAGGAAACGGGATGAGCAAGGCTCTGCCAAGCACATCCCATTTCCGTGCCGCGCCAGATATGTTTTTCCCATTCACGCATTAACCTACTATTATATTTATCCCGTCAACACTACAAATAGCTTTAACATACACAAATTAACCCCAGCCGCATCCTCAAGATCGGAGATTCGACTAGTATGACAACTGCACATATTAATATGCAGTGATTATTTAGTATTGACAGGATATCAAAAAAGTTTCACGGAACATACGCACTATGTTGACGGGATAAACCATTATTCGCATTACAGACTGCAAGTGAACAATACCAATTTGGATTTTTATTTGGAGCCTGCCTTTGTCTTTTGCGGTCTGTATCAATGTCGGAAGATGATATGTATCGTACATCCACAACATGCTAGTTGTCATTACTCCGTCGGGGGATACTATGGATACGCGTTCGCCGCAGACACTTTACAGAACACCCTTTGGAATATATTCATGAAACTTCACACATGCATAGACCACGACCCGAAGGTGTGTCGCGCACACGAATGACAACTCTTGCATAGCTAATTTTTGAGTTATCTTCCTTTTTTGTTTCTCGAACTGATTTCGTGTCCGGAGCATAACTCCACCACCCTTTCGAATATTTTCATGAAACTTCACTCATGCATAGACCACGACACGAAGGTGTGTCGCGCACAAGAATTACAACTCTTGCATAGCTATTTTTTTTAGTTATCTCCCTTTTTTGTTTCGCGCACTGATTGACCATAACTCGACCACCCTTTGGAATATTTTTATGAAACTTCACATATTCAATTAGACCACGAACCGAAGGTGTGTCGTGCACAAGAATGACAACTCTTGCATAGCTAATTTTTTAGTTATCTCCCTTTTTTGTTTTCGTGCACTGATTTCCTGTCCGGAGCATAACTCGACCACCCTTTGGAATATTTTCATGAAACTTCACACATGTATAGACCACGACCCGGAGGTGTGTCGCGCACAAGAATGACAACTCTTGCGTAGCTAATTTTTTAGTTATCTCCCTTTTTTGTTTTGCGCACTTTACAAACTGGACAATAATGCATGAAGACACGTTTTCTCGTCTGCTCTGTACACCTTTTCTCGTGTGCTCTGTACACCTTACCTGTAGATAGAACAATAGAGACTGGGAGAACCATTCACCTGTCCATGTGCTGCATGTGCTAGCATGTGCAGATGTCCAGTCTTGACCACAGGTAATTTATACAGGTAAATTACTACATTGGATTACATTTCCATAAACTGTGTTGAAAATATTGTGGCATTATGTGGACCTGTGCAGATATATGTAGATAAATATAGGACTATTACAAAAAAATTCTGGGCTCCAGTAGCAAGCATTATTATTTTTAAATTTTTTTTTTCCATTTTTTTTTTCATTTTTTTTTTCAAATTATTTTTCAATTTTTGTATAGTAGCATAAGGTCGTAAGTGCTATACACAGACTATTCACCTGTGCATGTGCTAGCATGTGCAACTGACCACTGACCACTTACAGGTAATTTATACAGGTAAATGATTATATTACATTTCCGTAAACTGTGTTGAAAATATTGTGGCAATATGTGGACCTGTGTATATATGATATGTAGATAAATATAGAACTATTAAAAAACATTCTGGGCTCCAGTAGGGAGCATTATTCTTCTTTCTTTTTTTTCAATTTCATTTTTTTCACTTTTTTTTTTTTTAATTTTTTTTTTTAATTTTTTAACTGACAACTAACTTATTACAGTTAATTTATACAGGTAAATTATTACATTTCCGTAAACTGTGTTGACAATATTGTGGCAGTATGTGGACCTGTGCAGATATATGTAGATAAATATAGGACTATTAAAAAAAAATGCTGGGCTCCAGTAGCAAGCATTATTATTTTTAATTTTTAAACTTTTTTTTTCCATTTGTTTTTTCATTTCTTTTTTCAAATTCTTTTTCAATTTTTGTCTAATAGCATAAGGTCGTAAGTGCTATATACAGACTATTATCATATAATAAAACAATTATTGACTAGTGAGCCATAGAATATAATCTGATATTCTATGGCTCACTAGTCAATAATTGTATAATAGTTCGGGCCAGTGAAAATTGCTTTCGGGCCCAGGCTCGAGGTCAAGGCGGGACAAGGCGAGGCATCTGATTCCGCGGAATTCTTGCTTACTTATCTCCCTTTGTTGTTTCGTGCTCTGATTTTGTATCCAGAGCATAACTCGAACACCCTTTGGAATATGTGTATGCCCCACCACGATAGTGGAGGGGGCATTTAGTGTTACCCTTGTCCGTCCGTCCGCACACACGAATGGGTACTTGTTGTAAGCGTACGGGGATCTTATTGGGTAGGGTTAGGATAGTGTTGGGTACTCTTGTTGGGTGTTTTCATACTGTAAAAACCCAACAAGTATTCATTCGTAGGAACGTGCATCCCGTCCTCTCGTCCGTCCGTCCGTCCGTCCGTCACAACACTCGGGTAAATGTCTCATATTTTCTTCATCCTTCGACCGATCTGCTTCATATTTCACATACACATTGCTCTGATTGTTCACTACCGCCCTGTGCCAAATCCACGTTCGTCCTGCCCCCGCCAAGCCCAGGGTCAAGGTCACATACTTGGTGCTTCAAAAACTTTAACGCTCGGGTTAATATCTTATAATTTCTGATTTCTTTCACGGATCAGCTTCATATTTCATATACACAGTGCTCTAATGGTCCTCTACCGCCCTGTGCCAAATCCACGTTCGTCCTGCCCCCGCCAAGCCCAGGGTCAATGTTACATACTTAGTGCTTCAAAAACTTTAACGCTCAGGTAAATATCTTATAATTTCTGTTTTCTTTCACGGATCAGCTTCATATTTCATATATGCATTGCTATAATGGTCCTCTACCGCCCTGTGCAAAATCCACGTTCGTCCTGCCCCCGCCAAGCCCAGGGTCAAGGTCACATACTTGGTGCTTCAAAAACTTTAACGCTCAGGTAAAAGAAAATGTTGTCTTGGAATTTGGCCTCATTTATTATCAAAGCGATATGTGGGACATCCGTGTTCTATGAACACATTTTCTAGTTTATTAAACTTCACACATGCATAGAAGACGACCCAAAGGTGTGTCGCACGTAAGAATGACAACTCTTGCGTCGTTAATTGTTTAGTTATCTCCCTTTGTTGTTTCGTGCACTGATTTCGTGTCCGGAGCATAACTGGAACACCCTTTGGAATATTTTCATGAAACTTCAAACATGCATAGACCACAACCCTAAAGGTGTGTCACGCAAGAATGAAAACTCTTGCATCACTAATTTTTGAGTTATCTCCCTTTGTTTTTTCCGTAACTGATTTTGTCTCCGGAGCATAACTCGAACACCCTTTTTTCAAACTACTTGTGTATCTGGGGAGGGGGATACACATGCGCTTGTCGACAAGCGTCCATTTCTAGTTCAGTACATATTCCACATCCTTTGAACTAGGTCATTTCATTTAATATGTTTATCATGTTGTGTATTCATTTGTTTCCGCGAACAGTTGGGATTTAAACTGCTGTGCTACGCAAACTTAAGAAGAAATATCTGATAATAAGCGGGATCGGCAAGCATACTTGTAACGTTCCTAATTTACATCGATCACTCAAATTTTTATTTAAGGATTGCAGCGATCTACACAGAACATGGTCATTCATTGGCTCTTATATAGTACACTCCTTGTTATATTCATGTCTAACACCGAACATAACATCCAAGCAATCACTTTCACATCATTCTGTGTGAGCATGTGGCGCTAATCGATACCTATCCATTGCGGTACCATCTATAAATATGTTGTTTATTCAATGTCAGTATTTAATTACTTTTGCATCTGAATAACTTATTATTATAGCAGGTTTGATATCACATGTACATATATCATCATAACCAAGAGCCATATATGTCATGAGTGCGTGCATTTTGCGATAACCAAGCAACACAGCTGTGCAGGAAGAGTACCAGAACACCCCTGCGGTTAATTGCTCTTGCTTACATTCTAGCTTATCCAATATAAGATATGTAATAAATCAAAGAGAACTGCCAAGAGCATCAATGACATTGCCCTATTTTAAATTTCAAAGGGATCATATTAAGACAATTCGGAATTCTGATTTGTACATGTAATATATTGTTAATTCCCTACTCTGACACACTGTGCGGTAACGCTAAAGTCTTAATATATGTAGTTAATACTTACATCACTAACTATCTATCGCCACAAGTGACCAAACATATAAACACGGGTAAACAGCTCTGAAACTGTGCTGATTCATTATACATTTTAACTCTGAGTATAATTTTATGCATTTTCAAATTGCGAAATTCTTTCCGGAAAATCGCGTTTAATATATGTAATAACGTACTTTATTAACATCCCGAAGACGGATTGATCGCCATTGAGTTGGTGAAAAATTCGTGCAAGCAAGTGGCTCCAATATGGTGGAGGAGATAGTGTGGGAGGACTATATGACGATCGGTCTTTACCTGGCTGTCGTGCTCGCTGTCGGGCTTTGGGTAAGGTATTAGCAATGTATTTCCTTGCAATGTCATCATTCAGAAATGAATACTGTTTTCTTACACCGCCATATGTAACAGTTGACAACAGTAAGTTATCATGTCAATTTCATGTGGATGATGACTCATATATAATGCAGTCGGGGCGCTATTAATACCAATAGTTGGATACATGTTGACAGAATATGCACAGTTGTCTAACTGATGGTTCTGATCAACAAACACGAATGATACAATGATAGAAAACGTAATTTACATAGCATCAATGCAAAAATGAGAGGGATTATATATTTAAAATTCGTCACACTGTACTTATAATAGTAAGGCAAAATTATGTCATGATGCTCGCCTGACACGACTAACATACAATAGAATGCAGTGCAGAGGAGATGAGTCCCTATTACATTTGCCGATTTTTGTCGAGGACTGTGACTGTAATCTCTATACGTTTGTCTTCCTAATACTCAATACTGTAGTTGTCTGACTATTTTATATGGGCTAATGCACGCTCTACTCACTATGTGATGTATCCTCGTCATTTACATGTTGCATACATTAATATCAGTTGCAGGTTTTAGATACAACATCCTATTTTTATAAAGTCATTTAACAGTAGCATGTACCATGGAACAGACTCGGTGACGAAAACCACAGTAAACAAAATTCAGATGTACCACTAGATTACTGTTAGCAATCATCAATCATCAATAAAACAGCATCAAACCATATGTATTTTAGTTCGTTTTAGTTGCATTTCTCGCAAAATAAAATTCGGGCATCAATGTAGAAACCGATATTCAGTCATTCAGGTGACTGTAGATTCCAGGCACCGATGTGAAAGGTAGTGACATGTATCATCAATGTCACAACCGTATATATGAGGGACACGAACTTATTGAAGTTCGGTCATCAACATACTTACCTATACTACCCTTTAATTAGTATGCATAATTATAGTGTCATGTGATACAACATTTCGTTGCATTTGTTTATTTTGCAGTGCAATACCACAGTGTATTAAAAGTATAATACACTAGCGTAATGAATACGCAAATTAAACATATAACGAAAATACAGTATATGCTCAGTACAGATAGGATGTATTTATGCAATAACGGAAATTTAACACTTGTGTTGAATTAAGGAGAGATTTGTTTAATCCGTTGTCTGATTTCATAACAAAATAGTGTTTGCTATGTAATCGCAGGAGTTAAGTAATCACCATAATAAATTATTATTTATACAGTTATCCTCTATTTACTCCAGTCCACGTTTCGCACCAACAAGGGCACGTCGACTGGCTACTTTCTGGCGGGCAAGAATATGCACTGGATACCGGTATGTATATACCACAGACCGTTTGTTTATGCTCGAATAGTCGGCTACAGTGGTGACAAATGAATGTGTTTGGGTAAGTCGGCATAATTCTGCCGTATAATAAGTATAAAATTAAAAAATAGCATATACAATTACGCAAAGCATAACTAGGGAATATACAAATAGATTGAATGGTCAATGCAAATAATTCCAAGTATTATGGATGTAGAAATGTTTATTTCACGACTATAGTACTGGGATGTAACATTATTAATAGAAAACAACACAACTGCCTCAGCAGATCATGACAAACAGATCAAATGTCACCCGTGCCAAATTAACGCCAAACAACCATGTTTGTTTGTAGTATGTATTTAAATAATGTATCAGACAATTTAAACGGGCGACGCAATATAGTGGGAATGTACTCACCGAATCTTAAATTACATTGTTGGATTAGGAATCTATAATTCAGAGCCGTGTAAATACAACTTGTCAATGAATATAATTATATTAATTTATTAATTATATGCATGTATGTCGTGATCGGCTTTCCAGTGAAGTAACATTATACCATATACAGAATATATTCTAGGAACGAATCCGGTATCAGGTAGTATAAAACATATCGTTTTCCTTCCAGATCGGAGCATCCATCTACGCGAGTAATGTGGGCGCCCCGATGTTTGTCGGCATGGCGGGAACTGCGGCCGCCAGCGGTTTTGCTGTGGCCATATACGAGTGGCACGTGAGTTATCACCTCCAATTGTCATATATACGCCTTATGATCCATATTTGCATCGACTCTTTTGATATTACGTGCACAGCTGTTATTGTGGTTTTCAAAACATGTTCGTGTTGGAAACTATGTGTAAGTGCCCCTGAGGACGATTGCTTTCTTTATTAAAATCAATAATTAATATGTATTGTTAATTATAATGTGTTCTAACGGAATCACAGACAAATATCAGTCCAAAGTACGAACACACTCAGCAATGTACAATACTAATTGTACACGGAATAATTATCTCACAACTGAACAACACGTTACACATTTCATTGACATATATTTCTCATTAAATAGCCTTTAATATTGATGCCCTATATGTTTCAGGCTGTGTATTTGCTGATAGCCCTTGGATGGCTGTTCGTGCCCGTCTACGTTGCTTGCGGAGTAAGTAATATGTCCACAAATAATGTGTATACCACCCTTATGAAATGAAACTACTTATTGTTTGCTTTCGCACTTATAGAAGATATGAGGACCATTCGAAAGATAATGCAACCAGACATTTCGTTTTGTAGATCTGTCAATCCATGAACATAAAACTGCCCTAGTTATCTTCAAAGTACTCCCCTTTCGCCTCAACACATCGCTTCAATCTGTTTATCCAGTATGTGAAGCAGTTGTCGTACTCATACTTCGATATATCCTATAGGCACTGATAAACTGCTGATGCAAGGGCGGTCTGTACGTATATCTCTTCAGAGAGAGGTGTTTCTTTAGCTTTGGAACACTCACATGGAGCTAAATATGGCGAATAAGGAGGATGGGACAGTACATGAACCTTTCGCGCTTTTAAAAACTCTATCAAAATTTAGATGTTGTGCGCATGTGCGTTGTTGTATAGCAGATGGACAGACTTAAGACTAGTCATAGGACGCAGATTTTTGTCGTTTGCTCTTAGAACTTGCCCGCGACCCCATTTTCCTTCGGAACAGCGACGTGTATGATTGGACCACTATAACTAAAATACATGGCGTACACTACTGTTTTGATGTCATTATTCTTTTGGCAATGCTTAGTATTTTGACATTTATTTGGCCCATACCCTATTGTCGGCTTTTCGTTTCTGCTCATGTTTCGTCATCAGTAACGAAACTACTTCAGAAGGTTCTTCACCATGTTACACAGCATGTTTTGGTCGTCAGACAGCAAATGTGGGATCCATCGGGCACGTATTTTCATAACAAACATACTATTCTTAGAATGAAATGCATCGATGCCAAACCCAAGTTGGTCATCCGCGTTAGCTGTCTAGCGATATAACACGCATCTTTATCAATGATTGCCTTAATTTGTTCAACATTAGAATAGATGACTGCATACTTTGGATTACCGGTACGTTTCACATCTTTGACAGACCCCTGACCAACCGTAAGAGTATTTACCCACCTGCAAACTGTTGAAAATTACATTTGTGTATTGCCATAAATACTTCAAATTTATTATACCCCCGCAACGGGTTGTGGGGGGGGGGGTATACAGGAGTCGTTGTGGGGGGTATGCTGGAGTCAGGTTGTCCGTCCGTCTATTTCCTTCATCTGAAATGCTTAATATTTCACAAATGCATTCCTGTAAGGCTATACTATCATGCTGTGCCAGATCCACGACCGTCCAACCCCCGCTGATCCCAAGGTCAAGATCAAATACTTAGTCTCTTTACAAAACATAACATCAGAGAAATATGTTATAACTTCAATTCCCTTCATAAAAAATGCTTAAAATTTCACACATGTATTCCTGTCAGGCTCTACTAACATGCTGTGCCAAATCCACGACCGTCCAACCCCCGCTGATCCCAAGGTCAAGGTCAAATACTTGGTCTCTTTACAAAACTTAACATCAGTGAAATAAGTTAAAACTTCAATTCCCTTCATCAAAAATGCTTAAAATTTCTCTCGTGCGTTCCTCTAAGGTTGTACTATCATGCTGTGACAAATCTACGACCGTCCAATCCCCGCTGATCCCAAGGTCAAGGTCACATACTTTGTCTCTTTACAAAACTTAACATCAGAGAAGTATGTTATAACTTTCATTCTTTCATCGAAAATTCTTAGTATTTCATGCATGCATTCCTGTTAGGTTCAACTATCATGCTGTGACAAATTCCCTCTGATCTCGAGGTGAAGGTGGCATAGTTTGTCTCTTTACAAAACTTAACATCAGAGAAATCGGTTATAACTTCTATTTCCTTGCTTGGATCTGCTTCACATTTCACACACACATTGCTCCAATGGACCTCTACCACCCTGTGACAAATTCACGTTCATGCCCCTCCCGCTAAGCCTTGAGTCAAGGTCACAAGCCCACACAACTGAAATGTTTTACATATTTAGGGGTACCTGTGCCCACGCTGGGGGTATTCCGTAAACCTCGCTTACTGACCAATCTAGTTCATGTATGGGGTGTGCCTTAAAACCCATTTTACAACGGACCTTTATATATACCTATATCTCACCAACGTTCTCAGTTCGTGTTCCAGTCATTTATAACGCTGTCTACATGTATATTCATGTCCCAAAATGCAAATAAACCGGTTTATACAATTCAAATATATTTAGCAACAGTGTAGGTAAATATTCACTCTGTCGTTTGGTATTGTATTAATATTAGGTAAATATCGTGGTAAGCAATTGCACGGGCTAGTTGTGTCTAACAGCCCTCATATATCGTGTTCTGTGCATGCTATTTTTAGTTTCACACATCTATTGTTTCATCTACCGTTTCACATTTCAGTCATTTACCATGCCGGAATACCTAAAGAAGCGACTTGGGGGCAAACGAATTCGGATTTATGCTTCTGTATTGATGCTAGTGGAATACGTACTCATAAATATATCGGTAAGTAATTATGTGGACCACGTATGTTTCAGTACACACTGTCAGCTGTATGTATATATTTCTAAAGGTTTGTCTTATTAGCAGCATACGTCTACGTAGTACCCAGTGTCTGACAAGTTGTAATGTGAGCATTTCACGGTATATACAATATGGCCATGATAGCAAGTTCTCACTCTGTTAAGCGTCCGCGTGCGGGTAAGTTTTGAAAGTGATTCTGTGAAAAATCAAATACAATGTGTAAAACAACACTATGCTATTTTACACTATTTACTGGTGAAGTAATATGAAAACTGATTGGGGGCCTTGTCCAAGTATTAAATCCGTTCACGAATGTCCACTTAATAAGTTTAATTAGGATATTTTCTTCTTTTTTCTAAAGTTTGCTGGCTGAAATTTAAATATATGCTAAAAACTTCATCACCCCTGAAAAGGGTAAAGGAAGTTTTTAACATAGCATTTTAATTTACATTCGTTTCTTTCAAGGCCTTGATTGTTTTTGTCGGATACGTAGGACTGGTAGGTTTTGGTCAACTGGGTGGACGCTTAACATAGAAAAGATATGGCATGGCCTAATGAAATATAAATATAACTAGATTTCAGCAAGTGTATAATTTGTTACTTTCAACTTTATTGTTTGCATTTAGTAGTATTGTCTTATATGCGGTCGAATGTATATCGCATGTCTAGCAATGCAATATGGAGTAGTTGTGGCTATTGGGTGTCGCCTCTCGTATGTATTGAATTCCACATATAGTATTCCGTACACACAGGCGGAGATATATTCCGGCGCCGTCTTTATGCAGCAGCTGCTCGGATGGAACATCTACACGTGTGTCGTCATAATACTGGTCATCACGGCAGTCTACACTATTACAGGTACATATACAATATAGCATCGTGCTGCTGTATGTTTCTCTAGGTGCGTTTGTACAACATGGGTTTGGAATTCCAGTTGTTGAAATGTGTTTACAATCTGTGCTTGTCGCTGGTTTACATTTAATTATTATGATAATTTCTAAGCTGAGGGGCCTGATGACAATTAGTATGTCTGAAGTTACTGGCTTTCATATTACTTCAACCTTCATTCTATTTTTCCAGTATCCGACCCTTGACCATTGGACAACTTTAACTATTACTTTTCCGATGATACCGCTAATACTAGTACGTGTACTCTGGCTTCATTGCAGGTGGCTTGACTGCAGTCATCTACACGGATACGCTACAGACGGTTATAATCATTGCCGGGGCAATTGTTGTCACATCCATGTGTAAGACAGATTTATAAAATGTGCTGAGGCGATATAATAATATTAACTAATTCAGCCCTGCAGATCATAAAGTAAACATTTGAAAACGCCGGATATCCGACAAGCCGCATCATATGTATCTGCAATGCGTGTCAGTATTTTTTCAAATAATTAAACAATACCCCTTATAAGAGTAATTAATTAATCCAGAAATGAGCATGGAACAATCAATGTAATATATTCACGTGTGGCAGGGTTAAGTCACAACCTTATGATAGTGCTTATGATGGTTTAAATAAGCATCCTCTAACAAATCGTGTTGATATATCGTATGAAATATATTATGTAACAAGTTTCGTACTGTTTCAGCGTTGGTGCAAGTGGGCGGCTGGAATGGTATGATGTCGAAGTTCTCAACAGCCGCAGCCAATTATACGTTACTGAATCAGACGTTTTACAAATGTGGCATGCCTAGAGAAGATGCCTTTCATATATTCCGAGACCCTGTAGATGGTGATATACCATGGCCCGGAGCAGTGTTCGGATTGACAATTCTTGGACTTACTACATGGTGCCAAAATCAGGCAAGTTACAAAGTCTCCATCTGATACTGGAAATATTATACACATATAATAAAGTATCATCTACATTTAGTAGATACATTGGAAAATTTACCAACAACCTATTTATGAACGATATATCAACGTTTGTCACCACTGAAACATTCGCGTGAAGTGATTATGGAAATATGCTATGGTCAATACTGCAAATGCATATAACACATACGTGTAAATATGTTATTAATAGTATTAAGTGTTACGACCTATTATGGTGTTAATAAAACATGTACACCTGTTACAGATAATCGTTCAGCGGCCGCTGGCCGCGAAGAATATAGGTCATGCAAAGGCGGGATCTCTGCTCGCCGGCTTCCTAAAGCTGTTGAGCTTTCTGCTGTTCATCATTCCTGGAATGATAAGTAGGATTCTGTACCCAGGTAAAGCGATGTAATACGATGTTAAACATAATAATTAAATAAGATTGGTTTGTGTGTATTGTTCGGGCTTATCATTGACAAGTGTTTGGTAAGAATGTTTTATGACGTTGTCAGTCAGATTTGAGGATATGTTTAAACGCAATCATACTACATGTATCACATGAAAGGGTTACACGTTTATAAACCACGAATTGGGTAGACTGATATTGGTGTGTGTATTGTACTGAGCAATTGGTACAGTCACATAAATACATATATAAATAGTATACAGTGGAACCTCTCTAAACCGGACACCCTGTAAATATTTGCAGAAGAGTAAGCCACGTGTACATCAATTTTCAGAGCAGGTTGCATGTGCTGATCCAGACATCTGTGAAGACTATTGTCAGAACAAAGCCGGATGCACCAACGTTGCATATCCGCTGCTAGTGCTTCGCATTTTACCGGCAGGTATGACATGTTATTCAAATATCACTTTCATGAGAGAAAATAACCGTGTGAAGGCTTACCAGTTACATGTACCACTGTAAGTTGGTCGGCCATCTTTCTTTTATTTATTTGACCTGGAATGTTCCGTGTTATTTTATGTTTACAGTATCGTTTTACCATGTCTTGTTATAATTCACAGGCAGCCTACTGTCTGTTTCACGAAACCTGCCCACATTGTTCGTGTCATTTGGTCAAATATTAATTTTATTACGAAAAATGTATTTGTCTATGAGAATTTAACATGGGAAAAAAAGATATGGAGGAGCTGTGGGATAACATGTAACATTATCGAAAAAGAAATTGTTTTTGCATTCAGAATTTCTTTTATTATATAGCCGTAACATATGGGCAGGCTTTCGTGAAACAGACAGTAATGACGACTGCTTTACTGACATTAATGATAGTATTCAATGTTGCTTAAATGACTTAAAATAATCAGTCCGAGGATATGAACTTGTATGTAAATGAGGCGGTAATATCGTCGCGAAATTTCAGAAAGTGTGTTTCACTGAATAATCAATGTCATTTATACTCTGTACATACACCCAATTTATAGACGTAAATAAATATAATACTATGCCGATATGGCAACGTGTCTACGTATGTCAAACTGAATAGGCATACTAATAAGTTGATATGTTTTCATGCATCTACAGGTAACGTACAATTCAAGTCGAGTAATGTAGTTACATGTGACTGTATGCAAAGTATTACTGAAGGTTGTATCAGATTATATGGTTTATATTGCCACATACTTAGCTACATGTACGGAATTTGTAGTTGTGCTTATTTCGTTGGAGCGACTGATTTTCGGTAGTCGAGACAAAGAAAGAAAACTGCCTACTGACAGGACAACTACGAGTAAATGTCGTATCAAAACAATATATCACTTAATTGCTGTCAATTTTTATCACGATCATAATGGCGTTGTGGTGCATATACTTCTGTCTCTTTGTATCTGCTGCTTGCATATTTCATACGCTATACATATAAGTTGTTGTAGTACCATCAGACATTTACTGGGTGTTTATTGATTGTGTAGCCCTCGTATATTAACGTTATCCAACATGTTTCAGGCTTACGGGGAGTGATGCTCGCAGCGTTGATGTCTGCACTTATGAGCTCATTAACATCCATATTTAACAGCGCGAGCTCCATTATGACGCTTGATCTTTGGATATACATTAGGTATCTGTTTTTCCTTTTGAACATTAATAATCGGATATACATTCATATCTGATTGTATATATATATAGTGTTAATGCAGTGTAACCTAAATCGGCTACACTAAAACATGCATTATATAAAGTTGTTCTGATATATAGACTTCGTCTAAAGAAACAAGCAGTTGCCTACGGTACCGTAACGGGGATATTATATATTTAATAATAATAATGTTATAATGTTCTATGTGGTCACCATTTCATTGACTCCTAGTGTGTATGTTTACACACGCAAATGCACACACACGTCCACATGTCTTATTCGTGCCCACGTTCATGCGTCTGAGTATGCGTTTCGAGTAACTTTTACAAATAATTGCAGGATCAATAACACTAAAGCATAGTGCATAGTCATTGGTTTATTAGTCGTCGCCAAAGCATTATAATAAACATTAATAACTCCATGAACTACGCTAAAACACGTCCAATATCTCATATAAATGTAATAACCCGACGCTTTCAAAGCGTCTGTGGGAGATGTGTGATGCAAATGCACGTTATGGTCCCGATCATGCATACCCGAACCGATTCGACGTCTATCTATATATATATAATCGCGAGTCTGGATACTACTACGCAATGGTATACAAATGTATCAGTCATTCATGGATTATTATTACAGAAAGATGGCAACAGAGACTGAACTGATGGTAGTTGGCCGGCTGTCTGTACTCGTGTTGATTGGCATCAGTATACTGTGGTTACCGGTTCTACAGGCGGCTCAGGGTGGGATGTTCTGGTTATACATACAATCAACAAAGGCCTATCTTGCTGTCCCCTGGTGTATATTGTTCGTTCTTGGACTGTTTTGGCGAAAACTAACGGAGCAGGTGATATGTATTATCACACGTGCTTGTTGCTCGTCTAGTCAGTGTGTTCACTTTGTAAAGGAACAAGAACGCTATAGTTTGTAATGCACTACCTGTATATGTACACCCGTATTCATTATAGATTTATTAGTGTTTATGTAATACCATCTTACATTTGCAACATTTCGTGACTGGTACCATGCATATCTACTACATGTACTTTCATGCTGGGATATCATTCGCTCAACTGACGGTTGCTTTTAAATCATCACTAGCACCCCGCCGCTGTTTTTGTGAATCAGTTGCAGCATGAAACGGTTGCAAGTTCACATACGATGTACATTGCTTCTAATTAATCGGATCGATCGTTCGGGAGCCGATGTATCAATTCATTTTTATTGCTTTTGGTATAAGCACAGTTTTATTTTATATCAATTTTGGGCATATAAGCCGAATAAGAGGATTGAAACGACATATTGCTATTTTACAGAGTTTTAGCGATTCCAACAAATAAACATGTACACCACATGCATGTTTTAATTGAATTATTGTTTAAACAAAACAGTTGTACAGTCACAATACAAAATGTATCTATGTCATTCGAATTTCACATTGCTATTGTTAATAAATCTCTTTAAAAGCGAATATTTATATTTGTGTTATGCAGGGAGCATTCTGGGGCCTGATGATTGGCCTCGTAGTAGGTCTCATTAGGATGGTGCTCGATTTCTCCACCCCCGAACCCAACTGTGGCAGTGGCGATCCAGACACACGCCTAGCCGTCGTGAAGAATGTGGACTTCCTGCATTTCGCCATCATCGTCGCCGGCGTGAGCACCATCGCCATGGTTGCCGTTAGTCTCCTTACGTCACCCAGGACTCCAAAACAGGTGTGATCATTTATGGCATTCCGCCTGTATACTAAGTGTTCACAATATGAATGTATATTCGCATATAATACCATATAAATTTGAGCTGTTTTATGTTAAGGACTGAATTTATAGAATATGACATTCTGTTTTAAATGTAGAAGAATCATACATGTGACTGAATATCGATATAAAGTATATGTGACCCTATTCTTCGTAGTGTACATTACACAGAGCATTGAGTTTCCATCTCCACCATTTTAGTGTGTACGTGCTATCGGACAGTTTCACCACTTGGAGCGTTTGACATGTACAGTAAATACTGTAAATAAAGTCTTTACTGAATTCTGAAACATTTTAACAAAGGGTCAACAAACCCTTCAGATATCAAACTGTGTATATAAATTTGATGACAACAAAGCATAGCACGGTGTAATTTTAGGTCTCCCCATCATATTGAACCAACTTTCATTCAGGTGTTTGTCATATTATTAGTAGTATGTATCAAACGCAATAGGAGGTACAACTGGGCGATGACTTGTACACACTAAAAAATGGCCGAAATATCAACTCCATGCACTGTGTAGGATATAGTAAGTAGAGACTGTTCACATGTACGTTATGCGTATAAGCCCATTATAATTATACATGAATCATTGGATGATCAGGGGCCCCACGGGTCCTTAAATACACCCACTGTCCGCATATAGGTGCCAAATGTCAAAGGGAGACCAAGCTACCCAAAGGAGATATATGAACTCAGGCAAGGAAAATACTAAGTTGAACGCCAGACATCAAGACAAACACTTGACATGCAAGTATTAGTGACAGTTTTCTTAGCATAGATATTCAGGTGTTCTGGTGTGCAATCTACTTTCCGTGTCGTAATCTGGTAATGGGTGTTTGCGATGTTTGATGTTGTGCTTGAATAGTGTGTACATTGTATACTTAAATATTCAGCTTTCCTACAGCTTATATTTCTTTTTTTTAATAACATATTAATAATATTACTTTTATGTTTATATGTCACCGCCTTAGCTGCACCGGGTCACATGGTGGACTCGTCACGCAGTAGAGGAACCGGAACTGACTGATGACGAGGAGGAGCCAGACGAGAAGACGCTGGAATTGGAATCAGACCTACCTACGGCATCCGGGTCCAGTAAGAGGCTTTTTAAATTACAGTAGAACCGCTATAACTGAATCTAAACTAAACTATGAATCCTTAATATTATGGGTTCAATTGCCACCTATCTCTGATGACCGTGGCAATCCATGTTCAAGTTTGCTAAACACAGTCCCATATATGCAAATACAGTGATGACAAATATGAATAATAATATGAAGTCATCCGTAAAATGTATCTTCCCAATTTAGTTTTGAAGTAATTCTAAAAACAAAACTGCACTACACTAATGCAGATATATTATTGCGTCTTTTTCGCAATCGATATGTCTCTCGATCCCTTCCTGAATGCGAACCGAACTCCACACATTCACGTTTACCATACATGTATGCAAGTTGACATATAATTTTGATATTAATTATATGCTTCCAACATTCCAACATTGCATATTTTACTGAAATTTCGACATTCAGATGTTCTACATTTGTAGCACAGATTGTCTTGTTCATTAACGAGCGTATTTGATAATATTCCACAGGAACAAATACAGATAACGAATCATAAACCATCAATCCATTCATAGGACAAAATAGCTGCCGACGACTACGAATACTAATCATTCACTTCGTCACGAAATATTAAGTTTAATGTTTTTCTAATATGCGCAAATGTCTGAAATTCTGAATTCCCAAGATATTAGAATGTTAATAATAATTAGAAGCAACTGAAGTGTAAAACTATTGGTATGTCTACATAACGTGCGAATATCCAGATTGGGATTGAGTTGTAAACGTACGTTTGAATGTTCCCAATTATATTCACTTGTATTCACGTGTTGCAGAATCACATCCGTACGTTCGAGCTCTGAAGACTTGGATATGTGGAACAACAGACCAACCATTACAACACATCTCTGCAGAGGAAAAGGCGGAAATCAGACGGAAATTAACGTCATTATCTATAGATGCCAAGTGGAACAAAATACTAAACATATCGGCCATAGCAATAGCAACATTTACGGCCTTCTTATTTGGGTATTTTGCATGAAGGGCACTTTCACGCATTAGAAACAGCTAATGCACATGTATGTCTGATATGTGGTTCTGACTGGAGAAATTGTCCTGACTGAGTTTACGACCAGTGTAGATCCAGATCTGATCAGGATCGCCACTGTTCGCTATACCAATCAATGAAACATCTCTTGTGCTTCTAACAGGCAATATATATTGTTACAGTCAGAATTCATTACAACGGCACACGTTATAACGGCATATTCGCCTTCTTGCACGATACGCCGCCAAACGAATCGGCACGCACTTTAATCTGTTCGATATACCGGCAAATTCGGCTTCCGGCACCGGCAGAGAAATCCCGCAAACGAATACACAATTTAAGTCGTATTTAATGTTCGCTATAACGGCGCCGGTAACCTGTGTAGCTGGTAACAGGACTGTGACCCAGCTCAGTTATCCGGCATCACCGATGTTCGGGAACCAGTCGCTAAACAATTTCACGGCTGATTAACCCTGACACGATGTCATAAATCGCGTCAATTAACGTGTCGGTCTGTATATTGTCACAAATACTCGACCGCGTGCCTTTGTCCACAAGAACTTTACACGAGTGTGAACACATTTATCATGCAACATTGTCTCTGGGGCGAGTTCTCGTTGGGGTGAAATGAAATATTGAAGGGATACAACTCTGTACATTATTGTTTTGTATTTTCATAAATGTTAGCATGTAAATAAAATCAAACTGTTTATTAAACATGTTAAAATGAGCAACATAGTCTCTGGGCCGAGTTCTCGTTGGGGCGAAATGAAATACTGAAAGGGATACAACTCTGTATGTTATTGTTTCGTATTTTCATAAATGTTAGCATGTAAATAAAAACAAACTGTTCATTTAAATGTGTTTCTTTTCTTTATGCATTTGTTTGCGAATTTCTAACAATAAAGAAACAACGTTCACATATAATCCGGTAGTCACGTGTCTACGTAAATACCAATTATCACACGAGGTTCGCATGCAACCTTGACCTTGTCAAACATCGGATTATTATTGAATGTTGTTTGTTTCATTGATATAAATTTGTATACATATGCATTGATTTATCAACGAGGTGACAAATAAGTATTTAATTCAGCACATATCGCGCCGATAATGCCGAATTACGCTAGCATAAATTGACAACAAATAACATCGCTACAATGTGTGGTAGCCAATTCCCGACTGATACCAATTCCCGACAGATAACAATTACCGGAATCGGACGAAAAAAATCCCCGATTCGTTATACCGGCAGATTCGTTATAACGGCAGATTCATCTCAAACGAACTATGCCGTTGTAACGAATTCTGACTGTATTATGCTATTTAGTAAACTATACTATTTCATTAGGAGATAGACTGGTCACAGATCCCACAAGCCCCATTTCTCCAGTGACAGCAGCATATGACCGTGGACGTGTGTTTTATCAGCCACATTACAGATATTGCACGTACTTGTATGCTTTATACAGAGAACTGTAAATAGTGTAGATGTCGTTATCGTTGCCACATGGTCAAACACTACGCAGCTATTCACACCGGTTCATGATCTTCATGTGTGTCCTTTGGGTATCGTGTTTTCTATTTTATATATTTAACCATGGTATAAATTGCAAGGTCAGTAGATCCAAAACTATCCTGAAACCGGACTGCCGGAAACAATATGTGTTGCACGTGCGGTTTAATTACACTTAATCATTTGTGTCACGGGCTGTGAGAGAATTTTATCGCCCACTAGTGCTAACGGTTGAGCGCGTATCAATCAATATACATGTACATGTATGTGACAATAGCGAACTAACGTAAACAATTGACATGCACAAACAGAAAAGACGTTTCCAAAAGGCGACCAATTAAACTAATTATGCGGTGCAGTCGGCAGCGTATATTGTGATAAAAACCGCACGTGTAATGTATGTCTTCCTGGTAGTCGTCTTCCGCGATATTCTGCGAGAGTATATCGTTATATTACATTGTATAACTGCAATATGTATGCAATTACTTCTAAAATATCAATAAAGCGTTATTAATCAGGTGAAGGACTATGCATATTAGGTGTTCCTTGACAAAATTATGAGGAGATAAAAAAAGCATAGCGACGGCACTTGACATCAATATAACGTCGGCCACAGTTAATATCACAAGACATTAATTGTCACAAAAAAGCCTTGTCCCCAAAAATGAATCCAACATAATTGCCCAGCACGCCTATCTTAACCCTTTCATCCCTAATTAACAGAAATGGTTTTTGATATGTTAATTACGAGCCGGCTCATCTGGATCTGCACTGTACTATAGGCCATAGCAATCGCAAGATTTACGGTCTTCTTCTTTGAGTATTTTGCAAGAAGGGCACTGTCACGCATAACCTCGCTAAATAAATAAACAACACAAAAACAACTGTGATGTCAACATCTAATAACATACTAACAAGCCATTGTTTATAGCCTAAAACTAACGCTAAGTAGCCATTGTTAATCGTGAAATGATTTAAAATAATTACTATAAAAACAGGTATCACAAAAACAACTTTATCACCCGGATTATGTCGTAGACGATGTAATTAGCTAGGACTACTTAGAGTACATATGCTTAAAACACTAGTTAACTTAATACAATAATATAACATTTACACAATAAAATAGTATATTGAAATACAGTTAAACACGCTACTCGATATAAAAAGGCACACATTCTTTTCAAAATACGACAGCATGTTTTGGCACATTCCTTCATAATATCATCGTTAGAGAATAAAAAAAAAACTTTTCAATATCACTCAAAAGCATGAATTCTGGACGAAAACTACACGCTTTCTCGGAACAACTCATGTCTAAAGTCAGAGTACAGCTCGCATGTTAACAAAGCATTCATTTCAGTTTCAACAGCATTAGCATCACACAATAGACATAGTCTTGCTCGAGTACAAATAGAATGCCTTCATACCGCCCGGTTTCCAAACTTAGTGGCGCAACGCCACACCGAAACTTGGCAAATGCTGACCTGTGATTAACCGGAATAAACAGTTTACAATATGATTCTGTTTCAAATGTAGTTTTAAACATACAGTATGACCTGAGTTTATTATTTCCCTGACCACGTGTACTGCTATTCCGGTTAATACAGTTATACCACTCAACTACGTTCTTGTTCATAATTGCTATCACAATATCCTCCTGAATTTCTCTTTTCACAACAAAGACGTCAACATTCAAATATTTATCAATATGTAAATCATTAAAATGTCTAATGACAATATACCACCAATTCTGACAGTGTCGACTATTTCTATTATAGCACCAGTTCAATATACGCTTGTTAATTCTAGCTACACTCATATTGACACATCGGCTCCAGTGATTGGCTATACATTTCCACTGACGTATGGATGCTGGTCACCATGCCATATCACCGGAAATAGCAGCAATGGGAGTATATTTTCCTATGCCCATAAAGAAGCATATAGCTCTGTTTTGTATAGCGTTGATGCAGGAAAAGTATCGACTTCCCCATACCGCTGCACCATCCGCTATGACCGGCCAAACCATCGACCAAGCTCTGACCACGCTCTGTGCAACCATTTTGGCAGTTATATTGAAGTCAAGATACTCAGTAGTATAGTGGGGATGGAAATGATACCACCTAGGTTGGAGGGTCTTATCAGGGCTCACTATAGTCCAACCCACCACAGGAAAGTGTAAAAAACTTGTATGCTGAACAAACAAAACTTATGACAAATTATGAGAAAACCCATGACAGAAATGTTCATGTTAAACAAACAAAACCTATAGGTATTATGACAAATATGACAAATTATGAGACAACCCATGACAGAAATGTTCATGTTAAAGAAACAAAACGTATAGGTATTATGACAAATATGACATATTATGAGAAAACCCATGACAGAAATTTTCATGTTAAAGAAACAAAACCTATAGGTATTATGACAAATATGACAAATCATCAGAAATCCTCAGAGAGAAATGTGCTTGTTGAAAAAGTAAAACCTACATGTATACGAAAAAGTATTATGACAAATATGACACCACAACCCCCAACACCAACATCCGAGTTATTGCAATTGCGAGAAAAGGCGAAATCACTCGGGATCACATATAGTAATCGTCTGAGAGTTGCGGGGTTGACCAAACTGATAAACCCAAAATCCTCAGATCAGACCTCCCGAGATATTGGGAAATTGAGGGATGAAGCTAAATCACTCGGGATCACATATAGTAATCGTCTGAGAGTTGCGGTGTTGACCAAACTGATAAAAGCAAAAACCTCAGATCAGACCTCCCGAGATATTGGGAAATTGAGGGATGAAGCTAAATCACTCGGGATCACATATAGTAATCGTCTGAGAGTGCCGGGGTTGACCAAACTGATAAACGCAACAAAGAACAGCGCGTTTACGGAGAGGTCTGAGACTAAGCGTGTAATCAAGGCTGGAAGGAGAACTGTCAAGCTCACCTTTCATAGAGCGGTTGGTGGTATTATTTCCGATAGGATAGTAGATAAACTGATGCCCTATATCACTACAAATTTTCATCTTATGTACACGTATTCCTAAAACCTTAAGCACATCGATGAGGTTGATTCCAAAGGCCAGCCTAAAACTATTACATTCTACAAGAATATCGGAGGAAGTCATTGGATGTCATCCCTCTCCGACGTAAACCGCTGGGTGGCTGTTCAGGAGACCAGGCGGATGGACATCGATACAATCTCTCGCCCAAACACGAAGTGGACATTCGTAAGATGGGTGGAAGTGTGTGCCAAGCTCGTGCAGGGAAAGCGCGGGAAGAATTTGGGTCTTAAGTCAAAATTCGCGGAGGGAGGGCTGCTACCAGAGTAGCTGCGAAATAAGAAAGATATGTATTCTCTAGACCGGTACGATGACGGATTGTGTTTATTTCGATGTTTAGCGATTCACAGGGGGTCTCGAGTTGATAGGTGCTGTGCTAAAGCGCGGGAGCTCAGCCAGGAGTATTTTGGTGAGAGTAAACTAAACCCAGTTCCATTTGATAACTTGAAGAAGGTCGAAGATAAGCTTAAGGTTGGTATCGAAGTGTATGAACCCACAGAAGACGGAGTCTGGTATTTGATTAAAAAAAACAGCACATTACGCCGCAGTCGGCACCAAACATAATTTATGACCATCGGATTATTCCAAGACCACGCATTCCTTATACAGTCGTTTCTGTCAAAATTTTCCGGGTGTATACGTGTGCAAAGTGTTGTGCGTTGCGTATCCGTGGAGTTTCCGTTAGTTGCGTTTCAAACCGTGTGTCGTCTACGTGTAATACGTTTTCGGCCATGCGTTGCGTTTCCCCACTCTTGCGCATGCGCGAAAGTCGAACAAACCGTGTTCAACGCATTGAGTTTCAAAAGCGTGTAATCCGTGTACAACGGTTGTAAACGTATACAACGGTTGTAAACAACGCATTGAGTTTCAAAAGCGTGTAATCCGCGTACAACGGTTGTAAACGTATACAACAGACAAACGTATACAACAGACCGATTGAGATTTGAAAACTAGTCTTAAAAATCGGTCCGAGAAAAATTGCCAGTCGGCTGCTATTTCGCTATAAACCTTGTAAATTTACCGGTTTTGACCACCAAATAATTTATGACACATATCCGCGGGCCATATCCGTGTTAAACCAGTGTGCAGCTCGCTGTGTATTCAGTTTCTCCAAATATCGATTTTTCTTAACACACGCGTGGGACAGGTGTATAGCGGATTAGTGACTGAAATGCTGAAATAGACTGGCTTCAGCGTAAAGATACGAGAGTTCCTAGACTCGTCATTTCTGATGATGTTAAAATAAAATAAAGAAACCATGCACTGTGTTTATCTGTGTTCGTAATATTTAACCCCAAGTAACTGACACGGACTATCGGCCCGGGCTATTCCATATTAAGTTAGGAACTGTTACATTACGCTGTATTAGGGGTCATTTTTGTGTATATAAAATGTACATGTACATAGGAATGCCGCAGATCCTGATGAGCCGGCTCACGTGATATACAATTCGCAAACATTTTGATAAACGACAAGGTACATATGTCGTGTTAAAAGCGTGACTCATTAGGCATCAGGGATTGGGGATCAATTGAATGCTAAATCACACCGCCGATGTACTTTGAAGTCGATATGAGGGTTAAAGAAACACCAAATCTAGAGTATGCGGTGTCTTTCTCTTTCTATTTCAAAAAAGTTTTATTTGATGAATACGGTTGGATATTGGGCGAAATGAGTCTGCCTTACAATAATTCGCATGTGCGGAATGGTGGTAGGTGCGAAACGATCCGCCTCTAAACGATCCGGGCCGAACAGGTACATGTATTCGCGATATTGTAAAAGGGACGAAACAAGGCCGCCTCGAAGCGATCGGGGCCGAACAGGTATTCGCGTTAAAACGTGTAACCGTTGTACACGTTTCAACGCTTTCATATAGCTACACGCTTCCAGGTAAAGCGTTGTACACGTTTCAATTCTTTCACCTCGCTACATATGTATACGCCAAAGCGTGTTATACGCATTGAAGCTAAACGTATTACAGGCTTTAAAACTAAACGGTTTGACAATGTGTATTACACGTGTACGAACCGTATTATACGTTTAAACAACGTATGCAACGCTTTTAAACTAAACGGTTTGACAATGTGTATTACACGTGTACGAACCGTATTATACGTTGCGTTCGCGTTGAGTTTGCAAGTGTTGTCTACTGTGGAACAAAAACGGAGACTGCACTGTAACCAAGCTTAAAGGAATCACCCACACGTACTGTTGTAAAGAGTGCTCCCAACGATTCACACAAGCCTGCCACCTGATAAGGCACGCACGCACCTGTATGCGAGGGGAGACCCAAGTAATATGCGAAGGTAAGATTTTGGAGCGTCCTAGATCCGCGTACGAAAGGGCATTCTTCCCGAAAAGCGCGAAGAGTTACGGCTCATTGGAATGGATGGGGCGCGTTGAGAAGGAAGAAGGCATCCACATCCATACCGAACAGTGTCACAATATTCATTGTTGGGTATATAGGCATAATAATATAGGTATATGGTTTGCTGGACACTGGACACATAGGTGGTCAAATTCGGTAGTGTACATGTATGTAGTGAGTGAATATCTACTGTGAGATACATGTTGACTTTCCTGTGTATTGGTTTTTTGAATGGTCAAGCAGGTTACCTGTGTGTTTGGACATGTGCATTGTACATGAGTTGAAGTGGGGTCATTGTGGACAGTGGACATTTGAATCTCGACTAGACAACAACAATACTTGTATTAGAGACAGCAGACTGAGTTATCCAACTGTAAGTACATGTGAATTAGTTTTAGTGACATGTAGTTTGTGTGTGAATTGTGTGAATTGTGAATATGTATTTTTATTAGTCAAAGGCTTTGTGTAATTTTATCTGAAGTTCAAATACGATTATTTTTACTAAAATGTTATTAATATTCTCAAATATGCATTAGCCTAAGATTGTGAAATATTATACCAGACTTCACAGTAAATGAATTGTTCATTCATTGACACTTTAGTAGAGTGGTTAAGTGACAAATATATGAGGATTGTTTTTTCAAAAGATATTTTCTTTTTGGACATACATTGTAATTCTGGAATTTTTGCTAGAAGATAGTTTTGTATTGTACAGGTGGTTTTTGTGTGTGGCCGTGATACGAGCATGTGAGAGCAGCGAGGCGAGGAAGCGAGCCTGCATGTGCATTGTTGAGACCGTTTGTTCCTGGGCTAATATGTAAGAACTTTCCATTATTACGTTTCCATGAGTGGGGGTCTATACTCTGAGGCCGGGACCTTACACTACCTGCGTGGAACATTACGTGTCCTGTGTGGACTGTGAATGGCCTGTGTGGACCATTACTTGTCCTATGTGGAACAATATTTGACCTGTGTGGAACATTGTCCTGTGTGGATCGTTACTTGTCCTGGGTGGAACATTACTTGTCCTGCGTGGACCATTACTTGTCTTGTGTGGACCATTACTTGTCCTGTGTGGAACAATATTTGACCTGTGTGGAACATTGTCGTGTGTAGGCCGTGACTTGTCCTGTGTGGACCATCCCTTGTCCTGAGGTGGCCGGGTGTATTATTGAGTACTATCGTCCTGTATATTCACACTCACTGACAATTGAATCTAGAGAGATGTTAATGCAGTTGCTAATGTAACACGTATAAACTGTGTGGGGATTTAGAAACTTATGTGGGGAATTAGACACATATGAACTGATGTGTAGAATTATACACTTATGAACTGATGTGAGGAATTAGACACTTGTGTGGGAATTAGACACTGATGTGGGAATTATACACTTATGTGGTGAATTAGACACTTGTGTCCTGGTGTGGGACTTAAGACACTTATGTGGGGAATTAGACACTTATGCTCATGTGTGTGAATTAGAAACGTGTGAACAGTTGTGGGGTAGTTGACACTTGTAACATTATGTGGGGTAATGAGACACTTTGGAATTGTGTTATGAAATGATACACACATAAGCAGGGTGGTTATTTGACATTATGTGTTTGGGTTGAAGTGTTGAGGGGTTCACTTGTACTTATGTGTAAAATAGCAATAATATTTTACTTGACGACGTGTTTTAACCATAATATACATGCTACACCTAATCCAACTGTGTTCACTAGTCTTAGCCATCAGATCCATCTGCCGACCTATCCAACGAACTCGTCAATTTGTGACAAACAGTGCGGGCACGGTGGCGAGCGCTGGATTGCTGGAGCTCCAGTAGACGGTTACTGTCAGGAAAATAACACAGTGTACCAGTATCACGGCTGCTATTGGCACGGATGCCGGGCACACTCCATAAACAAGCGTGACGAGTTTGACAACACCACCAGGCGTGAGAAAATGATTACAAAGGCTGGGTATGAGTTAGAGGTGATGTGGGAGCACAACTTTAAGAAATATGGTAAAGCTATAAAAACGGGGTGTCCTACCACACTCTACCCACACAAGATTGTGTACAACTTTGAAGCGTATTTGAGCGAAGACGGCCACGGGAGGAAAACGGATTCCTTCGAGTTTGAAACCGAGCATGTCCCGATTAGTGTGAGTATTGGTGATAGTATGTCTTCAGAAATAGCTCACATATGTGACACAGACCCCGCGCGGTTGGTGGCCAGGTTTATGGAGGATTTGCGCAAAAGCGCGGGAATGCCATCAGGGAAGAGGTAGGTAGAACATTCCGGCCCCTAGATATGGACACCCTGCGGGAGCGGCAGGCTGGGGAGATCGAGCAATGGATATGTCAGGTACCGGTAATCGTATTCAATTGCAGCAGGTACGACATAAATCTTATCAAGAAGTACTTAGTTGGCGAGCTGTCTGATACAACCAAAAAGGTAATGGTTGGCAAAAGGGAAAACGCTTCGATATTTCTATTCACACCCGAGTTGAGGTTTCTCGATGTTGTACTGGCCGGGAGTCAGTTATAACCGGTGGATTAAAGGGTACTGCTGTGAAGCGCAGAAGTCCTTCTTCCCCTACGAATGGTTTAATTCCCCAGACAAACCAGATTATCCCGGACTGCCGGATCTGGAACACTGGTAAACCACCCAGCTCGCGGAATGCCGCGCGATTTTCAAAGCGAAAAAGATGACCACGTTCCGGGAGTGGCTGAAGTATTATAACGATTTGGATGTCTCACCTTTCCTGGAAGCATTGGGGAAAATGTGTCGATTTTATAAAGACAAAGGTGTTGCTATTCTCAAGGATGCCGTAACTTTGCCAGGTGTGGCGATACAGTATTTGCTGCGGGGGACGGTGTCTGATAATCCTTTCAATGACAAGCTTCAACTTTACGCACCATAGGAGGAAATTTACGAGATGCTGCAGAGGGCTCTTGTTGGAGGTCCTTCCATTGTATTCTCTAGGTATGCGGAAGCCGGAGAGTCTAAGATCCGATCCACTCCGGAAGGGCACGGCAAACAGTGCAACGCCGTGCTGGGTTACGATGCAAACGCTCTGTATTTATCCACACTGAGTAAAGAGATGCCGTGCGGAAAAGAGACGATCACGACGGTCAAAGCTCCCAACAATCCAATTATTATCAAACAATTTTGTAAGAATGTGATGGACGGTAAGTGGTTCGGGTTCGCCGAGGTGGACATCGAAGTGCCAGAGAAGCTGAAGAATAAATTCGAGGAGATGTCGCCCCTATTTATAAACAGGGTTGTTCACGAGGAGGAAGTTCCCCAGCACATGATGAAATATCTGAGCGCCACGGGCCGGACTCGCGGTGATGGGAACAAGTTAGTTGGGGCGCTATCGGCTCAGAAAGGGTTGCTGTACGAACCACTATTACGTTGGTATCTCAAACAAGGATTGAAAGTAACTGGAATGTACCGCTTATTAAACTACTATTCGGGAAAACCCTTCAAGTGGTTCGCGGAGGATGTCACAGCAGCTAGACGAACTGGCGACGAAGATAGCAGCAAAGCTGTAGTCGCAGACATAATGAAACTACTCGGCAATTCGTGTTATGGGAAAATGATAGAAGCGGCGGAAAGACATTTGAATACGACTTGCACGAAAGACGAGGAATGTGTTGACAAAGCGTTGCGATCAGCCTTCTACGATGATTTGACAGAAATAGGAGATGCGTACGAAATATCGAGCAGAAAATCGAAATCATCCGTAAAGCGGACGTTTCACTGTGGGATTGCCGTGTACGAATTGGCGAAGTTGAGAATGTTGGAGTTTTACTATGATTTTCTAGATATGTATGTGGATCGGAGCGATTTCGAATTGATACAAATGGACACAGATAGTATGTACATAGCCACTAGTGGGAGGGATCTTAAATCATGCATTCGCCCAGAGTTGATGGATGAGTTTATAAAATCAGAAAAAAATTGGTTGGCCTGGGATAAGTGGAGCGGACGCGAACCAGGAGTTTTCAAAATGGAATTTCAAGGGGATCGAGCAATCGCGCTATCGAGCAAGTGATACTTTGTAGAGAAGGTGGGTTTGCCAACCGGAGTTGGAGGCACGACCAAGCATTCCTCCAAAGGAATGAGTAAGCGAACGAATAGTGTAGATTGGGACCGGTACAAAACCGCACTCGAGGGATCTTATGATACAGCGGGAAACAGAGGATTCCGCATGAATAATGGAGGTATGAAGACATATTCCCAGCACAAGCTTGGGCTATCCGCCTAATATGACAAGTGGCGTTTGCTGTCTGATTATATTCATACAGAGCCGTCGATGTAGGACGAGAACCTGACCAACTATGACGATGGACGGACCGGCACCGCAAGAAGTTCTTCGCGAACAAACCCGTGCGATGGACCATTATCCAAATAGTAGAGCATGGGCTCATCGGGTTTGGTAATAGATCGATCTAGATTATATACATTGAGAGACCACACGGGATCAGTCGCGCGGCGGCGGCCACCTTCGAGCTCCAGTTGATAGAGGTATCGGACGGTAACATCCGATGGAAGCCGTTTCTCCGCTAAACCAACGGGTCGCCCGGGCATATGGTTTGTGCGACACAGTTTTCGACTTGATGGCATCTACGGGCTTCTTACCGATCAATCTGGTCACCTCGCCGTTCAGTGCGGAGACCACGGCATGCAGCCTGGTCACCCACTCGGTCGATCGCGAATGAGGGTCTACAAGTTGTTTGGCATATTGATGCCCGAGCAACCTCTCAGCCAGGGTTCGCTTGAACCGCTCCACGATCCCCTGGTCCCGGTGGATGTTGACGCGGCCGCGTCTGACACAAACGTTGTGTTTAGCCAATAGATGAGAGACCGCGCCCATGAACTCTCGGCCGGGATCGACCTGGAGAAGATTCGGCTATTTGAGAGGACTCCTCTTATATATTCGGGAAAGAGCCTCGGCCACCTCCTTAGACTCTTTAGTGGCCAGCGGCTCAGCCCCCTTATACTGAATCGCTACGTCAACGATTGTCAGTGCGTACTTGTATGTCTTGCGACCGACGCGATCGTGAGGGAGAAACAGGAGATCTGCTTGGTGGACTTCGTTCGGCACCGGCACGTCGAATTTCGGGTGCGGAATATTGTGAGGCGAGGACAAATAGATCTGCCAGATGGTCTGCCTCTTTAGCCATTCCTTGGCTGCGTTTTCCGAAACCTTGGTCGCCGCCGCGAGGTTTTTGATGGCCGCGAGTCCCTTCCAGTAGCCACGGGGGCTGTAGTATATGTTTGATAGCTTGCGCATTAGGCGAACCGATAGTTGGCTATTATCAAGCTTGCGCGTGTCCATCGCATGCGAGGTATTTTAGTAGGTCGAACAGTCTCCAACACGCCCTCGCCAGATCGTCCGGTAACTGCCTCGTCGATACTAAACCTTTGTTGGAAGTTTCGCTGCAGCTCCAATCGCAATTGCAGTTGCCGCTCCTGAGCTGGAGAGGGAACTCGGAAGAATCTAATATCCGCTTTGCGAAAAGGAGGCCGCTTTTTCGTCCTCGCGCCACGTCTCTAGAGAGTCTTGGGCCAGACTGATCAGCCCCTTTGCGCCAGCTAAACGGTGTGTAATGGCCGTGTAGCCTACACCGATAGGAGCAAAATAAAGCTCGTCAACTAACATCGTTCTATATATATATATTATTTAAAAAATATATTTCTTTTTTATTATTGCTTATTGCTTTTGCTTATTGGTTTTCAATATAGTAGCTGACGAGACCCACCACACCCATTCCCACGACGATGAACGCGATCTCGCGGTCTTTTTGGGCCTCTGACGGTACCTAGAAATCTGAAAGTTGGGGCTCGAGGTCCAGCGGCGCGAGAATTTTCTGTGGATATGCCAGCTGGTACTCGCGCATGGCTTCGTCAACGTTCCGGAAAGTTTGCACGGCGTGACTCTCGCGGCGAAGCTCTTCGTTGATCCAGTCCACACGGTTGGTTCGTTTTTCCGCCCATGCTTCCTTTGCGCTATTGAATTGTTCTGTAGCTAAATCGTGACGCTTTTTCTCCTCACCCGCGTCTGCTCCTATTAACGAGAATAAATAGTTTCTACCGCCGAACGCCGCTGCGCTCACGATTGCACCACCTACTATTACTCCGATCGTAGCCATTTATTTCCATATATTAGCAGGTAGAATTCCGGCTTTAATTAGACAATCTCGGGTCGAAATTGCGGACACTACATTCAAGGTCACGATACCTACGTCTCTCGCAGTCATGTCCAATTTGGGAGAGGGCCCTCCGAAGGCCATCTTTGATAGTCGAGCAAACCCGATACTGAGACCCGATATCACCACGGTGTGATAAACCGCATTCACAATCATTTTACCTTCGTTTTTAGCCATTATATTTATTGCATATAAAAGGGATCGTGATTAATGTTTAAATGGGTCGCAATCGGTTTCGTAACTTTCTTCGGAACCGCCTCCAACTGCACCGGTGTGGTTGAGTTTTGTCTCGAAAGGTATTTCCACACACACACGGTGCCAACAACTGCCAGACCACCATCAACAACCTACAGGTGATCCAGGTAGGAGCTACAGCAATCCACGATTGCTCCGCAGGAGATTGAACCGCTGCTGTCTTCGGATGTTTTGCTGTTTCTGCCCCCAACTCCAATTGCGATTGGGGCTCCTGAGCTGGAACAGCAATCCCCGATTGCAACGACTGTTTGGCCCCTCGAATCTCGGAGAGTATTTTATCTTGCTTAGCTTTTCGGGTGGCAGCCGCTGCCCTCCCAGCTGCCTGTTTTTTTTGGTGTTTGTGTCGTGTAATCGGATTCAACAGTGTTGAACCTAATTCACGAATTGGAAGTGGGGGATCAATCGGAGTTGGTAGTGCAATCGGGTTCATCCAATCTCGATTGGGAGTTGAGGGCTGTTCCGTCACTCTCGCAGGTGCTTGTCGCTCCTGGTCCAACAGGGTTGGGGTGCGTCTTGTGTCATCATTTTCTGAGCTTATAGTTCGTGGGCATATATGTCCAAATTGACAGTGCTTAGCCGTAGTCAACGCGGTTGTCAGCGGAGCTAAGTACATTCCAAACTTGTGATAAATTGAGCAGCAGGCTGTTCTAAGAGTGTTTCCTACAAAAGGGTCAGTCTCTAGATCACCAATCAACCCCGCGGTGTCAGATATAGGGAGAATTGCACTGACAGCGGTAGCGTACAAATGAATAGCCGCCGATCCAAGAGTTTTCGTCATCTCTGTCCCCAATTTAGATTCGTATTGCGCATACATTTTATCAACCTGGACATCTGACATCTTATCCACCTGACAAACTGAGAGACGCCGACCGAAATACCGCTGCGATTGCCACCCAGCAACCAGCGCAGCTAGCCGCTCGCGTCGTGTTTTCATTTTCTTTCAATACCTTATCGGCAGTCGTGTCATCTTTCAGGAAAGATATCGTGTCGGTTCCTACAGTTTCTTTTGGGAAAGATGTCGTGTCGGCAGTCGGCACGACTGTCTCTTCCATTAGCTGATCGAGAAGTTCGTCGCAGTTCATTATTTTATTTTTAATAATTAGTACTATTCTCATAAGTCTAACATATTGCCAAGCGCACCACCCGATACTTATGATCACCGTTATGCTCGCAACAAAGCTCGCAGCGGAGCAACAAATTGATTCCCACATTGTTAACCATTGTTCAGCATTTGTTCAACATTTGTTAAGTATTTGTTCAGCATTGTTCAGCAATTGCTCAGCATTGCTAAGCATTTGCTCAGCAGTTACTAACGAGCGTTAAGCAATTGCTCAGTAATTAATTGATAACTTCGTAAGCAGTCGGTTGATCAGTCTTTAGCACAAGCTTGGCGCGCTTAGTTTCCGAAAGTATCTGTCGAACCTCCAGGCGCTCCTCGCGTTGGGATAATGTCGGTCTCTCGAAGACAGTCATCGAATGAGTCTCGGTCCTTGCAGTGAAAGAGGGCGACCCATTTCGTTTGCTCGCGCAGATCCTTGAGGACGGCGTTGTATTTCTGAGTAGAGATCCATACGCTTTGCCCCGCATAGCGGCCAGAAAATGCGAGCTCGGAGAGCATGTGCTTCTTTTTGGTCATCGCCGCCTTGGCCGAGCAGTCGTCAATCACGTATAGGGTGGGCTCGCCCTGGAATCTTTAGTATAAACCACGCAGCCAATCGTAAAGCCTTTCGCCGGGGTCAATAACGTATACCTCAGGGTCGGTCCATATACACGGGCGTCGCTGATAAGTCTCGTTGTGCCGCACAGTGGGACACAGGATCACAATGTGTCGAAAGATATCGCGGTAGGACCCCTCGAGCAAGTCGAGGATGAAAACTGTTTTTCCACATCGTGTCTGCCCACATATTATGGCAGAGTGGGCATCACAAACATTATTTTTATTTAAATCTTTAGACGTATCGACCATCTTCGATGTTGAGTTGTGCGTCTGTGATTATATATAAGTACACGTTCAATGCGCCAGCTCCATCCGCCTCTTTGGTTATCTGGATCGTCACACCCTCGCTAGCGTTCTCAACTTGGCGTCCACTACCGTGCATTTGGTCGTCGTCGCTGGCTCGCATGTCTAGCCATAACGCGTACTTGGAAGTCAGGAACTGTGCAAGGGAGACGTCCGAGAGCTACAGGTCTTTGGCAACCGCGGCAACCTCCGGGGAGCGTTTAGAGCCGGCAGCAAACTGCTTTCTGGCTTCGTCCCATTGAAACTCAAACCATTTTAACCTTTTGGCCTTTTGCACAATACGATCAAACCTCTTTCTAGCCGCAATATACACATGTTTTAGTGATAATTTATCTGATTTGCATGCGGATAGCGGTTGTCGAGGAGCCTTCAACGCGGCACAGACATGTACTCCAAGACCAGCGGAGTGCGGTCCCAAAAGTAGTGGAACACTATTTGAAAAAATAAAATAAATGCAACGAAAGCCCCACAACAACTATTATGCAATAAATTACAATGTACTGAAAGAATAACAGTCACAGCCGGAAAAAACATATAATTAAGTACACGACACGAAGACATAGTCGCACGGGACAAGGCTTGGAACGTCCGATGTTTCAGAAGGAACGAACAGTACCAAGTAAGTCCTAACCGATACACACTCACTGACTAGTACATTGTATGTATAATTGTATGTGTTGTCTTGATAAACGATATTCGTGGACCACATGACTGTGTTATGTGTTATATGACTAGCATAACCATTAACGTAAATATTAAGGACACTGTGTGTTCACAACTGGCTATCCCGTAGCATTAATATTGACAAGTTACAACTGTGCTAGCCTTACATATATGTCATACGTCGATATTTTCGTGCCACGTAATGATTTTGATGTTATATTTGATTGCCAAATATGCATCAGTCGATGGCAAATGAATATGGTAGAATCAGATTATATCTCGGTTATGTAGCATACCATTATTCGCGTTACATATTGCAGCTGACCAATACCAATATGGATTTTCATTTTGGATCCTGCATTTATCTTGTGCAGTCTGTATCAATGTCGGTAGATGATATGCATAGTGCATCCACAACATGCTATTTGTCATTACGATAATTTCAGTACATATTCCATATCTTTGAACTAGGTCATTTCATTTATGTTTATTATGTTGTGTATTTATTTGTTTCCACGAAAAGTTGGAATTTAAATTGCTGAGCTACGCAAACATAAGAAGACATATCTGATAATAAGCGGGATCGGCAAGCATATTGTAAGGTTCCTAATTTACATCGCTCACTCAAATGATTTTTTTACGGATTGCAGCAATCTACACAGAACATGGTCATTCATTGGTTCATATATAATACACTGATTGGTATGTCCATGTCAATCACGGAACATAACATCCAAACAATAACTTCCACATCATCCTGTGTGAGCAGGTGGCGTTAATCGAGACCTCTCCATTGCGGTACCATCTATAGATATGTTGTTTATTCAATGTCAGTATTTAATTACTCGCGCTTCTGAATAAATTATTATTATAGAAGGTTTTATATTACATGTACATATATTATCATAACCAGGAACCCTAGATGTGATGAGTGTGTGCATTTTGCGATAACTAAGCAACAAAGCTGTGCAGGAACAGTACCAGAACACCGATATGGGTAATTGATATTGCTTACATTCTAGCTTACCCAACCCAATATAAGAGTTGTAATAAGTCAACGAGAACTGCCAACAGCATCAATGACATTGCCCTATTTTCAAAGAGATGATATTAAATAATTAAATCACCAAGACAAATCGGAATTCCGATTCGTACATGTAATACATTGTCAATTCCCTACGCTGATATACTGTACGGTAACGCAAAAGTCTTAATCTATGAAGTTCATACTTACATCACTAACTATCTATCGCAACAAGTGACCAAACCTATAAATACAGGTAAACAGCTCATTATGTAATATCGTATTTAACAGATAGGCGCAATTCACCGACTTGACGAATCACGTAAAAATAGTGTCGACTGAAACTGTGTTGATTAATTATACATTTTAAATCTGAGTATAATTTTATGCATGCTCAAATTGCGAAATTATTTCCGGAAAGTTCGCGTTTAATATAAATGAATATGTAATAACGCACTTTATTAACATCCCGAAGACGGATTGATTGCCATTTAGTTGGTGAAACATTCGTGAAGGCAACCAAGCAAGTGGCTCCAATATGGTGGAGGAGATAGTGTGGGAGGACTATATGACGATCGGTCTTTACCTGGCAGTCGTGCTCGCTGTTGGGCTCTGGGTAAGGTATTAGCAATGCATTTCCATACAATTTCATCATTAAGAAATGAATACTGTATTCTTACACCGACACATGTAACATTTGACAACAGAAAGTTAGCATGTCAATTTCATGTGGATGAAGACTCATACATTATGCCGTCGGGGCGCTATTAATACCAATATTTGGATACATGTTGACAGAATATGCACAGTTATCTAACTGATGGTTGTGATCAACAAACACGAATGATAGAAAACGAAATTAATATAGCATCAATGCAAAAATTAGAGGTGTTTTGTATTTAGAATTCGTCACACTGTGCTTATAATAGCAAGGCAAAATTAGGTCATGATGCTCGCCTGACACGATTAACATACAATAGTATGCAGTGCAGAGGAGATGAGACCCTATTACTTTTGTACATTTTTGTCGAGGACTGTGACTGTAATATCTATATTTTCCTCAATATGGCTGTGATAATGTAATAAATGCTAATACACGCTCTACTCACGATGCGATATATCCTCGTCATTTACATGTTGCAGACATTGATATCAATTTCAGATTTTAGAAACAACATCCTATATTCACAAAGTCATATAGCAGTAGCATGTATCACGGAAGAGGCTCGGTGCTGAAAAGCACATTGAACAAAATTCCGATATACCAATATATTACTGTTTTGCAATCCACAGAATCATCAATAGAACAACATCACGAACATATTATGTTATATTTCTTAGCCATCACAATATCGATGTAGAATCCGATATTCAGTCATTCAGGGGATTGTAGATTACAGGCACAGATGCGAAAGGTAGTGACATGTATCATCAATGTCACAACCGTATATATGAGCGACACGAACTTATTGATGTTCGGTCATCAACATACGTACCTATGATACACTTTACTTAGTATACATAATTATAGTGTCATGTGATTCAACATTTCGTTTTTTGCAGTGCAATACCACAGTGTATATTAAATTATAATACACAAGCGTAATACATACGCAAATTACATATATAACGAAAATACAGTATATGCTCAGTACAGATTGGATGTATTTATGCAGTAAATGAAATTTAACAGTTGTGATGATTTAAGAAGAGATTTGTTTAATCCGTTATCTGATCCTTTGCCGATTTCATCAAAATTGCAAAGTATGCTTATCTAGCAAAGGATACTTTGAGGGAGTAATCATTTATTTTTCCTGAAATGCATTATCTCATATAGAACTAACTACTGCATATATTTGATGATTACAAGTATGCAGAATTATTATACTGAATGTATAAAATTATCACAGCAAAAATGGTTGTGATAATGTAATAAATTCAGCATAATAAAAATTAATAAATTTATCTTTAAATTGAAAATTTCTCCCTCAAAGTATACTTTATAAGTATACTTTGCACTATACTATATAAGTATACTATATAAGTATACTTTGCAATGTTGGTGAAATAGGCTACTGATTTCATAACAAACTAATGTTTGTTATGTAATCAGTCCAGGAGCTAAATAATCACAATAATAAATTATTAGTTATACATGTATCCTATATTTACTCCAGTCCACGTTTCGTACCAACAAGGGCACGTCAACTGGCTACTTTCTGGCGGGCAAGAATATGCACTGGATACCGGTATGTATATACCACAGACCGTTTGTTTATGCTCGAATAGTCGGTTACAGTGGTGACAAATGAATGTGTTTGGGAAAGTCGGCATACTTCTGCTGTATAATAAATATAAAATTAAAAAATTGCATATACAATTACGCAAAGCATAACTAGGGAATGTACAACTAGATTGAATGCTCAATGCAAATACTTACATCATTAATACACGAACCCCCGATGCCAGGAACACAGTCGGAATTCCAAGTATCATGAATGTAGAAATGTTTATTCCACGACTGGGATGTACCATTATTAATGGTAAACGACACAACTGCCTCAGCGGATCATGACAAACAGATAAAATTTCACCCGTGCCAAACCAACGCCAAACATCCATGTTTGTTTGTATTACATATTTAAATAATGTATAATTGCTGGAGGTTACCGACATCAGACAATTTAAACGGACGACGCAATATATTGGGAATGTACTCACCGAACCTTAAATTAAATTGGTGGATTAGGAATTTATAATTCAGAACCGTGTAAATACAACTTTTCAATGAGTAGAGTTATATTAATTTATTAATCATATACATGTATGTCGTGATCGGCTTTCTAGTCAAATAACATTATAACATATACAAAATATATTTTAGGAACGAATCCGGTATCAGGTCGTATAACACATATCGTTTTCCTTCCAGATCGGAGCATCCATCTACGCGAGTAATGTGGGCGCCCCGATGTTTGTCGGCATGGCGGGAACTGCGGCCGCTAGCGGTTTTGCTGTGGCCATATACGAGTGGCACGTGAGTTATTACCTCCAACTGTCATGCATACGCCTTATGATCCATATTTGCATCGACTCTTTTCATATTACGTGCACAACGGTTATCGTGGTTTCAAAACATGTTGGTGTTGAAAACTATGTATATGTGCCCCTGAGGGCGATTGCTTTCTTTATTTAAATCAATAATTAATATGTATTGTTAAGTATAATGTGTTCTAACGGAATCACAGACAAATAGCAGTCCAAAGTACGAACACACTCAGCCATGTACAATACTAATTGTACACGGAATAATTATCTTACAACTCAACAGCACCGTTACACATGTCATTGACATATATTTCCCATTTAAGAGCCTTTCGTATGTATGCCATATATGTTTCAGGCTGTGTATTTGCTGATAGCCCTTGGATGGCTGTTCGTGCCCGTCTACATTGCTTGCGGAGTAAGTAATATGTCCACAAATAATGTTTGTATCTAGGTGCCCACTCGACATGTGTATACCACCCTTCTGAATTCAAACTCCTTATTGCTTGATTTCGCACGTATAGAAGATACGAGGACTGTTCGAAAGATAATTCAACCAAACCTTTTGTTTTGTAGATCTTTCAACCCATGAACATAAAACTGCCCAGTTACTTTACAAATACTCCCCTTTCACCTCAACACATCGCTTAGATCTGTTTATGCAGTATTTGAAACAGTTGTCGTACTCATATTTCGATATATCCTACATCCACTGATAAACCGCTGATCTAAGGGCGGTCTGTATATGTATCTATTCCCGGAGAGGTGTTTCTTCAACTTTGGAAACAATCACAAGGAGATAAATCGGGCGAATAAGGAGGATGGGACAGTACATGAACATTGTCCGCTTTTAAAACCTCGGTCAAAATTGAGGCGTTGTGCGCAGGTGCGTTGTCATGTAGCAGATGTACATACTCAAGTCTCGTCATAGGACGCAGCTTTCGTCATGATTGTGCTGTTATCTTTTTAAGAACAACATCTTTATAGAACTAGCCTGAGACCCTATTTCCCTTCGGAACAGCGATGTGTAGGATTGGACCACTATTACTAAAAACCATGGCGTACACTACTACTTTTGACGCCATTGTTCTTTTGGCACTAGGGTATTTTGGCATTTATTTGCCAATACCCTAGTGTCTGTTTTCCGTTTCTGCTCATGTTTCGTCATCCGTAAAAAACTATCAAACTATTTCTTTTGTGAAATTTCGGTTACGTTTTCAGAAGATTCTTCGCCGTTGTCACACAGCATGTTTCTGGTCGTCAGACAGTAAATAGGGTATCCATCGGGCACTTATTTTCATAACAAACATAATATTCTTAGAATGACTTGCACCGATGCTAATGCCAAGTTGGTCATCCGCGCTAGCTGTCTAGCTGTATAACTCACATCTTTATCAATGATTGCGTTAATTATTTCAGAATTATAATTGATGACTGCATACTTTGGCCTACCGGTACGTTTCGCATCTTTGACAGACACCTGGCCAGCCGTAAAAAAACATTTACCAACCTGCAAGCTATTGAAACTGACATTTGAGTATTGCCATAAATACTACAATTTTCTTCATGAATAGGTTGTGCCTTAAAACCCACTTTACAACGGGCCTTTTTTATATACCCGTATCTCACCAGCGTTCTCAGCTCGTGTTCCAGTCATTTATAAAGTTGTATACATATATATGAATGTACCACAATGCAAAACGAATTGCAAATGAACCGGTTTATACAATTAAAATATATTTAGCCACAGCGTATGTAAATGTTCACTCTGTCGTTTTGTATTGTTTTCATATATTAGGTAAATATCGTGGTAAGCTATTGCACGGGCTAGTTGTATTATGTTTCGAACAGCCCAAGTATATCGTGTTCTGTGCATTTTTTTTGAAGTTCCACACATCTATTGTTTCATTTACCATTTCACATTTCAGTCATTTACCATGCCGGAATACCTAAAGAAGCGACTTGGGGGCAAACGAATTCGGATTTATGCGTCTGTACTGATGCTAGTGGAATACGTACTCGTAAATATATCGGTAAGTAATTATGTGGACCATGTATGTTTAAGTACACACTGTCAGCTGCATGTATACATTTCTAACAGTTTGGCTTATTAGCAGCATACGTCTACGTAGTACCCAGTTCTTATAAGTTGTAATTTGAGGATTTCACAGTATATACAATAAGGCCATGATAGCAAGTTCTTTCTCTGTTATGCGTCCGCGTGCGGGTACGTTTTGAAAGTGGTTCTGTGAAAAAACAAACACAATGTGTATGCTATTTTACATTATTTACTGGTGAAGTAATATGAAAACTGATTGGTGGACTTGTCAAAATATTAAATCCGTTAATGAATGTCCACTTAATAAGTTTAACAAGAGTATTTTCTTCTTTGTTCTGTCGTTTGCTGGCTGAAATTTCAATGTATGCTAAAATATTAATCAACCAAAAGGGTTGAGGAAGAATGTTACGCTGATACGTGACACAAATTTCCAAAGTTTTTGTTTTGTATTCAACAAATTGTTCTGTGCTACTTGATTAATTCAATACTTGTATGATCACCATAACTTATGCATCCATATAGGACATTACCTCATATGGAAGTTTCTCCCGCCCATTGGGACTTAATCATTTTATTTGCATTCTTGCATTACTTTAACGCTTTCTTGTCGTTTCTATCACCGTGTACTATCGGCTTCTTTAAAATGAGACACATGAATGTCATTATTTGTAATACATGTCACCAGACTATTATAGCAGACACCCTGTCGTTATTTTGATTGATTATGCCATGAAAATCAATATGTAACCGCATGTTGCGGTCTGAGATTTGAAAAATAAAGATATGTACTTTAAGCAAGTGTATCATTTGTTATTTTCAACTTTATTATTTGCATTTAGTAGTATTGTCTTGTATGCGGTCGAATATATATCGCATGAGCAATGCGATACGAAGTAGTTGTGACGCTTGGGTGTCGCATCTCGTATGTATTGAATTCAACATATATTATTCCGAACATACAGGCGGAGATATATTCCGGCGCCGTCTTTATGCAGCAGCTGCTCGGATGGAACATCTACATGTGTGTCGTCATAATACTGGCCATCACGGCAGTCTACACTATTACAGGTACATATACAATACAGCATCGTGTTGCTGTATGTTTCTCTAGGTGCGTTTTACAACATGTGTTTGGAATTCCAGTTGTTGGAATGTGTTTACAATCTGCGCTGGTTTACATTTCATGATTATGATCGTTTCTTAGCTGAGGTGCCTGATTACTATTATTATGTCTGAAGGTCATGACTTTCATATTACTTCAACCTTCATTCTATATTTTCATGTCCGACCCTTCACCATGGACAACATTAACTATTACTTTTCCGATTATACCGCTAATACTAGTACGTGTACTCTGGCTTCATTGCAGGTGGCTTGACTGCAGTCATCTACACGGATACGCTACAGACGGTTATAATCATTGCCGGGGCAATTGTTGTCACATCCATGTGTAAGACAGATTTATAAAATGTGCTGAGACGATATAATAATATTAACTAATTAAGCCCTGCATATCATAAAGCAAACATTTGAAAACACTGTATATCCAACAGGCCGCATCATATGTATCTGCAATGTGTGTCCGTCTTTTTCAAATAATTAAACAATACCCCTTATCAGAGTAATTAATTAATCCAGAAATGAGCATGAAACAATCAATGTCATATATTCAGGAGTGACAGTCACAACCTTATGATAGTGCTGATAATGGTTTAAATAAGGATCCTCTAACAAATGGTGTTGATATATCGTAACTAGTTCGTATGTTCTGTAGACCCATTTGTTACGCATGCATTTTAAGTAACTACATCGTACTGCATACCCGTACTGTTTCAGCGTTGGTGCAAGTGGGCGGCTGGAATGGTATGATGTCGAAGTTTCCAACAGCAGCCGCCAATTATACGTTACTGAATCAGACCTTTTACAAATGTGGCATGCCTAGAGAAGATGCCTTTCATATATTCCGAGACCCTGTAGATGGTGATATACCATGGACTGGAGCAGTGTTCGGATTGACAACTCTTGGACTTGCTACATGGTGCCAAGACCAGGCAAGTTACAAAGTATCTCCATTTGATACTGGAAATGTTATACACATATAATAAAGTATCATCTACATGTAGTATTTATATTGAATAATTTATCAACAACCTATTTATGAACGATATATCAGCGTTTGTCACCACTGAAACATTCGCTTGAAGTGATTATGGAAATATGCTATGGTCAATACTGAAAATGCATATAACACATACGAGTACATGTGCTATTGATAGTAGTAAGTCTTACGACATATTATGGTGTTAATAACACATGTAAACCTGTTACAGATAATCGTTCAGCGATCGCTGGCCGCGAAGAATATAAGTCATGCAAAAGCGGGATCTCTGCTCGCCGGCTTCCTAAAGCTGTTGAGCTTTCTGTTGTTCATCATTCCTGGAATGATAAGTAGGATTCTGTACCCAGGTAAAGCTATGTAATGCGATGTTTAACATAATAATTAAATAAGATTATTTTGTATTGTTCGGGCTTATCATTTACAAGTGTTTGGTAAGTATGTTTTATGACATAGTCAGTCATATTTGATGATAAGTGTAAACGCAATCATACTATAACATGAAAGGGTTACATTTTTATAAAACACGAATTGGGCAGGCTGATATTGGTGTGTGCATTGAAAATGAGCAATTGACACAGTCACATAAATACATATATAAATAGTATACTGTGGAACCTCTCTAAACCGGACACCCTGTAAATATTTGCAGAAGAGTAAGCCACGTGTACATCAATTTTCAGAGCAGGTTGCATGTGCTGATCCAGACATCTGTGAAGACTATTGTCAGAACAAAGCCGGATGCACCAACGTTGCATATCCGCTGCTAGTGCTTCGCATTTTACCGGCAGGTATGACAGGTTATTCAAATATCACTTTCATGAGAGGAAATAACCATGTGCATGCTTACCAGTTACAAGTACCACTGGAAGTTGGTTGGCCATCATTCTTTATTTGACCTGGAATGTTCCGTCTTATTTTATGTTTAAAGTATCATTTCACCGTGTATTGTTATAATTCACAGGAAACCACTGTTTGCTTCACGAAACCTACCCACATTGACCGTGTCAATTGGTCAAATATTGATTTTATTACGAAAAATGTATTCGTCTATGGGAATTTAACATGGGAAAACAGATATGGAGGAGCTGTGGGATAAAGTTTAACATCATCGAAAAATAATTTTGTTTTCATTGTTTATATAGCCGTAAAGTTTCGGCAGGGTTTCGTGAAATAGACAGTAATGAAGACCGCTTCACATTAATGATCGTATTCAAAGTTGCTTAAATCACTTATTTAAAATAATCAGTCCGACCATATGAACTTGTATGCAAATGAGGCGATAATATCGTCTTGAATTTTCAGAAATGTGTCACATAGTATTCAAGTCGTGTAATGTTACAGTAGATACATGTGACTATATGCAAAGTATTACTTAAGGTTGTATCAAATTCTATGGTTTATATTTCCACATAGCTACATATACTTGCATGTACGAAATGTGTAGTTGTGCATATTTCGCTGGCGCGACTGCTTTTCGGCAGACGAGACAAAGAATAAAACTGCCTAGTAACAGGACACCGACGAGTAAATGTCATATGGAAACAATACATCACTGGATTACTGTCAATTGTTATCACGATAACAATGGCGTGGTGGTGCATGTACTTCAGATATGTCTCTGTGTGTCTGCCGCTTGCGTTTTTCACACGCTGTACATATAAGTTCTTGTACCATCAGATGTTTACTGGGTGTTGATTGATTATGTAGCCCTAGTGTATTAACATTATCCAACATGTTTCAGGAGTACGGGGAGTGATGCTCGCAGCATTGATGTCTGCACTTATGAGCTCATTAACATCCATATTTAACAGCGCGAGCTCCATTATGACGCTTGATCTTTGGATATACATTAGGTATCATACAGTATATAGTGTTGTTCTGATATCTAGACTTCGTCTAAAGAAACAAGCAGTTGCCTACCGTAACGGGGACATTACACAGTTAATAATAATAAATTAATGTTATAATGGGCTATGTGGTCACCATTTCATTGACTCCTAGTGTTTTGTTCACATGTCTTCTTCGTTCACATGTCGTCAAGAGTAACCAATCAACATTCATCAAACATTCATACGTTCCGAGTGGAGTTTACAAATAATTGCAGGAGCAATAACACTAAAGCAGAGTGTAGTGTCATTGGTATATTACCCGTCGCCAAAGCATTATAATAAGCATTAATAATTCAATGAACTACGCTGAAACACGTTCAATATATCATATATAGTCATAAGCAAAATGTAATAACCCGACGCTTTCAACGCGTCTGTGGGAGATGTGTGATGGAAATGCACGTTATGGTCCAGATCATGCATACCGAACCGCTTCGACGTCTATCTATACGCATATAGTTTAAAGTATGGATACTAGTACGTAATGGTATACACATGTATCAGTCATTCATGGATTATTATTACAGAAAGAAGGCAACAGAGACTGAACTGATGGTAGTTGGCCGGCTGTCTGTACTCGTGTTGATTGGCATCAGTATACTGTGGTTACCAATTCTGCAGGCGGCACAGGGTGGGATGTTCTGGTTCTACATACAATCAACAAAGGCTTATCTTGCTGTCCCCTGGTGTATATTGTTCCTTCTTGGACTGTTTTGGCGAAAACTAACGGAGCAGGTGATATATACTATTACACGTGCTAGTTGCTTGTCTAGTCAGTGTGTTCACTTTGTAAATGAACAAAAAAGCTATTATAATAGTTTGTAATGCACTACCTGCATATGTACACCCGTATTCATTATAGATTTATGTGTTTTTT